>CM026388.1:13283228-13386359 GCA_014843695.1 Archivesica marissinica | reverse complement strand
TTACAGTAGGTGTGTACATGTATTGTCCTCATGGCCAGTATGTATCATACCCGACTTGGAAGTGAAACATGTTATTTAAACGTTCTATTGTACCTCTATATTTACAGTAGGCGTGTATATGTATTGTCCTCATGGCCAGTATGTGTCATACCCGACTTGGAAGTGAAACATGTTATTTAAACGTTCTATTGTACCTCTATATTTACAGTAGGCGTGTACATGTATTGTCCTCATGGCCAGTATGTATCATGCCCGACTTGGAAGTGAAACATGTTAACCTCCATTTATCATAGTTTACTCCATTTGTGCGAAATTAAATATCGGCATTTTATTAATCACACATATCTAATCAGTTCATCCGATTTCAGTTTCATACAGATATGTGTATGTGTTGATGAGTGGTCATGGTCGTTGATGTCAAGTCATTTGTCCCTAATAACTGTATGGTTTTGAATTATGTCCATATGAGGAAGCTATCAAGCTGGTTTGCGGAAGATTAATGGTTCAATCCGGGTGACCGCTGAAATAATGCTCGTAGGTGCACCCTGGGTCTTCCTTTGGGTAAAATAACCGACGAGTCGACATAAGCTTCGGATGCGATAGTTAACCCTGAACACACACACAATATATAAATAGAAATACGAACCAGGCTGCATATGTAACAGGTGAGCCATCCTGCCATACATGTGACTGTGTACCAGCGTCGCTCGTGGTACGTGCCAAACCTATGAAAATATCCAAGTTATTAACAACTATCAAGAATAACACATCAAGTCTTTTACTGAGAAACATTTAGCCAGTTACTGCCACTGAAGAAAGATAAATTGGTGTCCTATGTGTGTAGCTTTGTTTCCTATTGTATTGCACCACATGTTATACATTTTAATCCATTGTATCATCTTATAATTATTAAATCTCGACAGATATCCTATAACATCTCCAGATATTATCAATTATTTAACATGATTTGGATTAAATTGTAATTGTATCTCATCGCAATATCGTGTTAGATGACAACGGTAGAAACAAAGGATTCCAATTAAGAGTACCAATATACATTTCGGAATACATCTGTCATTTTCACACAAGGGAGATAATAGAAAAACAGTAATGTCTCTCATTGTATATCACTGTTCACTGTATGTCACATTCGTGTAAATATTTTCTTTGTGGTGACATAATATTAAACGTGTTCTTTGCTGTTGTCGTACTAATTAAGGCGGAATAATTGTCAAAAAGTAATCCCGTGGTTACTTAGTTCTAGAAACACATATGTTCCTATATACTATCTAATTTAGTTGTCATCAGCGATATCATATATCACGAATACATTGGGAACCTCCGCTCGGGTGGTTAATGTGGCTGACTTCAACTCACTGGTCGTTTACAGTTGTAGGTTCGAATGTCACAGCGGTGTATAATACATTCATGTGAGGAAGCTATCAAGTTAGCTCTTGGAAAGTGCATGCTTGAAATACGGAATGGCACATGTGGCCTTCCTCCACCATTAATAGTTCGAGAGTCGCCATACGATACAAGATGTTGGTGCGAATTTAATGCCCCCAAAATCAAACAAAGAAACGTCACCTATGTGTACATAGTAGACAGGATCTGCATCCTCCTTAGGAAATGCTGTTTCTAAGGTGTCGTTACCCATATCAACGTATTGGAAGTTGCGCATTATGTACTTCAGTAGTTGTTGTTCTACGTCAGAATGGATAGAGACTAGTCGTTTCTTTCTGATCCAGCATTCACCGCTCGCTTCATGCCATGATGTACTCGACCCGGAAAATATGCTGTAGCATTTCTCAAAAGTGCTGGAGCACGCTTTAAAAATAAGTTTCAATACTTTATTTGTATAAATATATATTAAGTATATCATATCATATTATATTAGGGCTTCGGATTCAATAGCTGGTGTATATCTACCATCTATAATCTCAGCAGAGCTCTTCGTGTTATATGCCAGTCGAACAAAAGTATAACCGTACTTATACACATTGTTATTATCAACACCATACCTTTCTTGTATGCTGTCCAATGAAATATTGAGATTAAACTTGCCTATCATCTGTGATCACCATCGGTGTTATTTGCAAACAACGTATGTGCTGTGCGAGCGGTAGGAGATGGTTGCAAACAATGTATGTGCTGTGCGAGCGGTAAGAGATGGTTGCAAACAATGTTTGTGCTGTGCGAGCGGTAAGAGATGGTTGCAAACAATGTATGTGCTGTCCGAGCGGTAAGAGATGGTTGCAAACAATATCTGTGCTGTGCGAGCGGTAAGAGATGGTTGCAAACAATGAGTGTGCTGTGCGAGCGGTAAGAGATGGTTGCAAACAATGTATGTGCTGTGCGAGCGGTAAGAGATGGTTGCAAACAATGTATGTGCTGTGCGAGCGGTAAGAGGTGGATGCAAACAATGTATGTGCTGTGCGAGCGGTAAGAGATGGTTGCAAACAATGTATGTGCTGTGCGAGCGGTAAGAGATGGTTGCAAACAATGTATGTGCTGTGCGAGCGGTAAGAGATGGATGCAAACAATGTTTGTGCTGTGCGAGCGGTAAGAGATGGTGAAAACAATGTTTGTGCTGTGCGAGAGGTAAGAGATGGTTGCAAACAATGTCTGTGCTGTGCGAGCGGTAAGAGATGGTTGCAAACAATGTCTGTGCTGTGTGAGCAGTAAGAGGTGGTTGCAAACAATGTTTGTGCTGTGCGAGCGGTAAGAGATGGTTAAACAGTATTCAGTTCAGTAGTTTACATGTAAATACTTGAAGAGAATTAACGATTATTACATATTAACAGTAATAGATTGAATTGGAGTAGAACGTTTGAAAACGGTATGACCCTCTATCTATTATGTGTTATACAATAGGCAGGATACTAGTATATTTAACAATAGATTATCAATACAATATGTGTTATTGCAAAATCGGCAATAACCTTGCCTTTGGCAATACAATATATACATACATAATAGTATACATGGCATGAGAAACATAATATTTCAGTCGCCCAAATGCATTTATGCGGTGGCGACTGTAAATAAACGTATTAGTCAGTCAGAAAAAAATCTAATATACACAAATTACATTAATAATAGGTTGACATCGTGTTACTTAAAGCAACGATAAACAAGCTAAGAAGCAATTGAATAGTTCATGAACAAAACATATCAAATCGTAGCACGAACATATTAATATAAAGACACGTTAGTTTTATTTCATACGATGTAATGCTGCTTTAAAGCAATGATAAACCAGCTAAGAAGCTGTATTGGCAAAGAGGGAAACCAATTTGTCTTGTTATGATAATACATATTAATATTATAGCATACATATACATTCATTATTTTTAGTCACGTAATGTGATTTGTTTTTAGTTTTAACATTGAAAATGCGTGAAATCTATTGTATGTACATTCTAAACAATTTCAAATTATTATATTACCCACAATTAATGGCAACTAGTTTAGGAAGTTAACGGGGAACATGGTTAGCAATTGGAGGAATAGTTTATGAACATAACATATCAAATCGCAGCAGGAATATATTAATACATATGTATAAAGAAAGGTTAGTTGTTATGACAATAGCATACATATACATTCTTTATTAATACATATGTATAAAGACAAGTTAGTTGTTATGGCAATGGCGACATCATTTGGATTGGAAGTAGTAATGTGGACAGTTTAGAAATCAGTCATCTTCTAAGTAGTTTTCACCGCAACTAATGTATTCGTGCACATAAGTGTCACATAACATGATTGTGTTTATATTGACATTAAGCATTGTGTACACCGTATTGAAGACAGGTATATAAATACGGGGTTGGTCCTAGAAATTATATTGAATGAAAATGTGGAAATTGTCTTCTATAGAACCGTCTACATAATTGTAATCCTACAGCGATATGTAGGAAATGACGTTGGAAATGGCTCTGGTTCCACGAACTAAATATAGTTCTACGACATATGTGCATGTAAAACTTGGCATCCTGTTTATTACTATTAAAACTGTTACAGTTTTCCCATTTTAACCTTGTTAGTGTTAACAAGGGCCTTCAAACATCCAGCGTGTGAATATATATTAACCACTTTAGGTAAACTGCTCCATTCACGCAGTACCGATGGAAAGAATTACTTGAATGGATTATAGGATAGTTCTAATTAGAATAATTAACAAATAAGTTAACTCTGTCGAATGATTTACTCATGTCAAAGAAGACAGCCCATTATATATTCCATTGTCAAGAGCTTTACAACAGTTCTAGGTGTTATCAACAGTGCCTAAATATGTCAAAGAGTCCGCAAGGTACATGTAGAATCTGAATCAATGTTAGAGCATTGGGCACTAATCTTAAAGCGACACTCTATTTTTCAAAATCAATTTCTATTGTCATTCCATACGAGATAGTGTATGTAACCACACACACTTATGACGTCATTGCAATACAGCGTCATATGTAGTATTATGAAGTTTTGTAGATGAGGCATGGACTAGTGTTGTGTTCTAAAAATGTCCAAACGGCGGTAAATCCGCAAAAAGCATCCATACGGAACGGGATTATAATAGGTACAACTAGAAAAACAGCATAACGGTGTTTTCGAGATGAAGCACTGACATAGTAAAGCGGACTCACAGACGGACAGACATCAATGACAAAACAATAATTATAATTATTACACTTCCACTATATAATATGAATACCTATTTTCAGTCAGAAACCAATACGACGATGCTATATGTATTTGATTTTAATTCGTCCATGTGCAAGTATTTTGACAATGATAAAGGCATAGTCATTTCGTATATTCTTTAAATATTTGTAAAAAACCACATCCTATCTGGTCGCTTTAAATCATGGAGAATAAACATCGGTAAGCTATATGCCCGGTATAATTATTCATTTTCTTGATGAAGTAATTATTTGCTTTAACACATATATTGTATATTTACCTTTATATGCGAGCCTAGGTGTATGCGGCCACATGTGACCTACAAAGAGATGTGAGTATGTTAAAATACAAGAATGCCATTTAAGAGATGGGCACGGATTGTTAAATAAGTATATAAACGTGTGTATGAAAGGGATTTATCATGGTATGAACAAGGGTTGTGTTTGGAATTCATAGTCGCATCTACAGGTACGGGTATATAGCGGCTATCGTAAGCGATGTAGGAGGACGCTATGTGTAGATGCGATTATTGTTTCTGGCAAGGGACACGGGTAGAACAACATACTTTCCACAAGCCACCTGAATGACTTCCTCACATGAAGCAATTCGAAACTCCAGGTACAGCGGTTAGCGGCAAGTGATTTGAAGACAAATACCTTATTCAATCGGCAACAGAACGCACCCAAACCCCCAATGTACGAAGAAGAACATGCTAAACATTGATTTCACCGAATTATTATTTCAAACGGATTAGAAGAATTATAACGTACCTCTGCCTTTATCATCTCTGGCAAGTGCTATTATTTCTGAAAACAAAGGACATATCATCATTATTTCAATTACGTAAGACTTGGTCTTCGCTGAAGTAAAATTATTGTTGGCGGTTGCAGATTCATGGAGTCCAGTTTGGGTGCTGGAGTCTCATTTCTGGCATTTGACCGTCAGCGAATACTTTAGAAAGAATGTGACGTAGTATAATAGGATTCCGAATCCCAAGACTTAATCCAAGTCAGTTTGTAGCTGTGTTGGGGTTAATCGAGATTTGATTAAAAGGTAGTCTGTTGGGGTTAAATGATAATTTATTAAAATGTAGCCCGTTGTAGCTTATTTCAATGTGAATGTTGTGGCTTTTTAATTTATATGCTATGCCTGTTTGGGCTATTTGAACTGCAGTTGCTTTTCTCACTTATGTATTTCTCTATGTTGGTCAGGTTATATTCGCACTGACTTTGGCAGTGGCCTCGGATATCCTAACACCATCGTAACGTCATACCTGTGTGCTTGTAGGCCATTATTATTAATATTGGTCTGCTGTCAAAAGGCCAGAGGACTATCATGTTAAATAATAGGCCTATCGGTATGAAATTAACAATTTTAATTATTTATTGTTACATAAGTGTGTGTTTTAAGTAAGATATAAGCCTCAAACTACACGCCTCACACAGTTCAATATTTTACATATTGGATCATTTCGGCTTAAATCCTATACATACCTATCCTAACAATTCTGCAGTGGCTAAGCAAGTCTGCAATGGCTAAGCAAGTCTGCAGTGGCTAAGCAAGTCTGCAGCGGCTAAGCAAGTATGCAATGGCTAAGCAAGTATGCAGCGGCTAAGCAAGTATGCAGCGGCTAAGCAAGTATGCAGTGGCTAAGCAAGTATGCAATGGCTAAGCAAGTCTGCGTGGCTAAGCAAGTCTGCAGTGGTTAAGCAAGTATGCAGTGGTTAAGCAAGTCTGCAGTGGCTAAGCAAGTATGCAGTGGCTTAGCAAGTCTGCAGCGGCTAAGCAAGTATGCAGTGGCTAAGCAAGTATGCAGTGGCATAGCAAGTATGCAATGGCTAAGCAAGTCTGCAGTGGCTAAGCAAGTCTGCAGTGGTTAAGCAAGTATGCAGTGGTTAAGCAAGTCTGCAGTGGCTAAGCAAGTCTGCAGTGGCTAAGCAAGTCTGCAGTGGTTAAGCAAGTATGCAGTGGTTAAGCAAGTCTGCAGTGGCTAAGCAAGTCTGCAGTGGCTAAGCAAGTCTGCAGTGGCTAAGCAAGTATGCAGTGGCTAAGCAAGTCTGCAGTGGCAAAGCAAGTCTGCAGTGGCTAAGCAAGTATGCAGTGGCTAAGCAAGTCTGCAGTGGCTAAGCAAATCTGCAGTGGCTAAGCAAGTATGCAGTGGCTAAGCAAGTATGCAGTGGCTAAGCAAGTCTGCAGTGGCTAAGCAAGTCTGCAGTGGCTAAGCAAGTATGCAGTGGCTAAGCAAGTATGCAGCGGCTAAGCAAGTCTGCAGTGGCTAAGCAAGTATGCAGAGGCTAAGCAAGTCTGCAGCGGCTAAGCAAGTATTCAGTGGCTAAGCAAGTCTGTAGTGGCTAAGCAAGTCTGCAGCGGCTAAGCAAGTCTGCAGCGGCTAAGCAAGTATGCAGTGGCTAAGCAAGTATGCAGCGGCTAAACAAGTCTGCAGTGGCTAAGCAAGTATGCAGTGGCTAAGCAAGTATGCAGTGGCTAGGCAAGTATGCAGTGGCTAAGCAAGTATGCAGCGGCTAAGCAAGTCTGCAGCGGCTAAACAAGTATTCAGTGGCTAAGCAAGTCTGCAGTGGCTAAGCAAGTCTGCAGCGGCTAAGCAAGTCTGCAGTGGCTAAGCAAGTATGCAGTGGCTAAGCAAGTATGCAGGGGCTAAGCAAGTCTGCAGTGGCTAAGCAAGTCTGCAGTGGCTAAGCAAGTATGCAGCGGCTAAGCAAGTATGCAGTGGCTAAGCAAGTATGCAGCGGCTAAGCAAGTATGCAGTGGCTAAGCAAGTATGCAGTGGCTAAGCAAGTCTGCAGCGGCTAAGCAAGTATGCAGTGGCTAAGCAAGTATGCAGCGGCTAAGCAAGTCTGCAGGGCTAAGCAAGTACAGTGGCTAAGCAAGTCTGCAGCGGCTAAGCAAGTCTGCAGCGGCTAAGCAAGTATGCAGTGGCTAAGCAAGTATGCAGCGGCTAAGCAAGTCTGCAGCGGCTAAGCAAGTATTCAATGGCTAAGCAAGTATGCAGTGGCTAAGCAAGTCTGCAGCGGCTAAGCAAGTATGCAGTGGCTAAGCAAGTATGCAGCGGCTAAGCAAGTCTGCAGTGGCTAAGCAAGTCTGCAGTGGCTAAACAAGTCTGCAGTGGCTAAGCAAGTCTGCAGTGGCTAAGCAAGTCTGCAGTGGCTAAGCAAGTATGCAGTGGCTAAGCAAGTATGCAGCGGCTAAGCAAGTCTGCAGTGGCTAAGCAAGTATGCAGTGGCTAAGCAAGTCTGTAGCGGCTAAGCAAGTATGCAGTGGCTAAGCAAGTATGCAGTGGCTAAGCAAGTATGCAGTGGCTAAGCAAGTCTGCAGCGGCTAAGCAAGTCTGCAGCGGCTAAGCAAGTATGCAGTGGCTAAGCAAGTCTGCAGTGGCTAAGCAAGTCTGCAGCGGCTAAGCAAGTCTGCAGTGGCTAAGCAAGTCTGCAGTGGCTAAGCAAGTCTGCAGTGGCTAAGCAAGTCTGCAGTGGCTAAGCAAGTATGCAGCGGCTAAGCAAGTATGCAGTGGCTAAGCAAGTATGCAGAGGCTAAGCAAGTCTGCAGTGGCTAAGCAAGTATACAGTGGCTAAGGAAGTCTGCAGCGGCTAAGCAAGTCTGCAGCGGCTAAGCAAGTATGCAGTGGCTAAGCAAGTCTGCAGCGGCTAAGCAAGTCTGCAGTGGCTAAGCAAGTATGCAGCGGCTAAGCAAGTCTGCAGCGGCTAAGCAAGTATTCATGGCTAAGCAAGTCTGCAGTGGCTAAGCAAGTCTGCAGCGGCTAAGCAAGTATGCAGTGGCTAAGCAAGTATGCAGCGGCTAAGCAAGTCTGCAGTGGCTAAGCAAGTCTGCAGTGGCTAAGCAAGTATGCAGTGGCTAAGCAAGTATGCAGTGGCTAAGCAAGTATGCAGTGGCTAAGCAAGTATGCAGTGGCTAAGCAAGTATGCAGCGGCTAAGCAAGTCTGCAGTGGCTAAGCAAGTATGCAGTGGCTAAGCAAGTCTGTAGCGGCTAAGCAAGTATGCAGTGGCTAAGCAAGTATGCAGTGGCTAAGCAAGTCTGCAGTGGCTAAGCAAGTATGCAGTGGCTAAGCAAGTATGCAGTGGCTAAGCAAGTCTGCAGTGGCTAAGCAAGTCTGCAGTGGCTAAGCAAGTATGCAGTGGCTAAGCAAGTATGCAGTGGCTAAGCAAGTCTGCAGTGGCTAAGCAAGTATGCAGCGGCTAAGCAAGTCTGCAGCGGCTAAGCAAGTATTCAGTGGCTAAGCAAGTCTGTAGTGGCTAAGCAAGTCTGCAGCGGCTAAGCAAGTCTGCAGCGGCTAAGCAAGTATGCAGTGGCTAAGCAAGTATGCAGCGGCTAAACAAGTCTGCAGTGGCTAAGCAAGTATGCAGTGGCTAAGCAAGTATGCAGTGGCTAGGCAAGTATGCAGTGGCTAAGCAAGTATGCAGCGGCTAAGCAAGTCTGCAGCGGCTAAACAAGTATTCAGTGGCTAAGCAAGTCTGTAGTGGCTAAGCAAGTCTGCAGCGGCTAAGCAAGTCTGCAGCGGCTAAGCAAGTATGCAGTGGCTAAGCAAGTATGCAGCGGCTAAACAAGTCTGCAGTGGCTAAGCAAGTATGCAGTGGCTAAGCAAGTATGCAGTGGCTAGCAAGTATGCAGTGGCTAAGCAAGTATGCAGCGCTAAGCAAGTCTGCAGCGGCTAACAAGTATTCAGTGGCTAAGCAAGTCTGCAGTGGCTAAGCAAGTCTGCAGCGGCTAAGCAAGTCTGCAGGGCTAAGCAAGTATGCAGTGGCTAAGCAAGTATGCAGCGGCTAAGCAAGTATGCAGTGGCTAAGCAAGTATGCAGCGGCTAAGCAAGTATGCAGTGGCTAAGCAAGTATACAGTGGCTAAGCAAGTCTGCAGCGGCTAAGCAAGTCTGCAGCGGCTAAGCAAGTATGCAGTGGCTAAGCAAGTCTGCAGCGGCTAAGCAAGTCAGCAGCGGCTAAGCAAGTATGCAGTGGCTAAGCAAGTATGCAGCGGCTAAGCAAGTCTGCAGCGGCTAAGCAAGTATTCAATGGCTAAGCAAGTATGCAGTGGCTAAGCAAGTCTGCAGCGGCTAAGCAAGTATGCAGTGGCTAAGCAAGTATGCAGCGGCTAAGCAAGTCTGCAGTGGCTAAGCAAGTCTGCAGTGGCTAAACAAGTCTGCAGTGGCTAAGCAAATCTGCAGTGGCTAAGCAAGTCTGCAGTGGCTAAGCAAGTATGCAGTGGCTAAGCAAGTATGCAGCGGCTAAGCAAGTCTGCAGTGGCTAAGCAAGTATGCAGTGGCTAAGCAAGTCTGTAGCGGCTAAGCAAGTATGCAGTGGCTAAGCAAGTATGCAGTGGCTAAGCAAGTATGCAGTGGCTAAGCAAGTCTGCAGCGGCTAAGCAAGTCTGCAGCGGCTAAGCAAGTATGCAGTGGCTAAGCAAGTCTGCAGTGGCTAAGCATGTCTGCAGCGGCTAAGCAAGTCTGCAGTGGCTAAGCAAGTCTGCAGTGGCTAAGCAAGTCTGCACTGGCTAAGCAAGTCTGCAGTGGCTAAGCAAGTATGCAGCGGCTAAGCAAGTATGCAGTGGCTAAGCAAGTATGCAGAGGCTAAGCAAGTCTGCAGTGGCTAAGCAAGTATACAGTGGCTAAGGAAGTCTGCAGCGGCTAAGCAAGTCTGCAGCGGCTAAGCAAGTATGCAGTGGCTAAGCAAGTCTGCAGCGGCTAAGCAAGTCTGCAGTGGCTAAGCAAGTATGCAGCGGCTAAGCAAGTCTGCAGCGGCTAAGCAAGTATTCAATGGCTAAGCAAGTCTGCAGTGGCTAAGCAAGTCTGCAGCGGCTTAGCAAGTATGCAGTGGCTAAGCAAGTATGCAGCGGCTAAGCAAGTCTGCAGTGGCTAAGCAAGTCTGCAGTGGCTAAGCAAGTATGCAGTGGCTAAGCAAGTCTGCAGTGGCTAAGCAAGTATGCAGTGGCTAAGCAAGTATGCAGTGGCTAAGCAAGTATGCAGCGGCTAAGCAAGTCTGCAGTGGCTAAGCAAGTATGCAGTGGCTAAGCAAGTCTGTAGCGGCTAAGCAAGTATGCAGTGGCTAAGCAAGTATGCAGTGGCTAAGCAAGTCTGCAGTGGCTAAGCAAGTATGCAGTGGCTAAGCAAGTATGCAGTGGCTAAGCAAGTCTGCAGTGGCTAAGCAAGTCTGCAGTGGCTAAGCAAGTATGCAGTGGCTAAGCAAGTATGCAGCGGCTAAGCAAGTCTGCAGTGGCTAAGCAAGTATGCAGAGGCTAAGCAAGTCTGCACTGGCTAAGCAAGTCTGTAGTGGCTAAGCAAGTCTGCAGCGGCTAAGCAAGTCTGCAGCGGCTAAGCAAGTATGCAGTGGCTAAGCAAGTATGCAGCGGCTAAACAAGTCTGCAGTGGCTAAGCAAGTATGCAGTGGCTAAGCAAGTATGCAGTGGCTAGGCAAGTATGCAGTGGCTAAGCAAGTATGCAGCGGCTAAGCAAGTCTGCAGCGGCTAAACAAGTATTCAGTGGCTAAGCAAGTCTGTAGTGGCTAAGCAAGTCTGCAGCGGCTAAGCAAGTCTGCAGCGGCTAAGCAAGTATGCAGTGGCTAAGCAAGTATGCAGCGGCTAAACAAGTCTGCAGTGGCTAAGCAAGTATGCAGTGGCTAAGCAAATATGCAGTGGCTAGGCAAGTATGCAGTGGCTAAGCAAGTATGCAGCGGCTAAGCAAGTCTGCAGCGGCTAAACAAGTATTCAGTGGCTAAGCAAGTCTGCAGTGGCTAAGCAAGTCTGCAGCGGCTAAGCAAGTCTGCAGCGGCTAAGCAATATGCAGTGGCTAAGCAAGTATGCAGCGGCTAAGCAAGTCTGCAGTGGCTAAGCAAGTCTGCAGTGGCTAAGCAAGTATGCAGCGGCTAAGCAAGTATGCAGTGGCTAAGCAAGTATGCAGCGGCTAAGCAAGTATGCAGTGGCTAAGCAAGTATACAGTGGCTAAGCAAGTCTGCAGCGGCTAAGCAAGTCTGCAGCGGCTAAGCAAGTATGCAGTGGCTAAGCAAGTCTGCAGCGGCTAAGCAAGTCAGCAGCGGCTAAGCAAGTATGCAGTGGCTAAGCAAGTACGCAGCGGCTAAGCAAGTCTGCAGCGGCTAAGCAAGTATCCAATGGCTAAGCAAGTCTGCAGTGGCTAAGCAAGTCAGCAGCGGCTAAGCAAGTATGCAGTGGCTAAGCAAGTATGCAGCGGCTAAGCAAGTCTGCAGTGGCTAAGCAAGTCTGCAGTGGCTAAACAAGTCTGCAGTGGCTAAGCAAGTCTGCAGTAGCTAAGCAAGTCTGCAGTGGCTAAGCAAGTATGCAGTGGCTAAGCAAGTATGCAGCGGCTAAGCAAGTCTGCAGTGGCTAAGCAAGTATGCAGTGGCTAAGCAAGTCTGTAGCGGCTAAGCAAGTATGCAGTGGCTAAGCAAGTATGCAGTGGCTAAGCAAGTATGCAGTGGCTAAGCAAGTCTGCAGCGGCTAAGCAAGTCTGCAGCGGCTAAGCAAGTATGCAGTGGCTAAGCAAGTCTGCAGTGGCTAAGCATGTCTGCAGCGGCTAAGCAAGTCTGCAGTGGCTAAGCAAGTATGCAGTGGCTAAGCAAGTCTGCACTGGCTAAGCAAGTCTGCAGTGGCTAAGCAAGTATGCAGCGGCTAAGCAAGTATGCAGTGGCTAAGCAAGTATGCAGAGGCTAAGCAAGTCTGCAGCGGCTAAGCAAGTCTGCAGTGGCTAAGCAAGTATGCAGCGGCTAAGCAAGTCTGCAGCGGCTAAGCAAGTATTCAATGGCTAAGCAAGTCTGCAGTGGCTAAGCAAGTCTGCAGCGGCTTAGCAAGTATGCAGTGGCTAAGCAAGTATGCAGCGGCTAAGCAAGTCTGCAGTGGCTAAGCAAGTCTGCAGTGGCTAAGCAAGTATGCAGTGGCTAAGCAAGTCTGCAGTGGCTAAGCACGTATACAGTGGCTAAGCAAGTATGCAGTGGCTAAGCAAGTATGCAGCGGCTAAGCAAGTCTGCAGTGGCTAAGCAAGTATGCAGTGGCTAAGCAAGTCTGTAGCGGCTAAGCAAGTATGCAGTGGCTAAGCAAGTATGCAGTGGCTAAGCAAGTCTGCAGTGGCTAAGCAAGTATGCAGTGGCTAAGCAAGTCTGCAGCGGCTAAGCAAGTCTGCAGCGGCTAAGCAAGTATGCAGTGGCTAAGCAAGTCTGCAGTGGCTAAGCATGTCTGCAGCGGCTAAGCAAGTCTGCAGTGGCTAAGCAAGTATGCAGTGGCTAAGCAAGTCTGCACTGGCTAAGCAAGTCTGCAGTGGCTAAGCAAGTATGCAGCGGCTAAGCAAGTATGCAGTGGCTAAGCAAGTCTGCAGTGGCTAAGCAAGTATGCAGTGGCTAAGCAAATCTGCAGTGGCTAAGCAAGTCTGCAGTGGCTAAGCAAGTATGTAGTGGCTAAGCAAGTCTGCAGTGGCTAAGCAAGTCTGCAGTGGCTAAGCAAGTCTGCAGTGGCTAAGCAAGTCTGCAGTGGCTAAGCAAGTATGCAGTGGCTAAGCAAGTCTGCAGTGGCTAAGCAAGTCTGCAGTGGTTAAGCAAGTCTGCAGTGGCTAAGCAAGTATGCAGTGGCTAAGCAAGTCTGCAGTGGCTAAGCAAGTCTGCAGTGGCTACTGTATTCCAATCTTTAGTCTCATTTTCTTATACATAGTTGGGGTAAATGGGTATCCCTTGTTCTGCATTAAATATTGGTAGTTACTTAATACATGGGTGGAATACTACCTAATCGATTGTTAGCACGTAATATGTGTAATCTTTTATTTTGAACAATTTAATAAATTTGACATGCTAATGAATTCGTTTTTTTTGTTTGTTATTAATTAATTTGTAAATGCCCATTTTACATTTCCGTCGATAATATCTCATTTAGGAGACAAACGTAAATAAAAGCATATTTGAGATTATTTGTGTTGTATTAATTGATATAATAATGTCACAGTAATACGTCACATATGATTATTAACCATAATTAATCAAATAACCATTAACATAAAATATACATATTTATAATGCAATAATACTAACTCATAAAGTGTCCATGCTAGATTTATTGTTTATGTTTCATGTAATATCTATATGTTGGATATTTTGTCAAATAGTGTTTATTCACAATAATATAATTTCGTCAAACGTTGCATATCATTAATTATATTAGTTATAAGTTAATTATTAAATAAACAGGCATATTATTATATACGTATAACCTTTCATCCTTCTAGAAGATATAATAAATATGTTGATGTGTAGTCATTAACATCGCTGTTTGTTTAAACATTATTTATTTGTTCTGTTACATACATACATATATATATATATATATACAACTATTATAAATGATTGTAATACAAATATAATTTGAAAACAAGCTTAATACATTTACATTCATTAATGTATTGGCAAACGGCAAAACATTGCCGTTGACCATTTACAATATAATTAATAAATATGGCCAAGATACATATACATTACAAAATGACATAAAAATACATAATATATCAACATAATGTCAACATTCATAATTATTACAATTCATATAAACCTTTAATCAATTAGAAGCAGATCATTATATCAACCAGGATTAAACTTTGTTTTCTTATCTTCATAGATTCATGTATATATTTAGCAATGTTGTACATCAATCAATCAATCAATCAATTTATTTCACATAAAACATTATTATAATGTTTAAAGTGTTATATACAAATTTTCAGAGAAGACATGTTATTATATACAATGTAGATACCATTTTCTGAAGGTCATAACCTTCTTATTTTGTGTACGGATGGCTCAGCATATCTGGGACAACATAACACAAAATGATACTCAGATTCTGTAACATTTCTTGTTTGTCAATTCTGGCATATCTACCAAATTCTATTTCAAGATTATGGGAACATATTCTAAAACATGTTAGTTCTTTTCTTAAATCATTGCTTACTATGACATCAAGGTACCGTTCATACCCAAACTCGGTTTTAAATTTTCTATAATAATCATGTTTGGAGACCGTGTTAATAGCAGTGTTCCAATTACATAACATTATACAAGTACATAATACTTGTCCAAACCCTAATCTATTCATATAGGCTTTTACACTGTTAGCCCAACTTATATTGTTTGTACTACGACATTGTTCCTCATATAATTTATACATCGGTGATTCCTGATATTTCATAATCTTAATCCAATATTTAAAGCACGTTCCTTACAGATTACTGAAAGTGTATATTTACCCAGTTCTACATATACATCTAAATTAGGCTTGTGTTGCCGCACCCCTATTATGTGTTTACAAAATCTCAGATGCAGCTTGTCTATTTCTTTAAAGTTGTATGCGCCCCAAACATCTGAGCCATATAATATTATAGGTACAACCATTTGTACCGATGACTTTGCTGAAGGCCTATCGCTTTTAAATGGCATGTCAACCTTTAAATTTTAAATTAAATACACTAATAAGTGTATATACGATAAATTGTTTATTGCGAGTGTCAAAGCTTATTTGGCATAAACATAAATATTCATCGCCAGCAAAAACATGAATGACGGTTGTGGCGGACGCGTTGTCACAAATGTTCGTGGCTGACGTGTTCGTGACCCACACTACTATGTATCTCTGTGGCACGGTCGATCGCGCAATGTGGTGATCCCGCACTTCTGTTTAGATCACAATGTCTCAGTTGAGCTCCTGCCAGGGTCTAACCTATCATAGATTCGCTGGAGTTGTCTAAGGGTATTTGTATCTTCGGTCTCACAATAATAACTCAACATAGTCTTTTGTCTTTCTAATATATAATATTATTCTTCCATACATTTTTTATTTCTGTGTTATAGCTCATGCATATATCTCTGCTTTATTCAACTTTTAGTTTATTTATTTAAGTCAGAATTTAGTCGCGTATCGCTAATTGGCCTGCTACGCTCTAATGTCTTTAATCCGTAATTACTCTATTCCTACAATATCATCAAAACTTCATCTACACTTCAATAACCTTCGTCTCACAATAATAGATTATATTCATCGGAACTAAATATGTTCCTTATCTCGGCTGAATAATCTTCTAACTCGTATTTAATTTTAAATACGCAATTAACTTTCATAAGGTATATTTCTCTTAATGTCTATACTATTCTAAGTATCATCGAAACAGTTAATTCTGTATCTTATTTTCGAGATTACGCAACAATCCGTTCCTTGGACGTCACCTTAGTGTATCTAATTTGGTTAAAACTTTCATTTGTTATATACAGACCAGTGATGGTCATGTAGACTTACAGACGCCGTAACATCTGCTACGTTACCTAATACTATTAAGATTTTCCCCACATCAAAAGATTCGGCCTTTTAAAATTACACAACTGGCCACTTGTGCAATCAGTCCCGATAATTAGTCATTCCCGCGCGAAAATAGATTTGATATTTTAGGCGCGAAAATGAGTGCAGGCGATATGCATACTACAAATATATATAGTACATGGTAAATCAATGATGTCGTATATTAAATAGATTAATGTATTAATATAATAAACATTTCGTGCAAATATTGTTTGTTTTTCATATATTTTGCACAGACACGAGTATTGTTTACGGCCATATCTATTCGGCAACAGACTGAAGAATGAAGAATAACATACCAAGCATTGATTTCAGATAGTTTTATAATAATTATTATTTTTGAACCGGAATGTAACAATGTAGTGTAACATACCAATCAGCAGACGTCCGTCATCTAGTGAATCAGCTGGAAAAAGGAAATATCATTATGTCTGAAGAAATATAGCATATTTGTGTTTACTAGACTGTAACAATCTATTTAATCGAGTCATCACCAAAACAATCATATTACAGACGAATATGAAGTCCAGTGGTAACCCGCTGGACTGGTAATTCAGGGATCGCAGGTTCGACCCCCGTCTGACCATAATAACAGTAACAGTCTTTCAGATGGGACGTTAAACCGAGGTATCGTGTCGGTGCTTTACACCATACACGCACAAGAACCAGAGAAGACTCTGTAATGGTTTTGGCAAACCAATAATAATTATAATAATAATACTTGTTATACGAATGTAATCATTTATACTGCTCCTGTCAGGAACATGATTGCACTACCTTAGTGTATGTAGTAGAACCATCATATCACAGATACTGTTATATAGCGACTTTCTTAAGCGAAATAGGAGTATAGATACGAGTATTGTTTCTGGCACATGCTGAGTACACGCCAGACTCGTGCAGAACAACATAATTTTTTCAAAAGCCAGCTGAATTACTTCCACAAACCAATCAATTCGACACTACTGGTAGGAATCGAACATACGAGGGGAAAGTGATTTGAAGTCAACGATTTGGCAACAGAGCCCCATCCCATCGAATGTGGAAGAACATGCTAAGCATTAATTTCAGCTTGTTTAATTAAGTATTGCAAAGCGGAATGTAACACATATTTGTAACATACACGGCCAGCGTCTATACTTCAGTAGGTTAACTTGACCTGAAATAAAAGACAAGACTTGAAATAAAAGAGATATCATTATGTGTGAAGATAGAGGATATTTGTGGTTATCAGTGTGAGATTGTAAGTTATGATGTTGGCAAAATAATGATATACTTGTTATCCTATTTTATACATTTAAACTGCTCCTTTTGGGAGCATCATTTCACTACAATGCAAAGCCACACAACCAGTTATGTTGAGAACATTCGCAAAATATTTATATCGGGTATAATGCTTAGGTTAGTTTCTGTCTGTTGTCAATTTTTAAAACGACACGAAAAGCAAACTCATTAGAACATACAGTAACAGTAATTTATTATTACTAGTTTATAACTAATTGTTCATAATTTTCAAAACATTTATAAAATACAAAATTGCATGCAACAACGGAGGAATACGAAACACAATCAGTGGGAATGAAATGCCATACTATTTATTCTACTATCTAAAAACATTCATCATTAGTGACTATTTGACAATACGTGCAAGGAAACTCGAGAAGGTTTTTCTCCCTTGAGAACGCCAATAAGTATTAAATGTTTCAACCGCTAGCGTGATTTCAATGTAGTTATATAGTAACTCGATATATAAATTGCAATAAAGTCACTATTTGATCATATTATCATAATTATGCTCCTACATATTCGAAGACAGATAACTGTATGTACTAGTGTAGAACGATAATTTTATATTTGTAAACATAATTATGCATTCGACCATATTATTTACCTGGATAGGTAAGTTTGGATACATGATGTACTATAAATAATAATACGATTAAAAGGTCTTAGTTTAATCATATTGTATTGCTATATACATGTACATAATAAATTCATAGACATATATAATAAGAGCAAAAGCAAATGGGTTGGGCCACAAGTTCTGAACAACATTAGTAATTGGCTAGATAACTTGACATGATAAATACATGATAGACAGTAACTTCTCTAACCTGTCTAGAAATAACCAGTTGATATGTTTATTCTCCAACAAATATATGATTAGGGCATGTGCCAAAACCTGTTTTAACATTTTGCAAAAGCGTTCATTTTACCTCTGTAAATAATACACTATAATTCTTATAACTATACAAGAAATGTATTTTAACGTAAACGTATGCTTATCTTTATGCAGTATACATACATTTATGTCAACTAAATAGTCGCTGCTAATCAGTTCACTTTTGATCTGATCAAAATTGATAATGGATTCCTTACACCATTTTTTACTGTCGCACACTAGTGCCTATATTAAGCTTTCAGTATTTTATTCCTAGATATCACTTTTTTAAAGATCTTTTTAGTTTGGATTAGCAGAGGCAATTTAGATTTACCATGTTTATAGTGAACATTATTAATTGTTATTGTGCAGTGGATATGCATTATGTGAAAATAACTGTGATAAGTCTCTTGTAATTCAAATATATGAATGGCTATGTACTGTTTTATAGTATGTAATATGATGTTATGATACATTGTACATAGATGAGACTATAATAAAGAACAAAACTGATAAACGACCCACCTAAATTATCTTATGTGGACTTGTCAAATATGTTCCCTTGATTTGCTTTATATTTCCAGGACAGTACTGTTCATTATATTAATCAACATGAAGGCAATATTGAAGATAAATTATTAGGACAGGATTAATGGTAGTAGAACAATCATATCGCACATATAGATAATGGTAAATATCTTACGTGATAGAGGAATACCCTTAAGTGATAGAGGAATACCCTTAAGTGATAGAGCAATACCCTTAAGTGATAGAGGAATACCCATAAGTGATAGAGGAATACCCTTAAGTGATAGATGAATACCCTTAAGTGATAGAGCAATACCCTTAAGTGATAGAGGAATACCCTTAAGTGATAGAGGAATACCCTTAAGTGATAGACGAATACCCTTAAGTGATAGACGAATACCCTTAAGTGATAGACGAATACCCTTAAGTGATAGACGAATACCCTTTAGTGATAGAGCAATACCCTTAAGTGATAGAGCAATACCCTTAAGTGATAGAGGAATACCCTTAAGTGATAGAGGAATACCCTTAAGTGATAGAGGAATACCCTTAAGTGATAGAGGAATACCCTTAAGTGATAGAGGAATACCCTTAAGTGATAGAGGAATACCATTAAGTGATAGAGGAATACCCTTAAGTGATAGAGGAATACCCTTTAGTGATAGATGAATACCCTTAAGTGATAGAGTAATACCCTTAATTGATAGAGTAATACCCTTAAGTGATAGAGTAATACCCTTAAGTGATAGAGGAATACCCTAAGTGTAGGACTCGAATATATAGATTGGCAAGTGATTTGAAGTCATATATCTTATCCATTCGGCAACTTACACCCTTAGAATGAGAACGAACATGCTAAACATTGAGTTCAGCTTGTATTATTATTAGTATTTCAAACCGGAGTGTAACAATGATTTATAACGTACGTTTGTAATCAGCAGGCATGATGGGGTCTCGAAGATCTGAAATAAAGGAAATATCATTATGTGTGAAGATATAGAGAATAGTTGTGGTTATTAGTGTAATATTGGAATTTAATTAATCAAGTGATCACAAAAAACATAGCTCAGTAATAACGAGAACACATACAATCTTACACTAATAAACACAAAACTTCTTTTCTTTTATGATTTCGAATGATTTTGGCAAATATACTTCCTACCGATTTAATTAATTGCAACTGCTCCTGTGGGAGCTTCATTCCACTACAATACAAAACCACACAACCAATGATCGTAGTATCCTACATATCCGACACATACCAATAACGGTCAGTCACATAATGCCAAAATAATGCAAACTTACAATGTATACACAAGTTACAATAGATCACTGAGCGAAAATAATTACCCTGATCATTGGAAATCAGCTACTGTTATGCCTCATTTAAAAAAGGGCGATATGAAAACCCCTGGTAAAAACATACCTTTCAAACCAGTATCAAATATTATTTATTGGCTCTGAGTTTTCAATTTCCAAAAAATGTGTCTGCAGTTGTGCCTCAAGGTTCAGTACTCTTAATTTATGTGAATGATATTGCTGATAGTTTTGTCAGGATGGATAACTCCTCTCTTAGCAGATGGCAGTTATATTGCTATTTCATCATCAACTATTACATATATCGAAGCTACCCTTAATAGTTATCTGCACACAAAATACAGACTGGTCTCGTTAGTGACTTGCGAATGTTAACCCGAATAAAACAAAAGCAGTGGATTTTACTCTTGGGTCAGAACGCAGACCAGTTCTCACTTTTAACAATATTCTACTTGATTACGTGGATAATCGTTAATTCCGATGGTACATGACATCATGACATTAACAATATAACAGCTTCTGCGTCTATAGTTTTTGGCTCGATAGGAAAATTAAGATTTAAAGTAAACTGAATGACATTTATATAAGAGACATATTTTAGAATATGCATCAATTGTTTGGGATGGCTGCGCTGAATACGAAAAACGATCCTTGGAAACAATTCAGTATGAAGCTTTACATATTGTTACTGGTATCACACGATCTATTTCTATTGATCGTTTATTAATAGAAATATGCTGGGCTTCATTAGCCGACAGGCGTAGCACACATAAACCTATCACACTGTATATGTACGATACACACTCGTTTATTAATAGAAATATGCTGGGCTTCATTAGCCGACAGGCGTAGCATACAGAAACCTGTACGATACACACTCCATAATAACAGAGCTTACGTCACAATGGCTCGCCGCGCACACGTTGTTTCCAATTCATTCATACCGGTTTCTACTGAGCTTTTGAATAACCTTGACCCAGTCATAAGGATCTCTGCATCGCTTAATATGTTTAAATCGAAACTCAAGGATAGGTGTAAGCATCCAATAGTTCCCCAACATTAATTTTGAAATATCATAATTATTGAGAATACCACGCTCGAATACGCAATATATGTGTTCTTCCTTCATGTGTCTGTGGTTTCCATACAGAATACGCTGAACATTACTTTTTGTTATATATTTAAACGTTTTAATTATTTACAGCAGCCAGTTCATCCCCTGATCACATATATAGTTTACTCTATGGTACGGATGACTATTCGGCAGGTGAAACAGCTTTCTATGTTCAGAAGTTCAATCATTCATAAAACACTCAACCATATTAACATAATCAAGCAGAAAGTATTCCATTTTATCTGTGTGTGTGTGTTTTACGTTTATTTATCGTCGCTACCGGTTGCCCATATGAACGACGCCTCCTGAAGAGATTAGTTATTTTAGATTGTGGAGGATAGTGCATGATACAGATAGAGACCTATTCCAGAATCTAGTCTGGTTCTGTTACGTGCACGGTGTAAAGCACCGACACGAGACCTCGGTTTAACGTCCCATCTGAAAGACTGTTAATTTTATTAGGGTCAGACGGGGGATCGAACCTGCTATCCCATTTGATATTAGGGTGTTTCACTCGTTTTAACTAAAGGTATATGGATGTCTGCCCCAATATGGATTATACATACAGGGAAAGCGACACACGTGCTGGGGATTATACATATTCTGTTTTCCTCCATCATGAACAACCTCTCCACATTTTTCGTCTTATATCAAATTTCTGAAAAAAATGTTTTGTGCAAAACAAAAAAAATAGTTATGTTTCTATATTTATGCTTGAACCAGTCGCTGTTTCTTTTTATTTATTTATCTTATCAGGAAGGGCCGTAACTATTGTTAGAATGTGCAACCCGACCCGTTAGCCCATCTTTAACTTGCCATGAATTATATTCACACACACACATATATATGTAAAACGAATCGAACAATACAATATGAGTGAACTAAACCACTAAAGAAGCGAATGTGTACATGGTATATATGACTCATTTTAACATACGATCACTTTTAAGAGTTGGAGAGTTATTAATTGAAGAGATATATTATTCGAAATGGAACATAATTGTTCAATATTACAGTCGTCCACATGCTGTTTAATGTTGTATACCCAACTCTATGTATTACAATATAGGCGTGCAGTATATTATTACAAATTAAACATACATATTGTGAAAGGTAGTAGTAATATATTTCTATTTTTCCAATAGTCTGTGAACGATAGATTTGTGAATTACCCATCATAAATCCACAATAAATAACGTTGTATTCTTCAGTGGGATATAATACTTTGCATAATATACGACATTCTCAGAATCCATATCATAGCTGTAGCCGGACTACTTTTTTCGGTTGTACACGAATTGAAACAACTACGCGCCCAGCAAGCTAAGATTATCTAAATAGTATATATAAGTATATATACATCATAGTTAAGAGTTGGAGAGTTATTAATTGAAGAGATATATTATTAGATGTAAATGTTTCTAATTCGGAATGGAATATAATTATGTAATAGTACAGTCGTCCATAAAAAACTAAATCGATTGAGACTTGATCACGCCTCTTACGTAATATTGTCTGAATCTCAGTATCCGTCTTAATCCGTGATATTAAATATTGAGAGAGCTCTCATCCACACCGTGCCTTTAATTAAATTAATATTGAATAAAACTAAGTTATCAGTATATATTAGACTGTTTGAAGAGGTGAGAAAGTGCGCAATTGCTATTATATGAACAGTGTAAAGGATGGAAAACGCGGGTGCAGTATGAAATAAATGATCAAATGCGTAATTATAGTTAGAGCAAATATCTACTTTAGCTGACATTTTGGTCACAGACTAATCCTAATTGTGTTTCAGTTATTGTCTATTACATTTATATTTAAAAAAGTGCAGGCTGTCGATGACAACTATGGCAATATTGATGATGAAGCAAAGACGGAGTGTGAAATAAATATAAGATAATGGTAATTCGGTTGCAAATTCGCAAATTTCCAATATACTTACAGCCTTCGCGTTCGAGTTGCTTACCATTCGTATAAGTCCGTTGTGAACTTATCAAATTCGTCATCGATTCTTTTATTGCAACATAAGTCGCATTGAATCCCTCTCTTGCCGCAATACGACCCAATCCCTCTGGTGTTAGAACAGAACCTTCCTCAAATTGTATTATCATCGTATCAGATTCCGAATAAATGTGTGTAGGTATCATTTTAAGATTGCAGAATGTTTTGCTCGCCGTGAAACGATCTGATATTGTTAAAGATGATCCTGAAAGCAATCCAGCATTAGTAATAACTAATAAGCATCATCATGTTCATAACGTTCAAAGGTAGTTTAAAAACAGACATGTTTTTCTTGATCACTTTTCATCTAACAAAATATGGTTTTATTTTTATATAAATTAAATAAGATTCTGAAATACTGTTTACATTAGTGTATTAAGTATGCAGCGTGTGTAGCACATATTCGTACCAATAACACCAGTTATAATTTTAACCTAATCTGAAATATCAAACTCACCCTACATGTATGTACATATTTTGAATATTAGAATATGTAAATTCAAAGAAATAAATATTGTTTAAACTAAGTGATAGGATTTGCTAAATCTGGCCATTGCTAAGAACATAAGAATGTTTGAGTCTGAGGTTGGTATTGGGGAAAATGTTTATAACTTGCAGGTATGGACAATTATTTATCAGCTAAATTTAAGAAATACTATTATCCTTCAGTTATTTATTGGTGAATACACATTGTTTGGAGTTCTGACGTGTACGAATTAACCACGTTGAAAGTAGCCCTAAGTGTTAATTCCGTCTCAAGGAATGACGAATGTATGTATGCGTGTGTGTTTTACGTTTATTTATCGTCGCTAGCGGTTGCCCATATGAGCCACGCCTCCTGAAGAGATTAATCATTTAGATTTTTGGAGGATAGTGCAACGATACAGAGAGAGAGACCCATTCCAGAGTCTCATCTGGTTCTTTTACGTGCACGGTGTACAGCACCGACACGAGACCTCGGTTTAACATCCCATCTGAACGACTGCCAATTGTATTAGGGTCAGACGGGGGATCGAACATGTGATCCATGGATTACCAGTCCAGCGTGCTACCACTGGACTACAGATCCGTCTGTGTGTATGCTTTTAGCTTGTTTTGTTTAATATGATGAGCATAAAACGTTTCACAATTATTTGTTAACGATAATGTAATCACGGAGTGCAAGAAAATGCTATTATATAAAATAAAATAATGTTATGGAAAGCTATACAAAAAGGTTAAATTACCGAAAACTGACATATATTATTTTCCGTGGAATTATGTTACCCTAACTGAATTGAAACATTATTTATTTAACAACATTTACATTAACCACTTTCGTTGGCGCGGATGAAAGAAAGCTAATATGTGGTCATTCGTGTGAGAGGAAACCGGAGTGCCCGGAGAAAACCGAACTGCCCGGTGACCACCTTACCATTTCACATACTTCCCGGTCCGATGATCGAACTATGGCTGCAGGTTGTATATACGTAAATAATAATAATAATAATCAAATAGCCCCACTAACTAATATAGTTCATTTTTCTTTTTGGTAAACTTGCATTTTCATGACAGGCTGTGTATTGTTTGTGTTTTTTTATAGAAATTATGTGACGTGAGAAAACTTCGGACTAGTTGATGTGTAGACAAGATGTGGTATAATAATTCAGGCTTTTGAAAACTGAAGGTTGGTATACTGTATTATTTGGCGGAGGAATAAAGTGTGTAAACTGGCTACGTGAAGCGTTATATTTTGAATAGGTTGATTTGAATACCTATTCACAGTGGATGTGGTATCAGAAGAAATGAAAGATTGGAAATATAAATGAACAGACTGTATGTTTTTTACTATGTATTTAATAGGCAATTTATTTGTTGTTATACAACCTATAATTGGTTAGAGGTGAGCTCGCTAAAACCTATCCAGGGATCGCAGGTTCGATCCCCCGTCTGACCATAATAAAATTAACAGTCTTTCAGATGGGACGTTAAACCGAGGTCTCGTGTCGGTGTGTACACCGTGCACGTAAAAAAACCAGAGGAGATTCTGGAATTGGTCTCTGTCTGTATCATGCACTATCCTCCAAAATCTAAAATAACTAATCTCTTCAGGAGGCGTCGCTCATATGGGCAACCGGTAGCGACGATACATAAACGTAAAACTCAATCGCTAAAACCTGCGCTAGTCGTACAGCGTAACCTAACTGAAGTCCAGGAGGTACATAAGTGGAAGCTAAATGCACAAAGGCCCATTCAGATATGAAGAACAATTATTATAAAAATCCCTGGTCTGACGGTTTATCTACATAATTTTATAAACTATTTTGGATAGATTTGAAAACATCGATTGATTCGAATATAGTTCTCTCACACAACTTCAGAAACAAGTAATCGTAAATCTTAGTCAAATGAAAACATAAATAACTAAATGATTTAGATAACTCGCACCGATTGTCGCTGCAAAACGTAGAATACATACTAGCAATACAAACAATAGCACATAGAATACAACATGTATTCCATGTCTATAATTTATTAATCTTAGTCATGTTTTATGCATGGTAGATATACTGGCGAATACGATTACAATATGACTTATATTTCTTAAACGTTACCAACGCATCTGGGCTTTTATTATTCACCGTGAATTTATTTTTAAAGCATTCAATTATTTTAATTTTGGGAATTCATTCATGAAATTAATTAGAGTATTTTATAACAACATACACGTTTGTGTAAGTAATAATGGGCATCTAAATATAGAACGTGTAGTAAGACGATGGTATCCTATTTCACCTTACAACTTTATTTCTGCCATTGAGACACTATCATTAAAGATACTGACAGAAAATTACACTAGGGTATAAAATACACAACTCTGGAGCGGATGTTTCATCTCTTCTCCTGCTATCTTAAGTTTACATATACATCCTTCTTTCAGTATGAATATAATAAATGCATGTGTATAACCTATATTGTTTAACTGTAATTTATACTATAATTACGTTACTGATATGTGTTAATTATATTATGAACAATATCAAAGCAAATTAAACAGTTTCTGGCATACAAATCGTGACACTCACACGAAGTGTTTTAACAGAGATATGACTTTATATCTTCAAACAAACCTGAATCACATCTCACATTAAACTTAGTAAAGTAAAGATGGAAATAACGTCTCTTGATATGAATGGTCCATATTTCTTGTAAGTGCGAGTATGGACTATTGAATCTTGACAGTGAAGAAAGTTGCATCGCTGGTAGACTACAGTCTTCACGTCGTTCTCTAGGTAGTGCAGTGTCCTCGTGTAGAGAAAAACATGATGGAACAACTGCAAATAAAACATGACAGAGCAACTAAGAACCAAACATATTGTAACAAGTATAAACAAATACACGAAGGCACAATTGAAACAAAAACAGGACTGTACCACTGACAACAAAATGAATAAACAATTGAAAACAAAAATAAATATGACTACAACTGAACACAAAACAAACATGAATAAATATTGAAAACAAAAAATTGGCAACACAACTGCAAACATTATATGTCTGTTGTTCCTAGCAGAGAACTAGTAATATATAGATATGACCCTCTCTACATGCCAATTTGTCTTTAAGACAATGCATTAGCTTGGTGAGTTAAACCGAAAATTTGGATGTAGAGAGGACAATATAAAAGTGTTTGTTTATTATAGTGTCACCCCTATTTAAAGCAATGTCTGACTTATCAGATACCTCTTTTTATGAGCATCAGTACCTTCCGAATCATATGCCTGTATACCAGACGCCAGGCTGGTAGGCAATCGGTAACCATTATTTAACTAGCTGGCGGCTCACTAAACGGCTATATCAGAACGAACCCCTGACGAGATTCGAACATTCGACATCCAGTTCCGTAGGAGAACGCCTTAACCACTAGGCCACGGACACGGTTATACATTTATACACTTAATAACACATACAAAATAACGTTTATTCCAGCAATGCATCAATGTATAATAACGTTTATTCCAGCAATTCATCAATGTATAATAACGTTTATTCCAGCTATTCATCAATGTATAATAACGTTTATTCCAGCAATTCATCAATGTATAATAACGTTTATTCCAGCAATTCATCAATGTATAATAACGTTTATTCCAGCAATTCATCAATGCATAATCACGTTTATTCCAGCAATTCATCAATGCATAATAACGTTTATTCAAGCAATTCATCAATGCATAATCACGTTTATTCCAGTAATTCATCAATGTATAATAACGTTTATTCCAGCAATTCATCAATGCATAATCACGTTTATTCAAGCAATTCATCAATGTATAATAACGTTTATTCCAGCAATTCATCAATGTATAATAACGTTTATTCCAGCAATTCATCAATGTATAATAACGTTTATTCCAGCAATTCATCAATGCATAATAACGTTTATTCAAGCAATTCATCAATGCATAATCACGTTTATTCCAGAAATTCATCAATGCAATTATACAAAATACGAATGTATCCGTCCGAAATCCATACAAATAGACCGTTCTGCAAACTTAAGCATGATAAATAATTGAAAACAAAACCATGACGGAAACGTCGATGGTAGCAGAGGTAACTACTTCATAATAAATACGAAATGACAGTTATTCCTGGACCAGCAATTCGTCAACGCAATACAAAATACACTTAATAACACATACGAAATAACATTTATTCCAGCAATTCATCAACACAATTATACGAAATACGAATGTGTCCGTCCGTAATTCATACACATAGACCGTTGTCAATCCATAGCCAGTTCAATGTACGATACATATGCATTGCAACTCTTTTGTTTTGAAATTTGGAAACGATTTAAGTATGGAAAGATGACATGCATATATTACCTTGACTCCCAATGTTGACTTTAAATCCAGTACCCTGTACTATTATCTCGGATGTTGGGTGGCATGACGTAAATGTCATGACGACATAGAAGGCTTTGGTTTCTAAGCGAGATATCAGACTATTGAATTTGTTGTCAATGTATAATCCTGTGCCAACGGAATACTTGTCTGTAACCATCAATCTGTCTTCACATGCACTCTCGGTATAATCTGAGGTTGCCTGTCGATCATCAAGTATATGGGGAAACTGGGTAATTGTTGCAGCACATTATATACATATTAATGTTGTCATTAAATGTCTTGATACGTTACGTACATAATATTCTCGATTGGTATTCAACAAAGTATACATTGACATACTCGATTGGTATTCACCAAAGTATACATTGACATACTCGATTAGTATTCAACTTAATATATTGACATACTCGATTGGTATTCAACAAAATATACTATGACATACTCGATTAGTATTCAACAAAACAATATACATTTAAATACTCAATTAGTATTCAACAAACTATACATTGACATACAAATTAATATTCAACATAATCCTATCTATTTTCCACTTACCGGGTAAATATTGAATGATACATGTGTAAATATCATATTGATATATGCGTGTCGAGGAAAGTCAATGATCCATGTGTAAGTCACTCCCCCACGATAGTATGCCGGGTAGCCAATGCTGGTAATAACTGATGCTTGTTTCAGTATTTGTAGATTAGTTATTGTCTCATACTGTTCTTTGTTTTCATCAGTACTGTCTTGTGGCGGTGTTACTTCAACTAGTTGTGGGAGGTCTAGTGTAGCTGTAAACAGTAACACACGTACTAGATATTGCACAGTACTTCTATTATGTCCCGTAAATAACGTATATAAGAATCGTTGTTTTGATAATCAATTCTGAACAGGCGAGCCTTCGAGCCTTGGATATGATGTCATCCTCGTAATCGACGTTGCATGTTCGAACCCCGTTGGAACTGCCCACGGTGGTGGTTTGCTTAGACAATGCATTTAAATCCACAATTCATCTTCGCGCTTCATCGTGTCGATGGATTCTACAAGTAATATTAAACAATGTCTTAGAACTTGGTTCTAACTGTAATAAACTAGACGTATGAACTATTATTGTATGTTTTTGTCTTATTTTTGTAAATAGTTGTTCTGTCCCTTGGATATTTGGACAGCAAATGTTAATACAAATTCGTGGGTTTCTAATATACTTATACATGTACATTGTTGGACTTACCAAACTTATATAATGTAGAAGTGGTAAATGGTTCGAATCATAATGGTGTAATTCTTTGAATTATTTCAGGCTATCCAGCTGGCATGTAGAAGGTCGGTGGATATACCAGGGAGCTTAAAATACTACTCGGAGGGCACACTGGGTATATATATTTTTTTATTATTTTTATTTTTCCCCATTCTATATGCATGTACATAAAACATTTACTTTTCAATAAGAAATGAATATAGAATTATGTTTTTCACTCTCATGCTCTCGCTCTCTCACCCAAACACTCGCACTTATATCCTCACATTCAAACAGCATACGCACGTATCAGCAGGTACAGAAGCAAATAAAATATGTCCACGAGCTACTTCTACCTTATTCTAAATATATCTTTATATATATGTTGGTATAATAATATAATTAAAATATATTAACAACAGATAAGTTAATATATGGGGAATTTGTTCCATTTTTCATTATGCTTTTCAAGTTTGTCATGCATCAATGCGAAAGTCTTTTCAATTTCTAACCGACCTTTTAGGTACTTGATGAATAGGTCGATATGTGGAATCGATGTTTTAATTTTAAACAAAGGGTATATCTGCAGAGAGCTGGAGAGTCGATGTGTGACCTACCAGTTGATGCGACCTTCAACTCCACCAACCAAACAACTAACGCATAATGAAACAAATAGTGTTATGACAGGTGTATGCAGCTAACGAATAATGAATTAAATAGTATTATGACAGGTATATGTCACTGTTTATTTAGCTGCACTCTTCTGAGATGTTTGCTGTTACTGATAATATATGAAATTTTACCTCGATTTCTACACCCGTGGAGCTCAAAGCGAATACAGTTCACAGTTGGATTCATTGACTGTTTGATGTATATCTTGACATATCTCGCAGTTATCGAGTCGTGAAAGAACGTCTGAGGATCGTTGATAGGTAGAAAAATGTCGAAATTGAATGTCTGAAAGACACGCATCATTGTCTTAGTATTTACATGCATGATAGAAACACACAACATTGGACATGCATATACATGTATGAAAGAAACACACACCATTGTGCATGTATATACATGTATGAAAGAAACACGCAGCATTGTGCATGTATATACATGTATGACAGAAACACGACACATTGTGCATGTATATACATGTATGAAAGTAACACGCAACATTGTGCATGTATATACATGTTTGACAGAAACACGACACATTGTGCATGTATATACATGTATGAAAGTAACACGCAACATTGGGCATGCATATACATGTATGAAAGAAACACGCAACAGTGTGCATGTATATACATGTATGACAGAAACACGCAACATTGTGCATGTATATACATATATGACAGAAACACGCAACATTGTGCATGTATATACATGTATGACAGAAACACGACACATTGTGCATGTATATACATGTATGAAAGTAACACGCAACATTGTGCATGTATATACATGTTTGACAGAAACACGACACATTGTGCATGTATATACATGTATGAAAGTAACACGCAACATTGGGCATGCATATACATGTATGAAAGAAACACGCAACAGTGTGCATGTATATACATGTATGACAGAAACACGCAACATTGTGCATGTATATACATATATGACAGAAACACGCAACATTGTGCATGTATATACATGTTGACAGAAACACGCAACATTGTGCATGTATATACATGTATGAAAGAAACACGCAACATTGGATGCATATACATGTATGAAAGAAACACGCAACAGTGTGCATGTATATACATGTATGACAGAAACACGCAACATTGTGCATGTATATACATGTATGAAAGAAACACGCAACAGTGTGCATGTATATACATGTATGACAGAAACACGCAACATTGTGCATGTATATACATGTATGACAGAAACATGCAACATTGTGCATGTATATACATGTATGAAAGAAACACGCAACATTGGGCATGTATATACATGTATGAAAGAAACACGCAACATTGTGCATGTATATACATGTATGAAAGTAACACGCAACATTGTGCATGTATATACATGTATGAAAGAAACACGCAACATTGTGCATGTATATACATGTATGAAAGAAACACGCAACATTGGCATGATATACATGTATGAAAGAAACACGCAACATTGTGCATGTATATGCATGTATGACAGAAACATGCAACATTGTGCATGTATATACATGTATGACAGAAACAGCAACAGTGTGCATGTATATACATGTATGACAGAAACACGCAACATTGTGCATGTATATACATGTATGACAGAAACATGCAACATTGGGCATGTATATACATGTATGAAAGAAACACGCAACATTGTGCATGTATATACATGTATGAAAACACGCAACACGCACATTGTGCATGTTATCATTATGAAGAAACACGCAACATTGTGCGTATATACATGTATGAAAGAAACACGCAACATTGTGCATGTATATACATGTATGACAGAAACATGCAACATTGTGCATGTATATGCATGTATGAAAGAAACATGCAACATTGGGCATGTATATACATGTATGAAAGAAACACGCAACATTGTGCATGTATATACATGTATGAAAGAAACACGCAACATTGTGCATGTATATACATGTATGAAAGAAACACGCAACATTGTGCATGTATATACATGTATGAAAGAAACACGCAACATTGTGCATGTATATACATGTATGAAAGAAACACGCAACATTGTATATACATGTTGAAAGAAACACGCAACATTGGCATGTATGACAGAAACATGCAACATTGTGCATGTATATGCATGTATGAAAGAAACACCCAACATTGGGCATGCATATACATGTATGACAGAAACACGCAACATTGTGCATGTATATGCATGTATGAAAGAAACACGCAACATTGGGCATGTATATACATGTATGAAAGAAACACGCAACATTGGGCATGCATATACATGTATGAAAGAAACACGCAACATTGGGCATGTATATACATGTATGAAAGAAACACGCAACATTGGGCATGTATGAAAGAAACACGCAACATTGGGCATGCATATACATGTATGAAAGAAACACGCAACATTGGGCATGTATGAAAGAAACACGCAACATTGTACATGTATATACATGTATGAAAGAAACACGCAACATTGTGCATGTATATGCATGTATGACAGAAACATGCAACATTGTGCATGTATATGCATGTATGACAGAAACATGCAACATTATGCATGTATAGGCATGTATGAAAGAAACACGCAACATTATACATGTATATACATGTCTGAAATAAGCACGCAGCATTGTGCATGTGTATACATTTATGACAGAAACACGCAACATTGTGCATGTATATACATGTATGACAGAAACTCGCAACATTGTGCATAATTATATAGACATGGATTATTCTTCTGAGAACCGAATGTCAGAATGTCAAACCATATCGTAAATAATAAATGCTAATAATTATGGTTTATGCCTATTATGCTCGGGATATCCTTGTCGAAATAAGATGTATATGTATACTAAGGTACACATGTACACTAAGGTGCACATGTACACTAAGGTACACTACGGTGCACGTGTAGATTAAGGTACACATGTACACTAAGGTACACTACGGTGCATATGTACACTAAGGTACACTAATGTGCACATGTACACTAAGGTACACTACGGTACAATAAGGTGCATATGTACACTAAGGTACACTACGGTGTACATGTACACTAAGGTACACTACGGTGCACATGTACACTAAGGTACACTACGGTGCATATGTACAATAAAGTACACTAAGGTGCACATGTACACTAAGGTACACTAAGATGCACATGTACACTAAGGTATACTAAGGTGCACATGTACACTAAGGTACACTACGGTGCACATGTACACTAAGGTACACTACGGTACATATGTACACTAAGGTACACTATGGTACATATGTACACTAAGGTACACTAAGGTGCACATGTACACTAAGTTACACTACGGTGCATATGTAAACTAAGGTACACTAAGGTGCACATGTACACTAAGGTACACTACGGTGCACATGTACACTAAGGTACACTAAGGTGCACATGTACACTAAGGTACACTACGGTGCATATGTACACTAAGGTACACTACGGTGCATATGTACAATAAGGTACATTACGGTGCATATGTACACTAAGGTACACTAATGTGCACATGTAGATTACGGTGCATATGTACACTAAGGTACACTAAGGTACATATGTACACTACGGTGCACATGTACACTAAGGTAGACTACGGTGCACATGTACACTAAGGTACACTACGGTGCACATGTACACTACGGTGCACATGTACACTACGGTGCATATGTACACTAAGGTACACTACGGTGCATATGTACACTACGGTGCATATGTACACTACGGTACACATGTACACTACGGTGCATATGTACAATAAGGTGCATATGTACACTAAGGTACACAACGGTGCATATGTATACTAAGGTGCATATGTACAATAAGGTGCACATGTACATTAAGGTACACTAAGGTGCATATGTACACTACGGTGCATATGTACAATAAGGTACACTACGGTACATATGTACACTACGGAGCACATGTACACTACGGTGCATATGTACAATAAGGTGCATATGTACATTAAGGTACACTAAGATGCATATGTACACTACGGTGCATATGTACAATAAGGTACACTACGGTACATATGTACACTACGTTGCACATGTACACTACGGTGCACATGTACACTACGGTGCATATGTACACTAAGGTACACTACGGTGCATATGTACACTACGGTGCATATGTATACTACGGTGCACATGTACACTACGGTGCATATGTACAATAAGGTACATATGTACACTAAGGTACACTACGGTGCATATGTATACTAAGGTACACATGTACACTACGGTGCATATGTACACTACGGTGCATATGTACAATAAGGTGCATATGTACACTACGGTGCACATGTGCACTAAGATGCCTATGTACGGCTCTATGCCAACAAAGCAGATATACGATCAGATGTTTAGAAATTTAAGTTGGCATTCGATCTGCAAAACTTGGGTAATGCTTGCTTTGTGCGGAATACAGTTGCATGGTAGTAACGTTTTAAAAATGACACTCATTTTCAACAAGACTATGCCTTTAAATTGATACAATTATGCGACAAATATACAAGTAATGTAATCTATTTTTCACATACTATTATTAATATCGTATGCAGACATTTTACGAGTATCTCACTATATTAAAGTTAAATCTGATCAACACTATTCCATTTGGTTTGGAGCTCGGCTTAACATTAGATGACAATGTGTTCATGTTCAACCTTTGCATAACTATGAGGTGCCTCGATAGTTCATTTTAATTCTCGACAGCCATCATGCATCATATAAATTTATGAATATTTACAGTGTACACTACATAGAGCATATTAGGCTACTGTCATATAACTTTCAATTTATTAGTTACGTTGGAGAAAATATACATGGCGAGGCACTGTCGAGCCTTGCAATAGTTCGTAAACGAACCTAACAATTTAAAATGTTTATGACAGTAGCCTAGTATTATAATTATCCGATGTTCTGATCAAAATGATGTTTTAAACAAGTGAAACATTACCGAATAGTCATGATATGTAAACATATGACGTCATACACAAAGCGTTATTGCGTCAAGAAAGGTTTAGTGACCACTATAATATGTTTCCTCTAACAGGATCATTGGCAATACGAGGCAGTACGTATTATATTGAAACTGCAGTCACGTAGACTGGTATATTCTTTAGTGACCACTATGATATGTTTCCTCTAACAGGATCATTGACAATACGAGGCAGTACGTATTATATTGAAACTGCAGTCACGTAGACTGGTATATTCTTTAGTGACCACTATGATATGTTTCCTCTAACAGGGTCATTGACAATACGAAGCAGTACGTATTATATTGAAACTGCAGTCACGTAGACTGGTATATTCTTTAGTGACCACTATGATATGTTTCCTCTAACAGGATCATTGACAATACGAAGCAGTACGTATTATATTGAAACTGCAGTCACGTAGACTGGTATATTCTTTAGTGACCACTATGATATGTTTCCTCTAACAGGATCATTGACAATACGAAGCAGTACGTATTATATTGAAACTGCAGTCACGTAGACTGGTATATTCTTTAGTGACCACTATGATATGTTTCCTCTAACAGGATCATTGACAATACGAAGCAGTACGTATTATATTGAAACTGCAGTCACGTAGACTGGTATATCTTTAGTGACCACTATGATATGTTTCCTCTAACAGGATCATTGACAATACGAAGCAGTACGTATTATATTGAAACTGCAGTCACGTAGACTGGTATATACTTTAGTGACCACTATAATATGTTTCCTCTAACAGGATCATTGACAATACGAAGCAGTACGTATTATATGGAAACTGCAATCAGGTATACTGGTATATACTTTAGTGACCACTATGATATGTTTCCTCTAACACTTCCATTGACAATACGAAGCAGTACGTATTATATTGAAACTGCAGTCACGTAGACTGGTATATACTTTAGTGACCACTATAATATGTTTCCTCTAACACTTCCATTGACAATACGAAGCAGTACGTATTATATTGAAACTGCAGTCACGTAGACTGGTATATACTTTAGTGACCACTATAATATATGTTTCCTCTAACACTTCCATTGACAATACGAAGCAGTACGTATTATATTGAAACTGCAGTCACGTATACTGGTATATACTTTAGTGACCACTATAATATATGTTTCCTCTAACACTTCCATTGACAATACGAAGCAGTACGTATTATATTGAAACTGCAGTCACGTATACTGGTATATACTTTAGTGCAATCACGTAGACTGGTATATACTTTAGTGACCACTATAATATATGTTTCCTCTAACAATTGTATTGACAATACGAAGCAGTACGTATTATATTGAAACTGCAGTCACGTAGACTGGTATATACTTTAGTGACCACTATAATATGTTTCCTCTAACAGGATCATTGACAATACGAAGCAGTACGTATTATATGGAAACTGCAGTCACGTATACTGGTATATACTTTAGTGACCACTATAATATGTTTCCTCTAACACTTCCATTGACAATACGAAGCAGTACGTATTATATTGAAACTGCAGTCACGTAGACTGGTATATACTTTAGTGACCACTATAATATATGTTTCCTCTAACACTTCCATTGACAATACGAAGCAGTACGTATTATATTGAAACTGCAGTCACGTATACTGGTATATACTTTAGTGACCACTATAATATATGTTTCCTCTAACACTTCCATTGACAATACGAAGCAGTACGTATTATATTGAAACTGCAGTCACGTATACTGGTATATACTTTAGTGCAATCACGTAGACTGGTATATACTTTAGTGACCACTATAATATATGTTTCCTCTAACAATTGTATTGACAATACGAAGCAGTACGTATTATATTGAAACTGCAGTCACGTAGACTGGTATATACCTTAATGACAACTATAATATATGTTTCCTCTAACAGGAATATATACTGGTATATACCTTAATGACAACTATAATACATGTTTCCTCTAACAATTGTATTGACAATATGAAGCAGTACGTATTATATTGAAACTGCAGTCACGTAGACTGGTATATACCTTAGTGACCACTATAATAAATGTTTCCTCTAACAATTGTATTGACAATATGAAGCAGTACGTATTATATTGAAACTGTAGTCACGTAGACTGGTATATACCTTAGTGACCACTATAATACATGTTTCCTCTAACAATTGTATTGACAATATGAAGCAGTACGTATTATATTGAAACTGCAGTCACGTACTTAGACTGGTATATACTTTAGTGACCACTATAATACATGTTTCCTCTAACAATTGTATTGACAATATGAAGCAGTACGTATTATATTGAAACTGCAGTCACGTATACTGGTATATACTTTAGTGACCACTATAATACATGTTTCCTCTAACAATTGTATTGACAATATGAAGCAGTACGTATTATATTGAAACTGCAGTCACGTATACTGGTATATACCTTAGTGACCACTATAATACATGTTTCCTCTAACAATTGTATTGACAATATGAAGCAATACGTATTATATTGAAACTGCAGTCACGTACTTAGAATGGTATATACTTTCCAATGGCCAATTAAACAACAAACAAATATAATTATACTATAATTAGTGCTCACCTTTTCTGATTTATAAGCATTAGTATTTCCCGAATCATCATATGCTGCCAGGCTGAGTGCCAGACTAATATGCAATCGGTACTCATTATTTAACTAGCTTGCGACTCACCAACCGGCCACATCAGAATGAAAACCTGAATAGGTTCGAAGCTTCGAGCTCCAAAAACGGATGCCTTAAAGATTAGGCCACGGAAACGGTATGTATAGTACCATCATTACGTATATATCTTAAGATCTAACAAAGACATGGATAAAACACAACAATAAAAACTGACATGTATTAAAATCAAATATTTGTTATAAAGTACCTCATTTGTATAACTCTCAGAACTGGTCTCATTAATGTCCGAACTGTATGATATCACAATTGTACGACTTCCCATATGTATAAACGTCGGTGTATATGTAATACCCAGCATTGATTCTTCCCAATATCCCCAGTTAAATACAGTTATGCCTTCAAATTTAGTCGCTGTAATCATGTCAATCTAAAATGATAATGTACAGAAATGACACGAGTTAATCCAATAGCTTAGTATTCATTTCATTTACAGAACACGGTCAAATTAAGCTCAAACTCTGCCAACACCCGATCATAAATCCATGCTATCTGACGGCACTCGGTCCAAAGTCCAAGCCATTTGATTGCATCCGTCCAAAGTCAAATATCTCAGACAACATCCGGACCAATGTCCAAGTTGTCCGTGATCGTCCAGTCCAAAGTACATGCTCGCTAGCACCTCCCGTTACAAAGCATATAATATATTGCTACATCCGGTCAAAATATCGAGCTCTTGTCATACTACACACAGGTCAATAACACAAGGAATCTTACAAAACACAAGTTCATAACACAAGGAATCTTACAACACACAAGTCCATAACACAATGTATCTTACAACACACAAGACCATACCACAAGGAATCTTACAATACACAAGTCCATAACACATTGTATCTTACAACACACAAGTCCATAACACATTGTATCTTACAATACACAAGTCCATAACACAATGCATCTTGCCACACATATGTCCATAGCACAATGTATCTTACAACACACAAGTCCATAACACAATGTATCTTACAACACACTAGTCCATAACACAAGGAATCTTACAACACACTAGTCCATAACACAATGTATCTTACAACACACAAGACCATAACACAAGGAATCCTACAATACACAAGTCCATAACACAATGTATCTTACAACACACAAGTCCATAACACAATGTATCTTACAATACACAGGTCCATAACACAATGTATCATACAACACACAATACCATACCAAAAGGAATCTTACAATACACAAGTCCATAACACAATGTATCCTACAACACACAATTCCATAACACAATGTATCTTACAATACACAGGTCCATAACACAATGTATCTTACAACACACAAGTCCATAACACAATGTATCTTACAACACACAGGTCCATACCACAATGTATCTTACAACACACATGTCCATAACACAATGTATCTTACAACACACATGTCCATAACACAATGTATCTTACAACACACATGTCCATAACACAATGTATCTTACAACACATATGTCCATAACACAATGTCCAAAGCCCAAACTATATCACAGCACCCGATCCAAAGCCCAAACTATATCACAGCACCCGATCCAAAGCCAATAACTATATCACAGCACCCAATCCAAAGCCCAAACTATATCACAGCACCCGAGCCAAAGCCCAAACTATATCACAGTACCGATCCAAACCTCAAACTATATCACAGCACCCGATCCAAAGCCCAAACTATATCACAGCACTCGATCCAAAGCCCAAACTATATCACAGCACCCGAACCAAAGCCCAAACTATATCACAGCACCCGATCCAAAGCCCAAACTATATCACATCACCCGATCCAAAGCCCAAACTATATCACATAACCCGAACCAAAGCCCAAACTATATCACAGCACCCGATCCAAAGCCCAAACTATATCACAACACCCGATCCAATGTCCAAACTATATCATAGTACCCAGCTCAAAGTCCAGAGTCTCTTACACAACAAACCAGGCAAACATATAGCACCTGGTATAAACCCCAAACTATACTACAACACCCGATCCAAAGCCCAAACTATCTTACAACACAACCAGGCTAGCACACGATCTAAAGCTCAAACTGTACTACAACACCCGGCCCGAAGCCCAAACGATATTAGAGTACCAGGTCCAAACTCTCGTACAACACAAACAAAACTATCATATAGCACCCGGTCCAAAGCCAAACCTCCATTAAATACACCCGCCGAGCCAATGTGGGGGACAGTATGTCAGGCACAGGTGGTCACGCGTATCAACCATCGACCCATGTGCAACAAACATGATAGCTTCCTCATATAAACTAAGTCGACAGCTCAAATGGGATCGGAACCTACAGTTGTCTGAGTCAAATGAATTGAAATATTACATTGTATATTTTTGTTCTGCGTAAGTCATGTCAACCAACTTAGTTACACTCTATAACTGTCCTTACTTAATTACTTACTACTAATATACAAAATGAAGATATAAAGCACATACATGTATTCAGCTGCCTCGCGTAAATTATATGTTGGGTATGGATATATATAAAGCAAATTAGATCCTCTCAATATCGCGAAGCGGCCTTCATTGCCGCGTGGTTAATGTCGGTGAATTCAAGACAACTGCCCCTCACCGTTGTAGGTTCGTATCCAAGTTATGTCGCGAATTATTTCATGAGAGCAAGTTCTCCAGCTGTTGGTGCGACTTTAAACCCAAAAAAGAAACAAATACAGTTTATGGAACATAATGCTACTTTACCGTAATATGTGGATTCCTGTCGGTCTCGGCGGCGCACCAACCTGAGCTAAAGGGTCGTGCTGACGCAGGTGTGGATTGCGAGTTCAATGATGACGCTGACAGTTGTGTGTCCTGAATACTCCCGTCAGCCATTCCAAGATCTGTGTTACAATTCCTGCTATCATCTGTAACTAAACAATTAGTGTCCGATTAGCGCAGTGGTTAGCATGCTCGATATCCTCCAATGCAGCACGGATTCGATCCTCGGGCCCGGGAGTATGTGATATTTTATTGTGATGGCAGGATTGGACAGGTGGGCTTAACTGCCCACATATACACTTCCAGCCACGCCAATGAGATTGATTATTATAAGTAGCTAAAGCTTGCTTGGTAATCGTTGTAAAATAAATAAAGTATATCATTTAGAGTCATAATAAGATTAAGATTATTATCAATAGCCTGTATGTAGTACCCACAGACACCAATATCTGTCAAATCCACCATACTCTCAAACACATAACAATTTACTATATGGAGATGAACACATATCCATAGAACATAATGCACGCATGTTTCCGAGTGTCCATAGTTATATATCATCCAAAAAGCGCTTAGAGTCATCGTAAGGCATCCGGTATATGATTGATTATTAGTTTTATTAAGTATAACTACGTCATCTGAACAGTACTTCTCGCATACAAGTAACACTCTATAATAAATTAAAAACAATATATTCTTTAAATATTTTGTGCCAAAGAAAAATCATATTCAGATATAATGTCGCTTTAGCCCTTTCCTTCATAGAGATTTAGGTTAATATACTATTATATCTCCATACAAACGACAGCCATTTAGCTATCATGCAGTGGATAAGTAGTCGCCATATATATCCCACATATCCTTTATTATGAACATTGGTTTGACTACTACATTGTCAATGTATGTCATATTGGTAAAGGCGTCAAGAGGTGCTTCTATGAAGGAAAGGGTTAATGTATGTCATATTGGTAAAGGCGTCAAGAGGTGCTTCTATGAGGGAAAGGGTTAATCCAGAAACACAGTTTCCGAATCAATAAAATAAACAATAATTAAAAGCAAAACATACAGAAATGTTCACGTGTCAAAATGTCCAGCTTCATGGGATTCTGGTTCGTACACCTTTTATTGACAATCTTGACATAGCGTCCATCCATATCCCTATAATATAAATTCACAATTTAGGTTATTTACGGTCGCCGCCGACGACATGATTTAGCGTATTTACCATTGCCGCCGGCGTCATGATTTAGTGTATTTACCCTTGCCGCCGGCGTCATGACTTAGCGTATTTACCATTGCTGCCGGCGACATGTTTTAGCGTATTTACCCTTGCCGCCGGCGTCATGATTTAGCGTATTTGCCCTCGCCGCCCTCGCCGCCAGCGTCATAATTGAGCGTATTTACCCATGCCGCCGGAGACACGTTTTAGCGTATTTACCCTTGCCGCCGGCGACACGTTTTAGTGTATTTACTCTTGCCGCCTGGCGACTTGATTTAGCGTATTTACCTTCGCCGACGGCGAACCATTATGCGAGCGTACAAATGTAACATGGTTGATTTCTGAGTGATTGTCATTGTGAGAGTTGTCTACTTGATTTGGTTACGCTTCTGTTGTTTTATATACGGAATAGCTTCTGTGAGAGAACTTTAGCGGGGTTTTTAATATTGTACGAGATGCCATTTCTAACAAGCGTATTAGTTTTAAAAATATCAAGAGTCTTCAAGGGTTTAATTGTTAGTAGTTAACGTTGCATTTATGTTGCACTATGTAAATGTTCTATTGTACCTAACGACGATCTCGCTATAGCGGTCACCCAATTCAGAGAAAATAGCTTCAACCATGTCAATGTCGTGTATTGTAATCAACGACGCTCTCGATATAGCGGTCACCCAGGTCAGAGAACATAGCCTCAACCATGTCACTGTCGTATTGTAACCAACGACACTCTCGATATAGCGGTCACCCAGGTCAGAGAATATAGCCTCAACAATGACAATGTCGTATTGTAACCAACGACATTCTCGATATAGCGGCAACACAAGTCAAGTGAACATATCCTCAACCATGTCACTGTCGTATTGTAACCAACGACATTCTCGATATAGCGGTCACCCAGGTCAGAGAATATAGCCTCAACAATGACAATGTCGTATTGTAACCAACGACATTCTCGATATAGCGGCAACACAAGTCAAGTGAACATATCCTCAACCATGTCACTGTCGTATTGTAACCAACGACACTCTCGCTATAGCGGTCATCCAATTCAGAGAATATAGCCTCAACAATGACAATGTCGTATTGTAACAAACGACATTCTCGAAATAGTGGCAACACAAGTCATGTGAACATATCCTCAACCATGTCAATGTTAAGCATCACCGATGTAATGCAGCCACATATATGGTTCTGGATATGTTTGCATTCCGTGATCACTACTGGGAAAAGTTCACAAACAACAAGTATTGCACACTCAAACTTTAATTTATTGAACATTTTAGAACACATCGATATGTAACCATATTAACACCACGCGCATAGCAACCAGCTAAGATGGGTGCTATTTTATACACATTAAGAACAAAACTGTCAATTTGTCGTAAGGAGAGGATTATACAATCAGTCTGTCATGACATGCATCAGCATTCTCAAGCCAATCTTGAGTTCCCAGACTAATTATACCCTGACGTAGATTATCGTCTTTAAATCAGGTGATTGGTCTGTAACTGAATATATGCAATTCCAGTGATATGCAATTGCACATACCATAACCATATGATAAATATATTTTGGAAACACCCATCCTAAATATATTTAATGTACAAAACATGTATAATTATTGTCCAAGTATATTGAGGAGAATGTTGTCCCCTAAGTCACCAAGTATACACTCCGAGAAAAGTGTGTGTTTTACGTTTATTTATCGTCGCTACCGGTTTAGTCATTTCAGATTTTTGGAGGATAATGCAATGATACAGACATAGATCCTTTCCAGAGTCTCCTCTGGTTCTTTTGTGTGCATGGTGTAAAGCACCGACACGAGACCTCGGATTAACATCCCATCTGAAAGACTGTTAATTTTATTATGGTCAGACGGGGGATCGAACCTGCTATCCCTGGATTATCAGCCCAGCGTGTTACCACTGGATGCTACAGATCCGTCTGTCCGACAAATGTTAAGCACCGCCCTATATTAATATCGATATATTTGTTTATATCAATACTGCAGATATCAACATTTTTCTTACACTTCTTAAAGACTACACCATGGGCTCTAAAATTACCAATTTACGAAGTATTTATCATCCTGAAAGACGTGACTATGACGTTGCACAAATGGGGTTGAACAGGCCCTGAAAAAACGTAAAACCACTATATCTTGGATGGGAACTTTTAAAATTGCATTAATTGATTAATTAATTAATTACATTGAGTCTTCAGATTATAAGAACGTTTAAATGCATCTATTGTGCGTATGTGTAAGGCATACAAATCAATAACGAGTATATCTATAACACAACACGCCTAAGACGTTCTTGGATGAACTGTTGCAACTCCTGTAAGGTAGCAGTTCTTAATTCGTCAATACTTTGACACTTTAGATTGCGTTGGTTACTGTTTCCGCAAATAAAGTCCTATACATACTATATAGGGTTCATGTCTGGCCACATCGCAGGCCATGTAATTGTCTGAACAGCCTCTTACTGTAACACATGTTGTACGATTCGGGATATATTTGGCCTAGCGTTGCCGTCCATGAACATTGGCCTGTAAGCCAACGCATGATTTTCGAAATGGGAGACTACGCGTGGAGCGAGCACATTGTCACGGTATTTTTGGCCTGTCGAATTACCATCATGAACGTACAAGTCCAATTTACAGTCACAGGAAATACAACCCCAGACAGTTACACCCCACCCCCAAAAGCAGTTGTACCCAAAATGTGGTTGTCCTGAAATGAAGTATTTCGTTGTCGCCAAACCCTTGCATGACCGTCGGGCGTAACAAAACAACGACTTTCATCAGACCAGTGGACCCGTCTCCATGTGCAAATATCCCAAATAATCACGTGACCAGTCAATTCGAGCATGGCGATGATGTAATGACGTTGTATGGGCCGTCGTGCTCGCATTCACCGATGGAGGAGGCGTCTGCTTACAGTGCGTGTACAAATGTGGCCACCAAACGCTAAATTACCAGGAAGTGCACCAGCTGTACTGAAAGCGCCCGTCTGGATATGAGCCGGTCCTCTCTCGGCGTCGTTTTGCGAGGTCTACCTTCACGTGGACAATCAGTAACATTCCCCATTTGACGAAAGAAAACGCTGCATCAGTCGTACAATAATGGAACGGTTACTCCTGAAGCGGTCTACCACCCTTCCGGCTAAAACCACCGTTATGCATGCCAACAGCTTATAACAGTATTGTTAATTTTCACCTCACCATACAAAACCAATGGAAAATGAAAGTAGCAACTCTAAACACAAACAATCAGCTTTTGTTCGCAAACACAAATTTTGAAAATTACACGTGGCACTTTATACACCCTGTCATATACACATACATAAGGTAAGTGTGTACAGGTAACGAAAACAGCAAACCGACTTGAAATAAGTTCATCATTATAAAAGATATTATTGAAACAAGTCAGATGTTGCATAACTTTTGTCAGAGTGTGTATACATATATATATATATATATATATATAGTGAACGATAATAACTCAAATGTACTCAAATAGTCTAACATGGTTCTGTATTTTGTCTGTTTGGGCAAAGAAGGAATTTACCATAGTTCAAACTGCAATACAGCATGTCTTAGCACGTGACGTCAAAAATGTGACGTCGTGTTTGTAGTTTTGTGACCTCATTTACGCACTCTAAAACATAGTACCAACTATTTTTGTATTTACGATGGTTTGTCGTTTTACACTCTGCATTGCTATTTTCTATGTGACAGAACTCCAACCAACATTTTATTCGCCAAAACATAACTGAAAGACACAACTATTACACAAAGAATAGCAACATAAGTACGCGTATTAATATTCGCTTATATTATGAAGCGGCACCTTCGTTGTCGAGTGGCTAATGGCTTTGACGTGACATCACTTCATTGGACAGTCACTGCAGTTCGAATCACGTTTGCGGTGTCGAATTTTCTACATGTGAGAATGCTATTCAGCTGACTTTACGGACGGATCGGCTGTCCTAACCGGGTGCGCGCCCATGACTGACCTGTTCTTCGGTTGATTAGGACCACGCGATCTTCATCCATCATTAATAGTTGCCATATGACGTGCGATATTAATGTGTTATGCTCAGTATACAAGGTTAGTGGTGTATTGTTCTGATACATTAGGACGAAACCAACACGCACAAACCGTCTGGAATCCGACAAAAAAAACCCCGCCGGATGACATGTTTGGCTATATCATATATGTAGTCATGGAAGTACTAACCTTAGAAAGTTGATGTATAATGAGCCCCACATGTACTGTGGTATGTAGGCACATGCTATAGCTCCAGAAACTGAAGTCCATCTGTTTTGGCTTATGTAGTATCTATTAAATTTTCCCTCGTTGCGATGAAAGGTGTAATCTATGAAACAAATTAAAATTTTGTTTAATATTCTAATTTAAATATATTCTAAATCTAACATTGCAAGCAGATGCTGTGCTCGTATAGAGTAAAACTAATATCATATAGACATGCGACAACGTCAATCATTCATTTGATAATCACCCAGTAATACAATATATGTATCTAGTTCATTTGATAATCAATCAGTAATACAATATGTGTATCTAGTTCATTTGATAATCAACCAGTACTACAATATATTTATCTAGTTCATTTGATAATCCACAAGTAATACAATATATGTATCTAGTTCATTTGGTAATCAACCAGTAATACAATATATGTATCTAGTTCATTTGATAATCAATCAGTAATACAATACATGTGTCTAGTTCATTTGATAATCCACAAGTAATACAATATATGTATCTAGTTCATTTGGTAATCAACCAGTAACACAATATATGTATCTAGTTCATTTGGTAATCAACCAGTAATACAATATATGTATCTAGTTCATTTGATAATCCACCAGTAACACAATATATGTATCTAGTTCATTTGGTAATCAACCAGTAATACAATATATGTATCTAGTTCATTTAATAATCAATTAGTAATACAATATATGTATATATTTCATTTGATAATCAATCAGTAATACAATATATGTATCTAGTTCATTTGATAATCAACCAGTAATACAATATATGCATCTGGTTTATTTCATTGTTGTACATAATACATACTAGGCTTGTGTCTTGTCCAGTCTCCTTTTCATCTTTAGTAATTGCAGAACTCTAGAACACAGGTATTCATAGCATTTGGGGAGTGTGTACATGTTTGTACAAGGATTCTACTCATAGCATTTGGGGGGACTATAGTGTTTACATGTTTGTACAATGATTCTACGCATGTAATGTGGGGGTACTATAGTGTGTACATGTTTGTACAAGGATTCTACGCATGTAATGTGGAGGATTATAGTGTGTACATGTTTGTACAATGATTCTACGTATATAATGTGGGGGCCTATAGTGTGTACGTGTTTGTACAATGATTCTACGCATAGAATATGGGGGACTATAGTGTGTACGTGTTTGTACAATGATTCTACGCATAGAATGTGGGGGACTATAGTGTGTACGTGTTTGTACAATGATTCTACGCATATAATGTGGGGGACTATAGTGTGTACGTGTTTGTACAATGATTCTACGCATAGAATGTGGGGGACTATAGTGTGTACGTGTTTGTACAAGGATTCTACTCATAGCATTTGGGGGCACTATATTGTGTACATGTTTGTACAAAGATTCTACTCATAGCATTTGGGGGGGACTATAGTGTGTACATGTGTGTGCAAGGATTCTACGCATATCATTTGGGGGTGGGACTATAGTGTGTACATGTTTGTACAAGGATTCTACTCATAACATTTGGAGGAGACTATAGTGTGTACATGTTTGTACAAGGATTCTACTCATAGCATTTGGGGGGATTATAATCTGTACATGTTTTGTTTAAACATATTTTATTTATCAAGATAAACATGACGTATAACATCTGTACCTATAACATCCATACAATACAACTATCAAGACAAGTGGATTGAATTGAAAGCTTGGGGGACTATAGTGTGTACGTGTTTGTACAATGATTCTACGCATAGAATGTGGGGGACTATAGTGTGTACGTGTTTGTACAATGATTCTACGCATAGAATGTGGGGGACTATAGTGTGTACGTGTTTGTACAATGATTCTACGCATAGAATGTGGGGGACTATAGTGTGTACGTGTTTGTACAATGATTCTACGCATATAATGTGGGGGACTATAGTGTGTACGTGTTTGTACAAGGATTCTACTCATAGCATTTGGGGGCACTATATTGTGTACATGTTTGTACAAGGATTCTACTCATAGCATTTGGGGGGACTATAGTGTGTACATTTGTGTGCAAGGATTCTACGCATAGCATTTGGGGGTGGGACTATAGTGTGTACATGTTTATACAAGGATTCTACTCATAACATTTGGAGGAGACTATAGTGTGTACATGTTTGTACAAGGATTCTACTCATAGCATTTGGGGGGACTATAATCTGTACATGTTTTGTTTAAACATATTTTATTTATCAAGATAAACATGACGTATAACATCTGTACCTTTAACATCCATACAATACAACTATCAAGACAAGTGGATTGAATTGAAAGCTTGGGGGACTATAGTGTGTACATGTTTGTACAATGATTCTAGGCATAGCATTTGGGAGGACTATAGTGTGTACATGTTTGTACAAGGGTTCTATTCAGAGGAATTTCAGATTTCGCACTGATCAACAAAATTACCCTGATTTTTCCAAATATAGCCCATATCCAATTTCTAAATAAAGCACAATTTTAAACTACATGCATTGCAAACAATGTCATGAAACATTGCACCAACAGGCCATATTTCACTAATAGGACACTGGTTCGTTCATTAACAAATATATCTTTCGACTGGGGTGTAGATTAATAATAGGCCTAATAAAGAGGCCTAACATATCACCGGAAACTGGAAAACTTGACCTCAATACATATCGACCATTGTGTACATCATGACCTCAATAGCTCACATATACCCTGATAAACAACATGTATGGAAGCTACAAATGAGTTGAGGGTCGAAATGTCATGAGGTCGATATGTACTTGGATCGAGTTCTCATAAGAAGTTGGATGTTGGGTTCGAGATGTCCTGTTGTCGAGATGTATTGGGTCAACGTGCCTATCAACGTTATAACATTTTGTCTGTTGTGAGTTCCCTCCGTTAAAAGGTCACTGGCTGCTTAAGGGAGGTTTTACTGTACGTGGATTACGAACCAATAAAAACAGTTATAAACCATAGAGGAGCTGTGATCTAAATCTCACAATTCACACAGACAATACTTGGAAACGAGGATGTCCTCCGTGTAATACCATGGACGTACCGGTATTGAGTCACCCAAAGTTTGAATGGGAATAACTTCTAGTCAGTCTCATTTATAGTTTCTAAAGGAATATGGCTATGCAAAGAGAAAATTCTTGCATTTAATACGCTTGACTAAACTCAGATAGCTTACTATATTTTCGAATAAAACCACAATGTCACTCACATCCACGCGAGGGGTTCGACATTAGAGGAAGATAGATAGATATACATGTGAAATTCAACATGACACAAAACAAGGACACAAGTTTCAATCACATTTCATGTAGCAGAAATATGTTTTCCGGTATTGTCACATGATTGACACCAAGTATTTGACTTCCTCCATTACAAACAAGTATGTTTTTTGCATATATCTCTGTATAAGGGATGCTTAGGGTACACGTGAATGAGACTTATGAAAACAATAAACATTTACATATTTTCCAAATAAAAGGTGAATATTGATATGTTTTAGCGTCAACCATATAATCCAAAGTACATCCTACTCTTAGCAATGACGTCATTTGAAAACAAGTGAGTTCCGGAGATAGGGCGATTGACTAGATCTATTTTTAGATAACTTGTTTCATGAAAGCTTTCGAGGTATCCACTGATTTCTGACAATGGATTAATGACAAGTGTATAATTACTCCTTAAATAATTAGATACCAGCCAAGCGGACATTTAAATGATGACATGCATAACTACCACTCCTTAAAGAATTAGATACCAGCCAAGCGGACATTTAAATGATGACATGCATAACTACTACTCCTTAAAGAATTAGATACCAGCCAAGCGGACATTTAAATGATGACATGTATAACTACTACTACTTAAAGAATTAGATACCAGCCAGGCGGACATTTAAATGATGACATGCATAACTACTACTCCTTAAAGAATTAGATACCAGCCAAGCGGACATTTAAATGATGACATGCATAACTACTACTCCTTAAAGAATTAGATACGAGCCAAGCGGACATTTAAATGATGATATGTATAACTACTACTCCTTAAATAATTAGATACCAGCCAGGCGGACATTTAAATGATGATATGTATAACTACTACTCCTTAAAGAATTAGATACCAGCCAAGCGGACATTTAAATGATGATATGTATAACTACCACTCCTTAAAGAATTAGATACCAGCCAAGCGGACATTTAAATGATGACATGTATAACTACTACTCCTTAAAGAATTAGATACCAGCCAGGCGGACATTTAAATGATGACATGCATAACTACTACTCCTTAAAGAATTATATATCAGCCAGGCGGACATTTAAATGATGACATGCATAACTACTACACCTTAAAGAATTAGATAACAGCCAGGCGGACATTTAAATGATGACATGTATAACTACTACTACTTAATGAATTAGATACGAGCCAATCGGACATTGAAATACCACATTTATTTTAAATTGTATTTGCTTACATTGTTCGAAGTGTAGTCCTGCAATAGCTACAGTTCTTCCCAAATCCAACAGCAGCCAATGCCTATATGTATACACCGATTCGTCCGAAAGTATGGATGTGTCTGGAAGTGATACACTGTATGCTGTATATGAACAATTATTATTCGAAACACTCAAATGTACTCATATTTATAGAAATATTCCTATTAGAAAATATGTTAACTGTTAAAACGTTAGCTATGCATATACAATTATAACTATGTATATAGGATCATATATGAGTGGTGATTTCATATAGTGTAGCAGATAGTTGAAACACTCTTTCAAATGGTGATACAAGCACCAAACTTGGCACAAATACTTCTTAGACATTACTCTTTTGACAAAATACGCGGGCCACATGGAATTCAAGATGGGTGCCAATTTTGTCGCCATGCAGACAGGTAAATGTGATATTTTAGCATAGAATCTCACCACTTTGATCAATTTGGATGATCTTGGCATCTAAAAGTAGGGTTTTGACTACATGAAAGCTAATCATTCATTTCTAAACCTTTCAAGGAGCTCCTTTCTACCATTTCTAGTAAAAGATTGTGAACAAATATAGATAGACAAGGAAATATGCTACGAAATATTTTATTTAAATTATTAGAATGTAAAACTGGAATGTGTTATGCGTGCCTAACTAAGCTAGTGGAAGTCGAGATAGCGTAGTGGAAGTCGTGATAGCGTAGTGGAAGTCGTGATAGCGTAGTTGAAGTCGTGATAGCGTAGTGGAAGTCGTGATAGCGTAGTGGAAGTCGTGATAGCGTATTGGAAGTCGTGATAGCGTAATGGAAGTCGTGATAGCGTAGTGGAAGTCGTGATAGCGTAGTGGAAGTCGTGATAGCGTAGTGGATGTGCGTTCGCTTCAGGTGCGAAACGTCCGGAGTTCGAGCCCCACTGGAGCCGTTACGATTGTGCCCTTAGGCAAGGCATTTTAAATTCCACATTGCCTCTTCTCTCTCCTTCATGGCGATGGAGTCCACCAGGAATGAGGTCTCGAGAGTGATTAATATAAGTTAAAAGAACTTGTTTCGCAATCGAGCTAAAATAAATGTGTATAAACTAAACTAAGCTAAGCTATGTGCATCTGCACATTTCCATTCAATCAGTCCATACCAGGTTAGGTATGCTTGTCATCCAGATGAATTTGAACTTGACCTAACCCTCACATTTACAGATGTATAGTACACGTTGTGCAAAAGATAGAAAAAACAAACAATCTATTTGCACGAATAAATTATTGTTATATATAAATAGAAATGTATTATATAAATACATTTATTTATTTATATATATGACACATTGTTAACCATGTAAGATTATGATTTTTATGTATTATATATAATCGTCTGCTATTATGTTCGCGCCTAAATTATCAGTTTTGACACTACCGAGTGCAGGTGGTCAGTTATGTAAGACAATCGCCGCTTTCTTGATGACAGAGAAACATGTAATACTATTGTATAACATCCCAGATGTTTGGCGCCGTTATGTCTGTTATAGATGTTAATTCTGCTATTTAAGAAATGAGAAATGATGAAGAAATTAGTGCATTTTTATCCAGCCATGGAGGCATTAAGGAAATGATGTAACTCACTTTTAGAATATAAACTGTTTCTATAATAGTAGAAAAATTAATATTTAAAGAAGTATTAACTCTTAAATATTAAAGTCGTATTAAATACGTGAACGGAAGATAATTAGGCCTTGTAAGAAACGATTGTTTGGCTAATATATCTAATGGAATAGTTTGATAAAGGAAGGAAATTAGTATAGTCATAGAACTATTATGAACACATTGAAATAGTGAGGCGAACAATAAGATACGAGATATCACGAATATATGATACATGTATAGATATAAAATAAAGGAGATTGTTGTAAATTATATTATACAAAGGAAAATGATAGACTCTGTTGAGTAATAAATTATTGAAGGACCGTAGAGAAACCCCCTAGACAACTCCAGCGAGTCTACGATAGGATAGACCCTGGTTAGACCATCATTGAAGGCCCGTAGAGAAACCCCCTAGACAACTACAGCGAGTCTACGATAGGATAGGTTAGAGCACTGATATCGGAAAATAGACATAGGAAGGAAGAGAGGTTTGCGACAACGTAAGACTGAATCGGTAGCATCTGCACCTTCCACGGCATTCCCACTTACATCATCACTTGGTCAGCTGTTGGCAATTATCTGCAATATGTGGAGGTGTTTTCCAGAAGACCTTCCACATATCTCCATTCTTTGTTCATCCCCCGTCAGCAGAATTCTGTGTTTCTTGTTGGCGTGGTGTTGACTGACTCCATATGTAGCCTACATGATAGGTAGTGCTCCAATCGTTGGAGGAATTGCGTCATAAGACCTCTGCTTCAGAGAAAAACATGTCCAGTCTAGCCTCATCAACAGGTGTAACTGTGCTGGACATGTCATACATTTTCACAACAAACTTCTCCAGGACCACCAAGCATAAAAGTTCAGTACTTCCTCATAGTTGTCAGCTGACTCAATGCAGTAGTCATTGTAGGCTGCCTTCAATAGTTAGGAGAGACGGGATGATATTTGCATAGTCTCACTCGCATGCTCGCGTTGATGTGTGCGTAGTCTCACTCGCATGTTCGCGTTGATGTGTGCATAGTCTCACTCGCATGCTCGCGTTGATGTGTGCGTAGTCTCACTCGCATGTTCGCGTTGATGTGTGCATAGTCTCATTCGCATGCTCGCATTGGTGTGTGCGTAGTCTCACTCACATGCTCGCGTTGATGTGTGCGTAGTCTCACTCGCATGTTCGCGTTGATGTGTGCATAGTCTCACTCGCATTGATGTGTGCATAGTCTCACTCGCATTGATGTGTGCGTAGTCTCACTCGCATGCTCGCGTTGATGTGTGCGTAGTCGCACTCGCATGCTAGTGATACTATTTGCGTAGTAGCCCTCGCATGCTCGCGTTGATGTGTGCGTAGTCTCACTCGCATGCTCGCGTTGATGTGTGCGTAGTCTCACTCGCATGCTCGCGTTGATGTATGCGTAGTCTCACTCGCATGCTCGCGTTGATGTGTGCGTAGTCTCACTCGCATGCTCGCGTTGATGTGTGCGTAGTCGCACTCGCATGCTCGCGATATTATTTGCGTAGTATCCCTCGCATGCTCGCGTTGATGTGTGCGTAGTCTCACTCGCATATTCGCGTTGATGTGTGCATAGTCTCATTCGCATGCACGCATTGGTGTGTGCGTAGTCTCACTCGCATGCTCGCGTTGATGTGTGCATAGTCTCACTCGCATTGATGTGTGCGTAGTCTCACTCGCATTGATGTGTGCGTAGTCTCACTCGCATGCTCGCGTTGATGTGTGCGTAGTCGCACTCGCATGCTAGTGATACTATTTGCGTAGTAGCCCTCGCATGCTCGCGTTGATGTGTGCGTAGTCTCACTCGCATGCTCGCGTTGATCTGTGCGTAGTCTCACTCGCATGCTCGCGTTGATGTGTGCGTAGTCTCACTCGCATGCTCGCGTTGATGTGTGCGTAGTCTCACTCGCATGCTCGCGTTGATGTGTGCGTAGTCGCACTCGCATGCTCGCGATATTATTTGCGTAGTATCCCTCGCATGCTCGCGTTGATGTGTGCGTAGTCTCATTCGCATGCTCGCGTTGATGTGTGCGTAGTCTCACTCGCATGCTCAGGTTGATGTGTGCGTAGTCTCACTCGCATACTCGCGTTGATGTGTGCGTAGTCTCACTCGCATGCTCGCGTTGATGTGTGCGTAGTCTCACTCGCATGCTCAGGTTGATGTGTGCGTAGTCTCACTCGCATGCTCGCGTTGATGCGTGCGTAATCTCACTCGAATGCTCGCGTTTATGTGTGCATAGTCTCACTCGCATTGGTGTGTGCGTAGTCTCACTCGCATGCTCGCGTTGATGTGTGCGTAGTCTCACTCGCATTGGTGTGCGTAGTCTCACTCGCATGCTCGCGTTGATGTGTGCGTAGTCTCACTCGCATTGGTGTGTGCGTAGTCTCACTCGCATGCTCGCGTTGATGTGTGCGTAGTCTCACTCGCATGTTCGCGTTGATGTGTGCGTAGTCTCACTCGCATTGATGTGTGCGTAGTCTCACTCGCATGCTCGCGTTGATGTGTGCGTAGTCTCACTCGCATGCTCGCGTTGGTGTGTGCGTGGTACATCTTTAGAAAATTGTATCAACATCAGATAAATAAATATAAAATGAATGTTCGCTTTGAAGTTTTCTTTTTCATGTTTATGATAGTAGTTTCTTAATATACAGCTGGTCGTAACATACCAAAGTCTAAGGTCCCCATCAGGGGTTTGACTAATAGGAAGATAGATAGATACCGAGGCATCCACCATTTTTCAAAACGAGGTAAAACTAATGCCACCGATCATTCTTTCCATTTGATCAGTGTTGACCCAGAAAGGTAAACATGTGTTGATAAACAAGAAATCATAAACTGTCAACGTAAGTGGTGAGTAAATTACTGATGCAAGATGCTTACCTGAATATCAAGATCAATGTAAAATTACCCCACCCTTTTATTTGAAAAAATGCTCCAAATGTCCATCATATATATTTATGTTTATTCCAACTTTGTAAAATGGCGGTCTGCTATCTGATATTTATGAATGAAACTGTTGTGATCACGTGTTTAGGTTACTACATAATTCCCGTATTACCAAATATGGGCATAATTTTAAGGTCAGAGAGATGCGCTTTTTCTACTGAATGATTATTTTTCCAAACAGACCCCCCCCCAATTTAGTATTTTCATAAAATCAAGTTGATGTTCATATCTATGGAACTTTCTCATGTACATCTATTGACATGTGGAGATATAGCCAGATTCTCGCATTTTATTATTCATAAAAAGTAGGCCCATCGTGAGCCTAAAGCTATTCGTTGTTTTCTGGTGGGAGATTAAAAAGGTATTCATGTTTTATGTTAAGATGATAAATATACTGCTAGACTTACATATTACACAGATTAAGATCTCTATCAAATACTCACATAATTGTATTATGACTACCTTTGTATAAACACCCAAATCAGTGCCTTGGCGCGGTATACTCGGAACTACTGACTACGTAACTGCTGACACGATGGCGCCAAAAACATGATAAACACAAGTGATTCCCAATAATATTTCCTCTTTGTGTATTTGTAATGTTGCAGCGGAGAAGCCATACGATGAAGCAAAATGAGTTTTAAATTCAGGTACATAATAGTATATCTGTATTTTGGTTTTTAATAGCTAGTACCGCGATATACCCATACTGCATCCTATATAAATTCGCACCTTAAGTCATACGACGACTCTCTAACTAGTATTGTGGAAGAAGTCTCAATGGTGCCCCCCCCCCGAATAGTATATCAGGCATAAGCGGGTACCCGGCTAGAACAACCGACCTTCCACAATCCCGCTGCATAGCTTCATCAGATGAAATATTTCGGCATCAATCCCCAGTGAAGAAATAATGTGGTCATGTCTCAATCACCTATTTTCAATTTTTGTTTTCAGAAATTGTCTCAATCATCCCACTCGAGTAAAAACGTATCAATCACCTCACTCGAGGGCACTACTTATCAATCACCTCAGTCGAGGGCACTATGTATCAATCACCTCACTCGAGGCCACTACATCTCAATCACCTCACTCGAGTGCACTACGTATCAATCACATCACTCGAGTACACTACTTATCAATCACATCACTCGATATCACTACGTATCAATCACCTCACTCGAGGGCAATACGCATCAATCACCTCACTCGAGGGTACAACGTATAAATCACCTCACTCGAGGACACTACAAAAGCATATATCAAAGTAGAAACATAATAATTATACTAATCATTTTGTCACCACCTGTTAATAACCAAATTGAATGAAGAACAACATATTTAACATGTTAAATTCAAGACACATGAACATAATTAGGTGTCAATCTTGACATAGGGATATTTACGGGTCATACAGCCACTACATTGGTCAACGATGTCCATCGTGATCCGCACATGTCCATATGTCCGTCTTGGGTTGGACACGGCAAATGCTGGAACAGATAACGGAAATGTATATGCAGAACTTCTGATATCGTATCCACAACAATATAGTCTCCAGTTAAATGTGTACACCATGATTTAGTAACGTGCTATATGTATATCGTATCCACAACAATATAGTCTCCAGTTAAATGTGTACACCATGATTTAGTAACGTGCTATATGTATATCGTATCCACAACAATATAGTATCAAGATAAATGTGTACACCATGATTTAGTAACGTGCTATATGTATATCGTATCCACAACAATATAGTATCAAGTTAAATGTGTACACCATGATTTAGTAACGTGCTATATATATATCGTATCCACAATAATATAATCTCAATTAATAGTTGCTCATCATGATTTAGTTACAAGCTATATTTGTAAACGTTAACACAAGCCATATTTGTAAACGTTAACACAAGCCATATTTGTAAACGTTAACACAAGCCATATTTGTAAACGTTAACACAAGCCATATTTGTAAACGTTAACACAAGCCATATTTGTAAACGTTAACATAAGCCATATTTGTAAACGTTAACACAAGCCATATTTGTAAACGTTAACATAAGCCATATTTGTAAACGTTAACATAAGCCATATTTGTAAACGTTAACACAAGCCATATTTGTAAACGTTAACACAAGCCATATTTGTAAACGTTAACATAAGCCATATTTGTAAACGTTAACACACGCCATATTTGTAAACGTTAACACAAGCCATATTTGTAAACATTAACATAAGCCATATTTGTAAACGTTAACACAAGCCATATTTGTAAACGTTAACACAAGCCATATTTGTAAACGTTAACACAAGCCATATTTGTAAACGTTAGCACATGCCATTATTTGCACAAACTAATTTAGTTTCAAAAGCCATATTTGCAAACAATATTTTAGTCACAAAGGCATATTTTCATATATAATAATTTCTTGAATTAAAATAAATTTGTAAGTTAAGTTAGACAAAATGTATGTATATTAATCGCCCTCTAGACCTCATGTCTGGTTAATTCCTTTGTCACGAAGGAGACATGGTATGTTATGAGTTACTGTTACGGACGCAACCACCGTCGTATTTAGGGGTCTCGCACTCAGAACCTCTCGGTTTCAAGCCGATACCGTATCCACTGCCAATACGGGGGCTCCACAAGAATAAATATGTATACACTAGTGTTGCATATGTCTATGTGTGTTAGTCTTAGTGTATTTGCGATATTATGGAGAGGACATTGTAGAAGCTTATCGTCATATTCCTTGTATAATATATATCTTGTAATGAGTGAACAAGATCCCATATATTCCTTGTAAAATGTATATCTTGGAATGAGTGAACAAGACCCCATATATCCCTTGTAAAATGTATATCTTGGAATGAGTGAACAAGACCCCATATATCCCTTGTAAAATATATATCTTGGAATGAGTGAACAAGACCCCATATATCCCTTGTAAAATGTATATCTTGGAATGAGTGAACAAGATCCCATATATTCCTTGTAAAATGTTTATCTTGGAATGAGTGAACAAGATCCCCATATATTCCTTGTAAAATGTTTATCGTGGAATGAGTGAACAAGACCCCATATATCCCTTGTAAAATGTATATCTTGGAATGAGTGAACAAGACCCCATATATCCCTTGTAAAATGTATATCTTGGAATGAGTGAACAAGATCCCAATATATTCCTTGTAAAATGTTTATCTTGGAATGAGTGAACAAGACCCCATATATTCCTTGTAAAATGTATATCTTGGAATGAGTGAACAAGACCCCATATATCCCTTGTAAAATGTATATCTTGGAATGAGTGAACAAGACCCCATATATCCCTTGTAAAATGTATATCTTGGAATGAGTGAACAAGATCCCATATATTCCTTGTAAAATGTTTATCTTGGAATGAGTGAACAAGATCCCCATATATTCCTTGTAAAATGTTTATCTTGGAATGAGTGAACAAGACCCCATATATCCCTTGTAAAATGTATATCTTGGAATGAGTGAACAAGATCCCCATATATTCCTTGTAAAATGTGTATCTTGGAATGAGTGAACAAGACCCCATATATCCCTTGTAAAATGTATATCTTGGAATGAGTGAACAAGACCCCATATATCCCTTGTAAAATGTATATCTTGGAATGAGTGAACAAGACCTCATATATCCCTTGTAAAATGTATATCTTGGAATGAGTGAACAAGATCCCCATATATTCCTTGTAAAATGTTTATCTTGGAATGAGTGAACAAGACCCCATATATCCCTTTTAAAATGTATATCTTGGAATGAGTGAACAAGATCCCCATATATTCCTTGTATAATGTATATCTTGGAATGAGTGAACAAGATCCCCATAAATTCCTTGTATAATGTATATCTTGGAATGAGTGAACAAGATCCCCATATATTCCTTGTATAATGTATATCTTGGAATGAGTGAACATGTTGGACGTCTTCAGTCCGCCTCCGTGGTCGAGTGGTTAAGGTCACCGACTTGTATACCACTGTAACATATCATCCCTGATGGTCACGGGTTCGAGCCCCGCTCAGACCGTGTCTCATTTATATGAAAAAGTTGGCAGTTTCTTATGGAGGTTGGTGTTCTCAAGTACTGGTTAACCGTTGGAGCCTGCCCAGGAAATGTGTTGTTAGGTAAACTGCCCGCCAGCGATATAGCCCAAAATGGTGCTGATGCTGGCGTAAAACCCAAAATATAATAATAATAATAATGGACGTCTTCAGGAATAATCATAGAAAAACATTTATGACGTCATCATTGTGACTTGATGTTAAAAAGATGAAATTGCATTGTATGCAATTGTAACAAAAATATGCTAAAAGAGATGATGAACATTAATTACATTGCTATATTCAACTTTTTTGAACATTGTGACAGTCAGTTTGAAGAAGGAAATACTGTATAAACTACCTCTAGATTTCGGAGACACGTTCTGTGGTTTGTATTCCGCGTCGAAAGCTGAAAGTGGAAATAGTATTCACAATAATACATCAACAACAAAATGGTGTTAATAAACTGTAGAAACTAGCTATCCTTCTACTGTAACAGCTAAATGCATATTAAATTACCCCACCCACTTATAACAGCTTATATATTTATAGTTTGCATCTGTTTTCCACCAAGAAGCCATTATTTTAATTAGTTTTGATCAACACTTCCATTTTAAACATACTTACATATGATTTATATCAGAGGCTCGGAGCTAATATTTAAAATACCACCAATAACCCTTCAATTTGACGATTTTAATCGGTAAATTTGCATAATGTTCTTAAATGGTACAAACATTTCTTTGAAAAATGGCATAAAATCCAATTGACAATGTGTATGCCGCATGTGTGACAAACTTCAGACATTTACAAACATTTTGGTATATAACTCGTGTTGTTAGCTGTCCGGATAAGGTTGAACATTTAGTATAGCCTGAACGTCACCTAATCATGAGGATTCATACAACGACTATTAAGTACAATAAGAGCACGTCAATTGAGGTTGCCATACACGGTATGTTTTCTGTTATCCTGTAGGTGACACAGTACATGACTTTGTGTATTAATTCATTGAGTAAATATGTACTTTCAATGCTTGTGATATGTACTTGCAATGTTTGTGATGTGTACTTGCAATGTTTGTGATGTGTACTTGCAATGTTTGTGATGTGTACTTGCAATGTTTGTGATGTGTACTTGCAATGTTTGTGATGTGTACTTGCAATGTTTGTGATATGTACTTGCAATGTTTGTGATGTGTACTTGCAATGTTTGTGATGTGTACTTGCAATGTTTGTGATGTGTACTTGCAATGTGTGTGATATGTACTTGCAATGTTTGTGATATGTACTTGCAATGTTTGTGATATGTACTTGCAATGTTTGTGATATGTACTTGCAATGTTTGTGATATGTACTTGCAATGTTTGTGATGTGTACTTGCAATGTTTGTGATGTGTACTTGCAATGTTTGTGATGTGTACTTGCAATGTGTGTGATATGTACTTGCAATGTTTGTGATATGTACTTGCAATGTTTGTGATATGTACTTGCAATGTTTGTGATATGTACTTGCAATGTTTGTGATATGTACTTGCAATGTTTGTGATGTGTACTTGCAATGTTTGTGATGTGTACTTGCAATGTTTGTGATGTGTACTTGCAATGTGTGTGATATGTACTTGCAATGTTTGTGATATGTACTTGCAATGTTTGTGATATGTACTTGCAATGTTTGTGATATGTACTTGCAATGTTTGTGATGTGTACTTGCAATGTTTGTGATATGTACTTACAATGTTTGTGATATGTACATGTACTGTTTGTGATATGTACTTGCAATGTGTGTGATATGTACATGCAATGTTTGTGATATGTACATGAAATGTTTGTGATGTGTACTTGCACTGTTTGTGATGTGTACTTGCAATGTTTGTGATGTGTACTTGCAATGTTTGTGATGTGTACTTGCAATGTTTGTGATATGTACTTACAATGTTTGTGATATGTACATGTACTATTTGTGATGTGTACATGTAATGTTTGTGATGTGTACTTGCACTGTTTGTGATATGTACTTGCAATGTTTGTGATGTGTACTTGCAATGTTTGTGATATGTACTTACAATGTTTGTTATATGTACATGTACTGTTTGTGATGTGTACTTGCACTGTTTGTGATATGTACTTGCAATGTTTGTGATGTGTACTTGCAATGTTTGTGATGTGTACTTGCAATGTTTGTGATAGGTACTTACAATGTTTGGGATGTTTGTGATATGTACAGGTAATGTTTGTGATATGTACATGCATTGTGTGTGATATGTACATGCAATGTTTGTGATGTATACTTGCAATGTTTGTGATGTGTACTTGCAATGTTTGTGATATGTACATGTACTGTTTGTGATGTGTACTTGCACTGTTTGTGATGTGTACTTGCAATGTTTGTGATATGTACATGCAATGTTTGTGATATGTACATGCAATGTTTGTGATGTATACTTGCAATGTTTGTGATATATACTTGCAATGTTGTGATATGTACTTACAATGTTTGTGATATGTACTTACAATGTTTGTGATATGTACATGTACTGTTTGTGATGTGTACTTGCAATGTTTGTGATATGTACTTACAATGTTTGTGATATGTACATGCAATGTTTGTGATGTGTACTTGCACTGTTTGTGATATGTACTTGTAATGTTTGTAATATGTAATTACAATGTTTGTGATATGTACATGTACTGTTTGTGATGTGTACTTGCACTGTTTGTGATATGTACTTGTAATGTTTGTAATATGTAATTACAATGTTTGTGATATGTACATGTACTGTTTGTGATGTGTACTTGCACTGTTTGTGATATGTACTTGCAATGTTTGTGATGTGTACTTGCAATGTTTGTGATGTGTACTTGCAATGTTTGTGATATGTACTTGCAATGTTGTGATATGTACATGCAATGTTTGTGATATGTACTTGCAAAGTTTGTGATATGAACTTGCAATGTTCTGATATGTACATGTAATGTTTGTGATATGTACTTGCAATATTTGTGATATGTACTTGCAATGTGTGTGATATGTACTTGCAATGTTCTGATATGTACTTGCAATGTTTGTGATATGTACTTGCAATGTGGGTGATATGTACTTGCAATGTTTGTGATATGTACTTGCAATGTGTGTGATATGTACTTGCAATGTTCTGATATGTACATGTAATGTTTGTGATGTGTACTTGCAATGTTTGTGATGTGTACTTGCAATGTTTGTGATATGTACTTGCAATGTTCTGATATGTACATGTAATGTTTGTGATATGTACTTGCAATATTTGTGATATGTACTTGCAATGTTTGTGATATGTACTTGCAATGTTGTGATATGTACATGCAATGTTTGTGATATGTACTTGCAATGTTTGTGATATGTACATGCAATGTTTGTGATATGTACTTGCAAAAGTTGTGATATGTACTTGCAATGTTGTGATATGTACATGCAATGTTTGTGATATGTACTTGCAATGTTTGTGATATGTAGATGCAATGTTTGTGATATGTACTTGCAAAATTTGTGATATGTACTTGCAATGTTCTGATATGTACATGTAATGTTTGTGATATGTACTTGCAATATTTGTGATATGTACTTGCAATGTGTGTGATATGTACATGCAATGTTTGTGATATGTACATGCAATGTTTGTGATATGTACTTGCAATGTGTGTGATATGTACTTGCAATGTTTTTGATATGTAGATGCAATATGTTTGATATGTACTTGCAATGTTTGTGATATGGAATAGCAATGTGTGCGATATGTACATGCAATGTTTGTGATATGTACATGCAATATGTGTGCTATGGACTAGCAATGTTTGTGATATGTACTTGCAATATGTGTGGTATGTACTTGCAATGTTTGTGATATGTACATGCAATGTGTGTGATATGTACTTGCAATGTTTGTGATATGTACTTGCAATGTTTGTGATATGTACATGCAATGTTTGTGATATGTACTTGCACTGTTTGTGATATGTACATGCAATGTTTGTGATATGTACTTGCAATGTTTGTGATATGTACATGCAATGTTTGTGATATGTACATGCAATGTGTGTGCTATGGACTAGCAATGTTTGTGATATGTACTTGCAATATGTGTGGTATGTACTTGCAATGTTTGTGATATGTACATGTAATGTGTGTGATATGGAATAGCAATGTGTGCGATATGTACATGCAATGTTTGTGATATGTACTTGCAATGTGTGTGATATGTACATGCAATGTGTGTGATATGGAATAGCAATGTGTGCGATATGTACATGCAATGTTTGTGATATGTACTTGCAATGTTTGTGATATGTACTTGCAATGTTTGTGATATGTAGATGCAATGTGTGTGCTATGGACTAGCAATGTTTGTGATATGTACATGCAATGTTTGTGATATGTACTTGCAATGTTTGTGATATGTACTTGCAATGTTTGTGATATGTAGATGCAATGTGTGTGATATGTACTTGCAATGTTTGTGATTGTATGCAATGTTTGTGATATGTACTTGCAATGTTTGTGATATGTACTTGCAATGTTTGTGATATGTACTTGCAATGTTTGTGATATGTACTTGCAATGTTTGTGATATGTACTTGCAATGTTTGTGATATGTACTTGCAATGTTTGTGATATGGACTTGCAATGTTGTGATATGTACTTGCAATGTTTGTGATATGTACTTGCAATGTTTGTGATATGTACTTGCAATGTTTGATATGTACATGTAATGTTTGTGATATGTACTTGCAATATTTGTGATATGTACTTGCAATGTGTGTGATATGTACTTGCAATGTTTGATATGTATGAATGTTTGTGATTGTACTTGCACTGTTTGTGATATGTACTTGCAATGTTTGTGATGTGTACTTGCAATGTTTGTGATGTGTACTTGCAATGTTTGTGATATGTACTTGCAATGTGTGTGATATGTACTTGCAATGTGTGTGATATGTACTTGCAATGTTTGTGATATGTACTTGCAATGTTTGTGATATGTACTTGCAATGTTTGTGATATGTACTTGCAATGTGTGTGATATGTACTTGCAATGTTTGTGATATGTACTTGCAATGTGTGTGATATGTACTTGCAATGTTTGATATGTACATGTAATGTTGTGATTGTACTTGCAATGTTTGTGATTGTACTTGCAATGTTTGTGATATGTACTTGCAATGTTGATATGTACTGATGTTTGTGATATGTACTTGCAATGTTTGTGATATGTACTTGCAATGTTTGTGATATGTACTTGCAATGTTGTGATATGTACATGCAATGTTTGTGATATGTACTTGCAATGTTTGTGATATGTACATGCAATGTTTGTGATATGTACTTGCAAAAGTTGTGATATGTACTTGCAATGTTGTGATATGTACATGCAATGTTTGTGATATGTACTTGCAATGTTTGTGATATGTAGATGCAATGTTTGTGATATGTACTTGCAAAATTTGTGATATGTACTTGCAATGTTCTGATATGTACATGTAATGTTTGTGATATGTACTTGCAATATTTGTGATATGTACTTGCAATGTGTGTGATATGTACATGCAATGTTTGTGATATGTACATGCAATGTTTGTGATATGTACTTGCAATGTTTGTGATATGTACTTGCAATGTTTTTGATATGTAGATGCAATATGTTTGATATGTACTTGCAATGTTTGTGATATGTACTTGCAATGTGTGTGATATGTACTTGCAATGTTGTGATTGTACTGAATGTTTGTGATATGTACATGCAATGTTTGTGATATGTACTTGCAATATGTGTGGTATGTACTTGCAATGTTTGTGATATGTACATGCAATGTGTGTGATATGTACTTGCAATGTTTGTGATATGTACTTGCAATGTTTGTGATATGTACATGCAATGTTTGTGATATGTACTTGCAATGTTTGTGATATGTACTTGCAATGTTCTGATATGTACATGTAATGTTTGTGATATGTACTTGCAATATTTGTGATATGTACTTGCAATGTGTGTGATATGTACATGCAATGTTTGTGATATGTACATGCAATGTTTGTGATATGTACTTGCAATGTGTGTGATATGTACTTGCAATGTTTTTGATATGTAGATGCAATATGTTTGATATGTACTTGCAATGTTTGTGATATGGAATAGCAATGTGTGCGATATGTACATGCAATGTTTGTGATATGTACATGCAATATGTGTGCTATGGACTAGCAATGTTTGTGATATGTACTTGCAATATGGTGGTATGTACTTGCAATGTTTGATATGTACATGCAATGTGTGTGATATGTACTTGCAATGTTTGTGATATGTACTTGCAATGTTTGTGATATGTACATGCAATGTTTGTGATATGTACTTGCAATGTTTGTGATATGTACATGCAATGTTTGTGATATGTACTTGCAATGTTTGTGATATGTACTGCAATGTTTGTGATATGTACTTGCAATGTTTGTGATATGTACTTGCAATGTTTGTGATATGTAGATGCAATGTGTGTGCTATGGACTAGCAATGTTTGTGATATGTACATGCAATGTTTGTGATATGTACTTGCAATGTTTGTGATATGTACTTGCAATGTTTGTGATATGTAGATGCAATGTGTGTGCTATGGACTAGCAATGTTTGTGATATGTACATGCAATGTTTGTGATATGTACTTGCAATGTTTGTGATATGTACTTGCAATGTTTGTGATATGTAGATGCAATGTGTGTGCTATGGACTAGCAATGTTTGTGATATGTACATGCAATGTTTGTGATATGTACTTGCAATGTTTGTGATATGTACTTGCAATGTTTGTGATATGTAGATGCAATGTGTGTGCTATGGACTAGCAATGTTTGTGATATGTACATGCAATGTTTGTGATATGTACTTGCAATGTTTGTGATATGTACTTGCAATGTTTGTGATATGTACATGCAATGTGTGTGATATGGACTTGCAATGTTTGTGATATGTACATGCAATGTTTGTGATATGTACTTGCAATGTTTGTGATATGTACATGCAATGTTTGTGATATGTACTTGCAATGTTTGTGATATGTACTTGCATGTTTTGATATGGACTTGAATGTTTGTGATATGTACTTGCAATGTTTGTGATATGTACTTGCAATGTTGTGATATGTACTTGCAATGTTTGTGATATGTACTTGCAATGTTTGTGATATGTACTTGCAATGTTTTGATATGTACTTGCAATGTTTGTGATATGTACTTGCAATATTTGTGATATGTACTTGCAATGTGTGTGATATGTACTTGCAATGTTCTGATATGTACATGTAATGTTTGTGATATGTACTTGCAATGTTTGTGATATGTACTTGCAATGTTTGTGATATGTACTTGCAATGTTTGTGATATGTACTTGCAATGTTTGTGATATGTACTTGCAATGTGTGTGATATGTACTTGCAATGTGTGTGATATGTACTTGCAATGTTTGTGATATGTACTTGCAATGTTTGTGATATGTACTTGCAATGTTTGTGATATGTACTTGCAATGTTTGTGATATGTACTTGCAATGTTTGTGATATGTACTTGCAATGTGTGTGATATGTACTTGCAATGTTTTGATATGTACTTGCAATGTTGTGATATGTACTTGCAATGTTTGTGATATGTACTTGCAATGTTTGTGATATGTACTTGCAATGTTTGTGATATGTACTTGCAATGTTGTGATATGTACTTGCAATGTTGTGATATGTACTTGCAATGTTTGTGATATGTACTTGCAATGTTTGTGATATGTATGATGTGGTGATTGTGTTTGTTTCTGTAATGTTTGTGATATGTACTTGCAATGTTTGTGATATGTACTTGCAATGTGTGTGATATGTACTGCAGTTGTGATATGTACATGCAATGTTTGTGATATGTACTTGCAATGTGTGTGATATGTACTTGCAATGTTTTTGATATGTAGATGCAATGTGTTTGATATGTACTTGCAATGTTTGTGATATGGAATAGCAATGTGTGCGATATGTACATGCAATGTTTGTGATATGTACATGCAATGTGTGTGCTATGGACTAGCAATGTTTGTGATATGTACTTGCAATATGTGTGGTATGTACTTGCAATGTTTGTGATATGTACATGCAATGTTTGTGATATGTACTTGCAATGTTTGTGATATGTACTTGCAATGTTTGTGATATGTACATGCAATGTTTGTGATATGTACTTGCACTGTTTGTGATATGTACATGCAATGTTTGTGATATGTACTTGCAATGTTTGTGATATGTACTTGCAATGTTTGTGATATGTACATGCAATGTGTGTGCTATGGACTAGCAATGTTTGTGATATGTACTTGCAATGTGTGTGGTATGTACTTGCAATGTTTGTGATATGTACATGTAATGTGTGTGATATGTACTTGCAATGTTTGTGATATGTACTGCAATGTTGTGATATGAATGCAATGTGTGTGATATGTACATGCAATGTTTGTGATATGTACTTGCAATGTGTGGATATGTACATGCAATGTTTGTGATATGTACTTGCAATGTTTGTGATATGTACTTGCAATGTTTGTGATATGTACATGCAATGTGTGTGCTATGGACTAGCAATGTTTGTGATATGTACTTGCAATATGCAATGTTTGTGATATGTACTTGCAATGTTTGTGATATGTACTTGCAATGTTTGTGATATGTAATGCAATGTGTGTGCTATGGACTAGCAATGTTTGTGATATGTACATGCAATGTTTGTGATATGTACTTGCAATGTTTGTGATATGTACTTGCAATGTTTGTGATATGTAGATGCAATGTGTGTGCTATGGACTAGCAATGTTTGTGATATGTACATGCAATGTGTGTGCTATGGACTAGCAATGTTTGTGATATGTACTTGCAATATGTGTGGCATGTACTTGCAATGATTGTGATATGTACATGCAATGTTTGTGATATGTACTTGCAATGTTTGTGATATGTACATGCAATGTTTGTGATATGTACATGCAATGTGTGTGCTATGGACTAGCAATGTTTGTGATATGTACTTGCAATGTTTGTGATATGTACTTGCAATGTTTGTGATATGTACATGCAATGTTTGTGATATGTACTTGCAATGTTTGTGATATGTACATGCAATGTTTGTGATATGTACATGCAATGTTTGTGATATGTACTTGCAATGTTTGTGATATGTACATGCAATGTTTGTGATATGTACTTGCAATGTTTGTGATATGTACTTGCACTGTTTATGATATGGACTTGAATGTTTGTGATATGTACTAGCAATGTTTGTGATATGGACTTGCAATGTTGTGATATGTACTTGCAATATTTGTGATATGTACATGCAATGTTTGTGATATGTACTTGCAATGTTGTGTTATGTACTTGCAATGTTTGTGATATGTACATGCAATGTTTGTGATATGTACATGCAATGTTTGTGGTATGTACATGCAATGTTTGTGATATGTACATGCAATGTTTGTGATATGTACTTGCAATGTGTGTGATATGGAATAACAATGTTTGTGATATACATATATCCCGGTTGCATGTACTCTACTGACAATTCAGTAAATAATGTAAATTACGGAAAGAAGCAGTCATCATTAGTTTGCTATGTTATACTGTTTCTATATTCATGTATTATTAATGTGTTGTAAATATGATATGTTATACTGTTTGTATATACATGTATTATTAATGTGTACATAGTACATAGTTAAATGGTACATAGAATCATAATAAGAATAATTAAGAAATAATAAGGATCAACCATGGTATATCGCAGAATATCCCTCGTTTGAAGTTCTTCGGCCTTCATGATATATTTATACACATAAGAACGAGGGTTATTCTGCATAATACCACGGTTGATAGTTATTATTTCGATTCTAACATGACTTACTTCTAATAATTTTAAAGGAGTATTTTCTTCAAACGCCGCAGCATTTGGCCTTCGAAATGTCCCCCGCATATGGAGGGGTGAGGACTTTATGTTTTATGGAAAATATCAATCTAGTGCATAAATGAACAAAAGTTGTAACTGATCAATAATTTTATTTATTTTGTCAAATAAAACTGTACAGAATAGTAACTGAAACGTTACTTAACAGAAAAACAAGACGGACAAGAGATTATCTGATTCTAAAAATAGCTCACTTCCGTGAATTCCAACGGTATTTTTTACAAACATCACCTGACTTTCATTCATAAAACTGTACACGCATTGTATAAATGGAATAGCCAAAACACGGTGCACGTGCAGCATAGTTCAAGGTAGGTATATCGCAGAATAACCCGAGGTTGATTTTACTCTATAAGTATGTATGTTATTAGCTGGGTCGTGTTAGAATAACGTATATACTTACTGCTAAGCCACGTCAATGGACGGTAATAGCAGAAGTCAAATATTGGTGTTAGTACATCAGTCTCATTGTCTCCTGTTTCAAGTAGCAGCGATTCCCTCAAAACTCCTTGTCCTTGTATTTCCGGACATGATCGGTTTTCATTCTGCAAAGTAAACCAACTCGTGTTGAATGAAATATTGAGAATTATAATAGTTTTAAGACCTTACCGAAGTCGATGTTCTTGAACTTTTTTTGCAGACTGAACATGTTGATCTAACGAGCCATACAAGAAAGACAAAATAGCATTAATATCAAAAGGAATAAGACAGAGACAGAACAATATAGGTGTTATATGATTGGAGGAAACGATCAATAAATACGTGTGGATATATCAGTCGAACGTTGTTTGTTTGTGTTTGGGGTTTAAAGTCGCACCAACCTCTTAGGTCAGTCGGTGACTCCCCAACTATGATTGGTGGAGAAAGACTCAAGGAGCCCCTGTGAGTAGCATTGCCAATATTACAGCTGTATATCGATATATTTTGTAACACTTGATATGTGTGGCGTCCGTGGTCCAGTGGTAGAGCGTCGGATTTGGAATATATCGGTCCCTGGTTCGATACTTGGTCAGGCAACTATGATTGGTTGAGGAATACTTCAGGAGCCCCTGTGAGTAGCTTTGCCAATATTACAGCTGTATATCGATATATTTTGTAACACTTATATAATTTTGGGATATATACAATCCAAGAGTTATCCTTAGAACATCAAGGGCTAACGATAGGCAGTTTGTAATTTAGAGGCTTCTGTCCATCAAGAAATGTATATTGTCTATCATAGCCCTTCAATAGTCAGGGCAGTCGGATACACGGATAATAAACGATGTTGAGGAATAGATTTATATACATGTTTGGCTTTTCTTAGTTCATTTGTTTACTTCATTTCGTTTATGTTTGAATTGTGTCCACGCTGTGTCCGTTTTCAACAACTGTGCATATATGTACAGCCTGGTTCTTTGCCTTATCAGCTTACGCATATTGGAATGAAACCAGGGTATATATGTAGGTCGCATAATGACAATTTTAAAAGGAATAGTTGTTCCTGTTGCTCTTAATATGCTTTCATTTATATGTTCAGCAATATTTTCTAAGTTGTCTGAGGCAATGAGCGAGTTTCAGTCAGTTTCGGTAAAAGAGAATTTGAATGTTCTGTATAGTGTATTGGATTACCATTACCACAACATGAGTCGAGTTACTTTGTTTGGCTGTGAGTTTAGGAGGTTCATATTAAAGTCACCAGTTACGATGACATTGTCTGCTGTTGTATTGTGGAATATGTCAGTACTGGTTTCAAATAGTGTCCAGTGTTCATTATTGGAATATTGAGGTCTATAATATCCACCGATTAGTATTCTCTTATGTTGGATAGCAAGCTCAATCCAAACAGTTTCGAGATCAGCACTTTCAATATCGTTTCTGTGCGACGCAGAAAGACCGACCGGGTATAGGAATTATTTTATTTTTATTGGGAACATATTATGACGGGGTTTTAACGACATATGGGTTTGGTCGAGTGATACATTTATACATGATACATATGTACGAGTATATTTAATTTGTATAGTGCATATAGGCCTACATATATCAAATAAAAGGCATGAATGTGCGGCCACTCAAGCGACCTTCCGCTAGTCAGCTGGGTAGATCCATATTATGAAAGCAATGCGACACCCAAAGTGGAATTCGAACCTTCAGCGGTGAAGGGAAGATTAGTTCAAGTCAACGACCATAACCACTCGGCCTGGGTTGTCCCTCTATGCACATAGAAAAGTCCATATCATTATTTCCTATGACATATTTTTGTAGTAATATATTGAAACATATAAGCGGATCGACGAAATTATGTATTCCGTACACCACTCCATCAGTAGTTGTGTTCGGAAGTTAAAAGTTACAATGTAAATATAAAGATATATTGGATATAAAGCCATTATTGTGGCAAAATCCAACATGGCCGCCAATACCATGGCCGCCAATAATTATATAATGTTTTATATATAAAGACATGGTTTCGAATAACATTACCATACATGACTTGTCGACAACAAGTTGATACCATAATATTATTATATGAACGGTTAAAGCAGCATTATATCGTAATAAAGGATGTTTTGGGTAAAATATAAATACTAATGTGTGTGTGTTTACAAAAATCGAAAGAAACGATAACATTCCAATAAATTTAAACAGTCGTATACGCGAATTTGTTTATCAACACACGAAATTTAACACGCGCATGCGTGAAACAACAGAGGATGTAGACAACAACGTATATATTTTGAACATGAAAGACTATCTATCTATCTATCTTCCTCTAATGTCGAACCCCTCGCGGGGATGTAGAAATGTCCATAAAAGACGTAGCTAACAGGTATGAATCACATATCAAGTAATTTAATTAAAAAGACAACGTGGGACAAATGGGACGATGCATTCCGAATGTAAACAAGTGCGGACGATGCGTTCCGGTTGTAATCAAGTGCGTGGCCGATCGACTCGGAAAGTCCTACTTTCGGTTTCGAGTTTGTTTTATCGCAAAACAACGCTGTTTACCAAATGAACATAAGCATACAAAGTATAATGTTAGAATGTGTAGCAGCATTGCTACCCATACGCAAAATTTGAATTGTTCAAATATCTTTTATTTCATACGATGTAATGCTGCTTTAAATCCCAATAAGAAGGCTAATATGAAATCACTTATTTTATAATTAATGAAAATGTTATTAACTGACAATAGAATATTCCAGATATGCCATGCAAGTTCCACATAGGCCGTGCTAGTTCCACATAGGCCCTGCTACTTCCACATAGGCGGTGCTAGTTCCACATAGTCCGTGCTACTTCCATATAGGCCGTGCTAGTTTCACATAGGCCATGCTACTTCCACATAGGCGGTGCTAGTTCCACATATGCCCTGCTACTTCCACATAGGCGGTGCTAGTTCCACATAGGCCGTGCTAGTTCCACATAGGCCGGGCTAGTTCCACATAGGCCGTGCTAGTTCCATATAGGCCGGGCTAGTTCCACATAGGCCCTGCTAGTTCCATATAGGCCGGGCTAGTTCCACATAGGCCGTGCTAGTTCCATATAGGCCGTGCTAGTTCCACGTAGGCCGTATACGTTCCACATAGGCCCGAGCTTACGCTCGCATTGGCCTAGCAAATGAAGTATATTCATTCATTAATAATAACTAGGATAGATCTTGATTAAAATAAATAAATACAATGTACATATATGTTTTATATTGGTACCACGTTTATCGGAGCTAGTGTCAGTCATAGGGTGCGATTATTGTTAATAAATACAAAACTGTATATATGTGAACACAAATAATCGCTTGTCATTTTACCCATATTTGAACCAGCTAAAAACGTTGTAGCACATTCGGTTAGCTTGCAATGTAGTATATGTAGTACAGTGTAGCAGAGTTTTAGTTATTCCCCTTGGACAAATTGTTAAATAGTTGACACGTACTTTTGACCTGACACATTACCATATTTAATCACATTCTCTACTAACCATTCACTGCATGCCTATGATACATCCGCCATTTTTACAAAACACCAAGCCATTAAATATGTACTTATATATAATCCATATTATGTAGAAATATGTATTACTCCCATCCCGATAGCATAGTATTCATGTACATTGACTACTGATAACCTGTTAGCTTTTGAGAAATATCGCTCAGATGTAAAGACGTGATTTTCATTGTCTATATCTGTATCTACACCAGCATATATTGTATTTCTTAAATCCATCAATGCAATAATATGTTATTGTTAATTATGTGAAGTACATGTATTTTGTATGTTAATTATGTGAAGTACATGTATTTTGTATGTTAATTATGTGAAGTACATGTATTTTGTATGTTAGTTATGTGAAGTACATGTATTGTGTATGTTAATTATGTGAAGTACATGTATTTTGTATGTTAATTATGTGAAGTACGTGTATTGTGTATGTTAATTATGTGAAGTACATGTATTTTGTATGTTAGTTATGTGAAGTACATGTATTTTTTATGTTAATTATGTGAAGTACATGTATTTTGTATGTTAGTTATGTGAAGTACATGTATTTTTTATGTTAATTATGTGAAGTACATGTAGTGTGTATGTTAATTATGTGAAGTACGTGTATTGTGTATGTTAATTATGTGAAGTACATGTATTTTGTATGTTAGTTATGTGAAGTACATGTATTTTGTATGTTAATTATGTGAAGTACATGTATTGTGTATGTTAATTATGTGAAGTACATGTATTTTGTATGTTAATTATGTGAAGTACATGTATTTTGTATGTTAATTATGTGAAGTACATGTATTTTGTATGTTAATTATGTGAAGTACGTCTATTTTGTATGTTAATTATGTGAAGTACGTGTATTTTGTATGTTAATTATGTGTAGTACATGCATTGTGTATGTTAATTATGTGAAGTACATGTATTTTGTATGTTGATAATGTGAAGTACATGTATTTTGTATGTTAATTATGTGACGTAAATGTATTGTGTATGTTAATTATGTGAATAACATGTATTTTGTATGTTAATTGTGTGAAGTACATGTATTTTGTATGTTGATTATGTGAAGTACATGTATTTTGTATGTTAATTATGTGAAGTACATGTATTTTGTATGTTAATTATGTGAAGTACATGTATTGTGCATGTTAATTGTGTGAAGTACATGTATTTTGTATGTAACTATATATTTGTATATATTACTTGCAGAAAAGGCAGCTAAGGCTGGACATGATCTGGTGATAATATACACAGTAGACACTTATAGAGAGTTTTCGTGTTTTGTCGATCTCGACTCCACACCGATAGTGCTCGCCAGCGATTTGCCACACCAGTAACACATGCACTTGGATTAGGAAGAACATGAGTTTGTACAAACCTTTATAACGATAAACGGCGTTGTATATATTGTTTGTTTAATGAAATCAGTCCCACCATTCAATCGAACACACAGTTTTAAGGTTAGGATAACTGCAATAGAACAAAGTAAGCATGTGTATATTAAGCTAATCAGAAAAGTATGGTGGTTATTAAATTGCAGTGTTTTCCTTGACTTATTTCAATGTCGGTGTAGATAAGCCGGCATATATTTATTCAGGTAATAGTAAGTCAAGTCAAAACACTGTAATTTAATAACAACTTTGGTTTCTGATTAGGTTCTTGTGGAGCTTGAGAGGGAATGAGAGAAATTATCACAATAAACAGCTCAAAACTAAATGCACCTATCAATATTTCATTACAAGCTATACATAAGCATTTTACGATTTGCAATGAATGATTGAATTTTCTAAGTGAAAGAAAATGCTATCTTGCACTGTTTTTAAACAGTGGACTATGGCATATTCTTTGCACTGCTCGAGTTTCGAATTGGATGTATTTTTGTACATTAGCTATTATCGGACATTCGTGAACAGTTAATTATAAAGTATTATAATGAATTTGTTTTGTCTGTAGGTTTTTATTGATAGCAAACAAAACTAAATTGAACTATACCTGAACTATTTCTTATAGCGGACGTTCACACTATTGGTTATGCGGTTGTGTATTAAAGAGAAATGAGGCTCCCAGCAGGGGCAATTAAAATGAATTCAATTTGATAACATATATTATATTAGTCAACATTATTGGACATCATAAACGAAAAAGAATAGGTGTGCTTATTAGTTAATGCCAACTGATAGCAAATACAGTATGTTTTAATTACCTGAAAGCAATGAAATGTCTGCCAGTTTGTGGTGTCAAGATCAAGTATTCTGCCATTGGTTTATGTAAGAGGTTGATGTAAGGATATTACTGACCTACAACACTTGGTAGTGGAGGATGTAATGATACTACTGACCTACACCACTTGGTAGATATTGATGTAGGGATATTACTGACATATAACACTTGGTAGAGATTGATGTAAGGATATTACTGACTTACACCACTTGGTTGAGATTGATGTAAGGATATTACTGAATTACACAATTTGGTAGAGGTTGATGTAAGGATATTACTGACCTACACCACTTGGTAGAGGTTGATGTAATGATAATGCTGACCTACAACACTTGGTAGAGGTTGATGTAAGGATAATACTGACCTACAACACTTGGTAGAGGTTGATGTAAGGATAATACTGACCTACAACACTTCGTAGAGATTGATGTAATGATAATACTGACCTACAACACTTGGTAGAGGTTGATGTAAGGATAATACTGACCTATAACACTGGGTAATGGTTGATGTAATGATACTACTGACCTACAACACTTGGTAGAGATTGATGTAATGATAATACGGACCTACAACATTTGGTAGGCTTTTTGAAAGTTGTTACTGTCGTATAGTCTCTGATACCAGATGGTAGGGCATTCCATAACCTAGCAGCCGCTGAAAATTTCAGTCACCATTTTGAACGGTTCCACATTTTGGAACAACTAATGTCAATGGGTAATTTAGCGTTCTCGAGTTCCTTGGTGGCAAATATATTTCTAACATATTCCTCATGTACGATTGGGATTGACTATTGGATGCCTTCTAAGTCTTAGTGAGAATTTGTTATTGCACTCTGCACTATGTACTGTATGGGAAGCCAGTGATGTTAACTCAATACTATGGTGATATGGTCAAATATTGATGTTCTAGAGATTATTCGATCAGCAATATTTTGGACAGTATGTAACTAATTTGATCATCAAAATCTTCGGTATTCCATAGAAAATAGCATTATAGTAATCTAACCGTGACGTAACTAGCAAGTTAACACTATCAAGATCGAATTCTCGTCGGAATCCGTAGCAATAAATGATGGAGAAGGGACACTGTTGATTCTTCTGAGTATATCTTTATCTACACTACGTGTATCCTCCGCTTTGACAACGCTGAAATATGGGAGATATCCGTTGGATGTGAATATATCTGTATCTACACTACCTGTATCGTCCGCTTTGACAACGCTGAAATATGTGAGATATCCATTGGATGTGAGTATATCTTTATCTACACTACCTGTATCGTCCGCTTTGACAACACTGAAATATGGGAGATATCCGTTTGATGTGAGTATATCTGTATCTACACTACCTGTATCGTCCGATTTGACAACTCTGAAATATGGGAGACGTCCGTTTGATATCCATGATGTTATCGCTGGTAGTTGAATCACCTTCTCTGTACTTTCAAATTCTGAATTAATATAAAATAATGTATGCATTGATGTAGAAATATTGTATGAAGTATCGATACTATTCGAATATAATCATATAATTACAACGTCTTATGCACTGTTGCGATTCTGATTGGTTGATTCAGCACACGTGTTCGCTTTTCATAGCCCGGTGAACCGCACACTTAATTAAATTATTATATTATCTAAGCGCACAACTATACTACATTACAACAATATAGGAATAGGCATCATGCACAGCGTAAAGGATTATGTACCGTATGGAAATGTTGACGTAATTTGTAACATTATAATTGTAAACTATTTAATGTTCTTTTTCTGCGATTCATCGTTGCATCAGTTAATTTGTTCATACAATTCTTCGGAACATTTAATTGTTAATTATTCTCTGAACACAACATGACCACATATACTCATACTAGCAACTCGTAAATTATTGTAATCGTTGTGTTTATATAAATATAGCGATCCGTGAATTCATATGTTTCTTTCCTATATCGTACATATCGTTGGCAGCATTGTATATATGACCATACATCATGTCAACTGTGTGTCCACCATTCATGTTGTATCTAAAATGTTGATACTTTTGTAATATGTTTGTATCTTGATACGTTAATCCCTTTAAGGACACACACTGATCGTTTATATTATTTTATTGATTATACTGTCTTTGTACTGTGAAACCAGCCATGAGCATCACAGAAAGCGACACATTAGCACATACGGCTCCTTAATTGAGGTCACGTGTAGAGAAATACACTATATTGGGAATCTGGAAACTAGTTGCTTAATACATGTTGTGCGTTTAATAGAGGTTACCACTAACACAGGTTTCACTGTAGTTATTGTATATCTGTACATATATATCATTCTACATTTATATGTTTGTATTAACTCGGACAATAAATAAAGTTTGAATTGAATTGAAACAAGTTGTTACATTTTGCCACTAAGATTTCATTCTGAAGAATATGTGCGTGATACATCGATAATAAGGAGAGAGTAGAAATGTATCGCCATTAGGGAGAGATAATAGAATACATCGATAATATGGAGAGAGTAGAACTGTATCGACATTAGGGAGAGATAATAGAATACATCGATAATAAGGAGAGAGTAGAACTGTATCGCCATTAGGGAGAGATAATAGAATACATCGATACTATGGAGAGAGTAGAAATGTATCGCCATTACAGAGGGAGAATGTAATACATCGATAATATGGAGATAGTAGATATATCTCGCCATGAGGGAGAGGCACATGACACCATCCCATCAAACCATAATTATATAAATGTATCGGAATACGCTTTCCCATTAACTGTCCGGTAATTTCATCGTTATACCATTGTATTACTGTGACGATTCTCGTAAAAGTTTGGTCTAAATACAACATTTTCCAAGCATAGTCCCCCAAACTGTTCTACACTATTGCTTGGTCTACAATCTTAGATATGCATAGTTTGATGGAAATAAGACTTGCAACAGAAGATTAATCTCAACGCATAATTGCCAAACTTTGTATTTTTCCAACGATGTGGAATAAAAAATAAATAATAATCATAATAAAGAGTATTCCTATTAAATATATACACTTCATGTTAATTACCTTCAGGACATGTCGACGCATCTCCAAATATACTGTAGGAACCTGCCGGCCAATCAGGTACTTCTCTGACAGGGAAGTCGTTCCTTGCCTTGAGACAGAAGTTTAATCTCAACACATAATTGCTAAATGGTCCAAGCAAGTTAATTTGCGAATCTGGATGCGGATATGAGTTGATTTTATGTAGACACTTGAAACTTTGGGACGCATTTGCTGTATCCACAGTGTCGAATTTATCTGTATCATATTGAGAAGTATTCATGTTACCTGCCCTCTCCACAGTGTCGTTTTTATCTTTATCATATTGAGAAGTGGTCATGTTAGTTTCACAGGTAGTGGATGTAATTACGGAGTGAGGTTCCTGCCATGTGAATTTCAAATACCCATCACTCCATCCGTTTGCCTCAGACTCCGGACAACCTTGGATTGGTGTCAATAGAGCATATGGACCTGGCGGCCACTCACTCGAATATTCTCTACCTGGAATAATGTATACATGTTTATTTCAGATTGATTAGTTATGAAATCAATTCTTACACCATTAGTTAAATCGCTCTCGATACTTCACTCCTGGTGGAATACATCGCCATGCGGGAGAGAGAATATACAATAGTTGACTTGACTTGACATTATTAATATTTGCAATATTGGTTTTTATGGCAGGACTTATTATGCGAAAATGTCATCGCCATTATGATTATTACCAATGCGTTAGAAAATGCCAGATTGATAATAACAGAGAATTTAGATACATTAATACTATGTAAAGGACACATGTTGATATTTGTATATATCATGAAATGGCCAATTTCGATCATTATTTAAATTTATATAATTACGTCCACAATTACCAGTGAATGTTTAGTGTAGTCATACATATACATACGCTGTTTTCCAAAGAAACTATAGTATGTGTACATTTTGTAATTTAAGACAAATAGAAAACGAATACAATTTCCTTTTACAGACATCTACGAAAACAACATTTAAAACATTGTGTTGCATGTGTTTGCCAAAATTAAATAAATTAGATAAACCTATGACGTCCAGAAATAAACAGGAAATCTCAAATCTATCAAAATGCATATAGTTAAATATTAAACTGCGAACAGAATTAGATCAATAGCCAGTAATATTCCTTGAACTATGTTCTAATGTTAACGAAGTTTCTCTTTAATATGATTAATATTCACTTCATATAGATACACCGTATGTATATAACTCATCTTTCAATCAATCCATTAGGTGTATTTATCCTCGCCGCCGCATACATACATTTGGGCGAGTATCATACTTCATGTTGACATTGATTATTTATATAAGGTAGACTAGAAGCATTGTATTTTTGCTTAACGTTGTTTGCTGTTGTTGTTGTTTATAACATATTGCAAACGAATGTATGTCGGCTACAAACTATGAACTAGGAACTATATATGAATAGCGATTGCGTTGGTAATAGCAGCATCACAATTGTGTTCCATCGTGTCGTCGCCATCGAACATTACCATAGTGCCGTCAATAGAGCATTGCCATAGTATGGTCAACATCGAGCATTGACATCGTACCGTCAACATCTAGCATTGCCAAGCATTGCCATAGTGTCGTCAACATCGAGCATTGCGATCGTGCCGTCAACAATGAACATTGTAATCGTGCCGTCAACATTGAACATTCCCATACTGCCGTCATAGTGCCGTCAACATCTAGCATTGCCACGCATTGCCATAGTGCATCAACATCGAACATTGCAATCGTGCCGTCAACATTGAACATTCCCATACTGCCGTCATAGTGCCGTGAACATCTAGCATTGTCAAGCATTGCCATTGTGCATCAACATCGAACATTGTAATAGTGCCGTCAACATTGAGCATTGTAATTGTGCCGTCAACATTGAGCATTCCCATACTGTCGTCAGCATCGAGCAGTGTCATAGTGCCGTCATAGTGGCGTCAACATCGCGCATTGTCATAGTGCGGTCATAGTGCCGTCAACAACGAGCATTGTCATAGTGCCGTCAACATCTAGCATTGACATAGTGCTGTCAACAACGAGCATTGTCATAGTGCTGTCATAGTGCTGTCAACATCGAGCATTGTCATCATGCCGTCAACACCGAACATTGCCAAGCATTGCAATAGTGCCGTCAACATCCAGCATTATCATTGTGCCGTCATAGTGCCGTCAACATCGAGCATTGGCATAGGGCCGTCAACATCGAACATTGTCATCGTGCCGTCAACATCGAACATTGCCAAGCATTGCAATAGTGCCGTCAACATCTAGCATTGTCATTGTGCCGTCATAGTGCCGTCAGCATCGAGCATTGTCATTGTGCCGTCATAGTGCCGTCAACATCGAGCATTGACATAGTGCCGTCAACATCGAACATTGCCAAGCATTGCAATAGTGTCGTCAACATCTAGCATTGTCATTGTGCCGTCATAGTGCCGTCAGCATCGAGCATTGTCATAGTGCCGTCAACATCGAACATTGTCATAGTGCCATGAACATCGAACATTGTCATCGTGCCGTCAATATCGAACATTGACAAGCATTGCAATAGTGCCGTCAACATCTAGCATTGTCATTGTGCCGTCATAGTGCCGTCAGCATCGAGCATTGTCATCGTGCCGTCAACATCGAACATTGTCGTCGTGCCGTTAACATCGAAAATTGCCAAGCATTACAATAGTGCCGTCAGCATCGAGCATTGTCATCGTGCCGTCAACATCGAACATTGTCAATGTGCCGTCATCATCGAGCATTGTCATAGTGTCGTCAACATCGAGCATTTTCATAGTGCCGTCAACATCGAGCATTGTCATAGTGCCGTCAACATCGATCATTGTCATAGTGCCGTCAACATCGAGCAATGTCATAGTGCCGTCAACATCGAGCATTGTCATAGTGCCGTCAACATCGAGCATTGTCATAGTGCCGTCAACATCGAACATTGCCATAGTGCCGTCAACATCGAGCATTCTCATAGTGCCGTCAACATCGAACATTGTCATAGTGCCGTCAAAATCGAACATTGTCATAGTGCCGTCAATATCGAGCATTATCATAGTGCCGTCAACATCGAGCATTGTCATCGTGCCGTCAATATCGAACATTGCCAAGCATTGCAATAGTGCGGTCAACATCTAGCATTGTCATTATGCCGTCATAGTGTCGTCAACATCGAGCATTGTCATAGTGCCATCAACATCTAGCATTGTCAAAGTGCTGTCAACATCGAACATTGTCATAGTGCCGTCAACATAGAACATTGTCATAGTGCCGTAAACATCGAACATTGTCAAAGTGCTGTCAACATCGAACATTGTCATTATCCGTCATAGTGTCGTCAACATCGAACATTGTCAAAGTGCCGTCAACATCGAACATTGTCATAGTGCCGTCAACATCGAGCATTGACAAAGTGCCGTCAACATCGAGCATTGTCATAATGTCGTCAACATCGAACAGTGTCATAGTGTCGTCAACATTGAGCATTTTCAAAGTGCCGTCAACATCGAACATTGTCATAGTGCCGTCAACATCGAGCATTGTCATAGTGCCGTCAACATCTAGCATTGTTAACGTGCCGTCAACATCGAGCTTTGTCATAGTGCCGTCATCATCGAGCATTGTCATAGTGCCGTCAACATCGAATATTGTCATAGTGCCGTCAACATCGAACATTGTCATTGTACCGTCAACATCGAGCATTGTCATTGTGCCGTCAACATCGAGCATTGTCATTGTGCCGTCAACATCGAGCATTGTCATTGTGCCGTTACATCAAACATTGTCATTGTACCGTCAACATCGAGCATTGTCATTGTGCCGTCAACATCGAACATTGTCATTGTGCCGTCAACATCGAACATTGTCATTGTGCCGTCAACATCGAACGTTGTCATCGTGTTGTCAACATCGAACGTTGTCATAGTGCCGTCAACATCGAACGTTGTCATCCTATCGACAACATCGAACGTTGTCATAGTGCCGTCAACATCGAACGTTGTCATCGTGGCGTCAACATATTGATTAGCCATTGTAAGATCTCAAGTGACGTTTACGTTATACAAGTGTAGGTCAACAAAGTATTGTATAGCAATTGTAAGATCTCAAGTGACGTTTACATTATACAAGTGTAGGTCAACAAAGTAGTGTATAGCCATTGTAAGATCTCAAGTGACGTTTACATTATACAAGTGTAGGTCAACAACGTATTGTATAGCCATTGTAAGATCTCAAGTGACGTTTACATTATAAAAGTGCAGGTCAGCAAAGTATTGTATAGCCATTGTAAGATCTCAAGTGACGTTAACATTATACAAGTGCAGGTAAACAAAGTATTGATTAGCAATTGTAAGATCTCAAGTGACGTTTACGTTATACAAGTGCAGGTAAACAAAGTAGTTTATAGCCATTGTAAGATCTCAAGTGACATGTACATTATACAAGTGTAGGTTAACGAAGTATTGTATAGCCATTGTAAGATCTCAAGTGACGCTTACGCTATAAAAGTGCAGGTAAACAAAGTATTGATTAGCCATTGTAAGATCGCAAGTGACGTTTACATTATACAAGTGTAGGACAACTAAGTATTGTATAGCCATTGTAAGATCTCAAATGACGTGTACATTATATAAGTGCAGGTAAACAACGTATTGTATAGCCATTGTAAGATCTCAAGTGACATGTACATTATACAAGTGTAGGTCAACAAAGTATTGAATAGCCATTGTAAGATCTCAAGTGACGTGTACATTATACAAGTGTAGGTCAACAAAGTATTGAATAGCCAATGTAAGATCTCAAGTGACGTTTACATTATACACGTGCAGGTCAACAAAGTATTATATATCCATTGTAAGATCTCAAGTGACATGTACATTATACAAGTGTAGGTTAACAAAGTATTGCATAGCCATTGTAAGATCTCAAGTGACGTGTACATTATACAAGTGTAGGTCAACAAAGTATTGTATAGCAATTGTAAGATCTCAAGTGACATGTACATTATACAAGTCTAGGTCAAAAAAGTAGTGTAATGCCATTGTAAGATCTCAAGTGACGTTTACATTATACAAGTGCAGGTAAACAAAGTATTGATTAGCAATTGTAAGACCTCAAGTGACGTTTACATTATACAAGTGTAGGTCAACAAAGTATTTATTAGCAATTGTAAGATCTCAAGTGACGTTTACATTATACAAGGGTAGGTCAACAAAGTATTGATTAGCAATTGTAAGATCTCAAGTGACGTTTACATTATACAAGTGCAGGTAAACAAAGTAGTGTATAGCCATTGTAAGATCTCAAGTGACGTTTACAGTATACAAGTGTAGGTCAACTAAGTATTGTATAGCCATTGTAAGATCTCAAGTGACGTTTACATTATACAAGTGTAGGTCAACAACGTATTGTATAGCCATTGTAAGATCTCAAGTGACGTTAACATTATACAAGTGCAGGTAAACAAAGTATTGATTAGCAATTGTAAGATCTCAAGTGACGTTTACGTTATACAATTGCAGGTAAACAAAGTATTTTATAGCCATTGTAAGATCTCAAGTGACGCTTACGCTATAAAAGTGCAGGTAAACAAAGTATTGATTAGCCATTGTAAGATCTCAAGTGACGTTTACATTATACAAGTGTATGTCAACTAAGTATTGTATAGCCATTGTAAGATCTAAAGTGACGTGTACATTATATAAGTGCAGGTAAACAACGTATTGTATAGCCATTGTAAGATCTCAAGTGACATGTACATTATATAAGTGTAGGTCAACAAAGTATTGAATAGCCATTGTAAGATCTCAAGTGACGTGTACATCATACAAGTGTAGGTCAACAAAGTATTGAATAGCCATTGTAAGATCTCAAGTGACGTTTACATTATACAATTGCAGGTCAACAATGTATTGTATAGCCATTGTAAGATCTCAAATGACGTTTACATTATACAAGTGAAGGTCAACAAAGTATTGTATAGCCATTGTAAGATCTTAAGTGACGTTTACATTATACAAGTGCAGGTCAACAAAGTATTGTATATCCATTGTAAGATCTCAAGTGACATGTACATTATACAAGTGAAGGTCAACAAAGTATTGTATAGCCATTGTAAGATCTCAAGTGACGTTTACATTATACAAGTGTAGGTCAACTAAATATTGTATAGCCATTGTAAGATCTCAAGTGACGTGTACATTATACAAGTGTAGGTCAACAACGTATTGTATAGCCATTGTAAGATCTCAAGTGACGTTAACATTATACAAGTGCAGGTAAACAAAGTATTGATTAGCAATTGTAAGATCTCAAGTGACGTTTACGTTATACAAGTGCGTTTACGTTATACAAGTGCAGGTAAACAAAGTATTTTATAGCCATTGTAAGATCTCAAGTGACGCTTACGCTATAAAGGTGCAGGTAAACAAAGTATTGATTAGCCATTGTAAGATCTCAAGTGACGTTTACATTATACAAGAGTAGGTCAATTAAGTATTGTATAGCCATTGTAAGATCTCAAGTGACGTGTACATTATATAAGTGCAGGTAAACAAAGTATTGTATAGCCATTGTAAGATCTCAAGTGACATGTACATTATACAAGTGTAGGTCAACAAAGTATTGAATAGCCATTCTAAGATCTCAAGTGACGTTTACATTATACAAGTGCAGGTAAACAAAGTATTGATTAGCAATTGTAAGACCTCACGTGACGTTTACATTATACAAGTGTAGGTCAACAAAGTAGTGTATAGCCATTGTAAGATCTCAAGTGACGTTTACATTATACAAGTGTAGGTCAACAAAGTATTGATTAGCAATTGTAAGATCTCAAGTGACGTTTACATTATACAAGTGAAGGTCAACAAAGTATTGAATAGCCATTGTAAGATCTCAAGTGACGTTTACATTATACAAGTGAAGGTCAACAATGTATTGCATAGCCATTGTAAGATCTCAAATGACGTTTACATTATACAAGTGAAGGTCAACAAAGTATTGTATAGCCATTGTAAGATCTCAAGTGACGTTTACATTATACAAGTGCAGGTCAACAAAGTATTGTATATCCATTGTAATATCTCAAGTGACATGTACATTATACAAGTGTAGGTTAACAAAGTATTGTATAGCAATTGTAAGATCTCAAGTGACGTTTACATTATACAAGTGTAGGTCAACAAAGTAGTGTATAGCCATTGTAAGATCTCAAGTGACGTTTACATTATACAAGTGTAGGTCAACAACGTATTGTATAGCCATTGTAAGATCTCAAGTGACGTTAACATTATACAAGTGCAGGTAAACAAAGTATTGATTAGCAATTGTAAGATCTCAAGAGACGTTTACGTTATACAAGTGCAGGTAAACAAAGTATTTTATAGCCATTGTAAGATCTCAAGTGACGCTTACGCTATAAAGGTGCAGGTAAACAAAGTATTGATTAGCCATTGTATGATCTCAAGTGACGTTTACATTATACAAGAGTAGGTCAACTAAGTATTGTATAGCCATTGTAAGATCTCAAGTGACGTGTACATTATATAAGTGTAGGTCAACAAAGTATTGTATAGCCATTGTAAGATCTCAAGTGACTTGTACATTATACAAGTGAAGGTCAACAAAGTATTGTATAGCCATTGTAAGATCTCAAGTGACGCTTACGCTATAAAGGTGCAGGTAAACAAAGTATTGATTAGCCATTGTATGATCTCAAATGACGTTTACATTATACAAGAGTAGGTCAACTAAGTATTGTATAGCCATTGTAAGATCTCAAGTGACGTGTACATTATATAAGTGTAGGTCAACAAAGTATTGTATAGCCATTGTAAGATCTCAAGTGACTTGTACATTATACAAGTGAAGGTCAACAAAGTATTGTATAGCCATTGTAAGATCTCAAGTGACGCTTACGCTATAAAGGTGCAGGTAAACAAAGTATTGATTAGCCATTGTATGATCTCAAATGACGTTTACATTATACAAGAGTAGGTCAACTAAGTATTGTATAGCCATTGTAAGATCTCAAGTGACGTGTACATTATATAAGTGTAGGTCAACAAAGTATTGTATAGCCATTGTAAGATCTCAAGTGACGTTAACATTATACAAGTGCAGGTAAACAAAGTATTGATTAGCAATTGTAAGATCTCAAGTGACGTTTACGTTATACAAGTGCAGGTAAACAAAGTATTGTATAGCCATTGTAAGTTCTCAAGTGACGCTTACGCTATAAATGTGCAGGTAAACAAAGTATTGATTAGCCATTGTAAGATCTCAAGTGACGTTTACATTATACAAGTGTAGGTCAACTAAGTATTGTATAGCCATTGTAAGATCTCAAGTGACGTGTACATTATATAAGTGCATGTAAACAAAGTATTGTATAGCCATTGTAAGATCTCAAGTGACATGTACATTATAAAAGTGTAGGTCAACAAAGTATTGAATAGCCATTCTAAGATCTCAAGTGACATGTACATTATACAAGTGCAGGTCAACAAATTATTGCATAGCCATTGTAATATCTCAAGTGACGTGTTCATTATACAAGTGTAGGTCAACAAAGTATTGTATAGCAATTGTAAGATCTCAAGTGACATGTACATTATACAAGTCTAGGTCAACAAAGTAGTGTATAGCCATTGTAAGATCTCAAATGACGTTTACATTATACAAGTGCAGGTAAACAAAGTATTGATTAGCAATTGTAAGACCTCAAGTGACGTTTACATTATACAAGTGTAGGTCAACAAAGTAGTGTATAGCCATTGTAAGATCTCAAGTGACGTTTACATTATACAAGTGTAGGTCAACAAAGTATTGTATAGCAATTGTAAGATCTCAAGTGACATGTACATTATACAAGTCTAGGTCAACAAAGTAGTGTATAGCCATTGTAAGATCTCAAATGACGTTTACATTATACAAGTGCAGGTAAACAAAGTATTGATTAGCAATTGTAAGACCTCAAGTGACGTTTACATTATACAAGTGTAGGTCAACAAAGTAGTGTATAGCCATTGTAAGATCTCAAGTGACGTTTACATTATACAAGTGTAGGTCAACAAAGTATTGATTAGCAATTGTAAGATCTCAAGTGACGTTTACATTATACAAGTGCAGGTAAACAAAGTAGTGTATAGCCATTGTAAGATATCAAGTGACATGTACATTATACAAGTGAAGGTCAACAAAGTATTGTATAGCCATTGTAAGATCTCAAGTGACATGTACAATAGTGCATCATCCCATCGTACAGTGTACACTAGTGCATCATCCCATCGTACATTGTACAATAGTGCATCATACCATCGTACATTGTACACTAGTGCATACTATCCTCGTATATTGTACAATAGTGCATCATCCCATCGTACATTGTACACTAGTGCATACTATCCTCGTATAATGTACAATAGTGCATCATCCCATCGTACATTGTACAATAGTGCATCATCCCATCGTACATTGTACAATCGTGCATCGTCATCGTACATTGTGCTTAGCCATATCAATTGTATAATCGTCCTATAAACGTGTACATAGCCATTGCCTCGTCGTCGTATAGCCATTCCACTTCGTACATCTTGCCATCGTCAGTGGTCGTCATAGCATCGTGCATCGTGCATAGTATCATAACCATTACATCCTCCTCCTTCATACCGTGTGCAATCTTGATTCAGTATCAAATATCGTGTATTGTATCATCATATATTGTCATCGTACACTCGTATATTATCATCGTACAATCGTATAATGTCATCGTACCATCATATACTGTCATCGCACCATCATATACTAGTAATGTTATCGCACAATCGTCTACTGTAATCGCACCATCGTATAATGTCATCGTACCATCGTATAATGTCATCGTACCATCGTATGCTGTCATAGCACCATTGTATACTATCATCGTACCATCGTATAATGTCATCGTACCATCGTATATTGTCATATCACCATTGTATACTGTCATCGTACCATCGTATAATGTCATCGTACCAGCGTATGCTGTCATAGCACCATTGTATACTGTCATCGTACCATCGTATATTGTCATCGGACCATCGTATATCGTGGTGGTTGAATAACAGCGATGCCCTATGGTCGTTGAGGAATAAAATACATCGTGTATCGTGGGTGGAATAATAGCGGTGCCTTATGGTAGTTGAGGAACAAACTACATCGTATTTCGTGGTTGGAATAATAACCTTATGGTCGTTGAGGAACAAAATACATCGTAGTTCGTGGTTGGAATTAATAGCGGTGCCTTATGGTCGTTGAGGAACAAACTACATCGTATTTCGTGGTTGGAATAATAGCGGTGCCTTATGGTCGTTGAGAAACAAACTACATCGTATTTCGTGGGGTGGAATAATAGCAGTACACAATGGTCGTGAAGGAACAAAATACATAACCATAAATAATTATAAACTGTGAGAACTGCAAACATGTAGGATAATTAAATATTTGTGTTTGGCACCAACAATGTACTCCTGCATTATGATATCACATTTTATATATCAATTGTATTTAAATAAAACAAATACAATGTCGATTTTCTGGATTTACAAAAGTATCAATGGAGATTATGTACGCTGCGAATATAAGCAAATTTACACATCTATATTAAATATTTCAGACACATTTTATATTTTCTTTCTTTATGCAACATTGCTGATATAGTGTTGGCTTATGATATACATGTATGTTAAAATTAATTAATTAAGTGTAGTGAGATAACCTTTTATGAATGATTCTGTCTCCCACGATTCACACGTATAATTGATCCAGTTACATCTAGTATATGCAAAACCATTCCCCACAGGAGTTTCCGCTTGTAAATCTGAAATTGATCAAAAATACTGAATATTTAGAGCAAACTATTGTTAGAGAGAGATAGAAATGGGACCAGTTATTGCCATGCACATGTATTTTACAGATCGACAGAGAGCAATTGTCCAGCACAAGCATTTGAGAGAGAGAGAGAGAGAGATAGATAGAGAGAGGACGAGCAATTGTCCGGCTCAATTATTGTATAGACCGAGAGAGAGGACAAGCTATTGCCAGGCTCAATTATTGTATAGACCGAGAGAGAGGACAAGCTATTGTCAGGCTCAATTATTTTATAGAGCGAGAGAGAGAAAGGACGAGCTATTGTCCAGCTCAATTATTTTATAGACTAAGAGAGAGGTCGAGCTAGTATACGGCTCAATTATTTTATAGACTGAGAGAGAGGACGAGCTAGTATACGGCTCAATTATTTTATAGACCGAGAGAAAGGACAAGCTATTGTCCGGCTCACTTATTATTGTATAGACCGAGAGAGAGGACGAGCTATTGTCCGGCTCAATTATTTTATATACCGAGAGAGAGGACGAGCTTTTGTCCGGCTCAATTATTTTATAGACCGAGAGAGGACGAGCTATTGTCAGGCTCAATTATTTTTATAGACTGAGAGAGGGGACAAGCTAGTGTCAGGCTCAATTATTTTATAGTCCGAGAGAGAGAGGACGAGCTTTTGTTCTGCTCAAGTGGTTTATAGACCGAGAGAGAGGACGAATTATTGTCCTGCACAAGTAGTTTATAGACCGAGAGAGAGGACGAGTTATTGTCCTGCACAAGTATTTAATAGACCGAGATAGAGGACGAGCTATTGTCAGGCTCAATTATTTTTATAGACTGAGAGAGGGGACAAGCTAGTGTCAGGCTCAATTATTTCATAGACTGAGAGAAAGGACGAACTATTGTCCGGCTCAATTATTTTATAGACCGTGAGAGAGGACAAGCGTTTGTCCTGCTGAATTATTTAATAGACCGAGAGAGGACGAGCTATTGCCAGACTCAATTATTTTATAGACCGAGAGAGGAAGAGCTTTTGTCCGGCTCAATTATTTTATAGACCGAGAGAGAGGACGAGCTAGTATCCGGCTCAATTATTGTATAGACCGAGAGAGAGAGGACAAGCTATTGTCAGGCTCAATTATTTTATAGACCGAGAGAGAACGAGCTTTTGTCCGGCTCAATTATGTTATAGAACGAGAGAGAGAGGACGAGCTATTTATTGTGCGGTTCAATTATTTTATAGATCGAGAGAGAGGACGAGCTATTGTGCTGTTCAATTATTTGATAAACCGAGAGAGAGAGAAAGACAAGCTATTGTCAGGCTCAATTATTGTATATACCGAGAGAGGACGAGCTGTTGTCCGGCTCAATTCTTTTATAGACCGAGAGAGAGAGAACGAGCTTTTGTCCGGCTCAATTCTTTTATAGACCGAGAGAGGACTAGCATTTGTCCGGCTCAATTATTTAATAGACCGAAAGAGAGGACGAGCTATTGTCAGGCTCAATTATTTTTATAGACTGAGAGAGGGGACAAGCTAGTGTCCGGCTCAATTATGTTATAGACCGAGAGAGAGGACGAGCTAGTATCCGGCTCAATTATTGTATAGACCGAGAGAGAGGACAAGCGAGTGTCAGGCTCAATTATTTCATAGACTGAGAGAAAGGATGAACTAGTGTCCGGCTCAATTATGTTATAGACCGTGAGAGAGGACAAGCGTTTGTCCGGCTGAATTATTTAATAGACCGAGAGAGGATGAGCTATTGCCAGACTCAATTATTTTATAGACCGAGAGAGGAAGAGCTTTTGTCCGGCTCAATTATTTTATAGACCGAGAGAGAACGAGCTTTTGTCCGGCTCAATTATGTTATAGAACGAGAGAGAGAGGACGAGCTATTTATTGTGCGGTTCAATTATTTTATAGATCGAGAGAGAGGACGAGCTATTGTGCTGTTCAATTATTTGATAAACCGAGAGAGAGAGAAAGACAAGCTATTGTCAGGCTCAATTATTGTATATACCGAGAGAGGACGAGCTGTTGTCCGGCTCAATTCTTTTATAGACCGAGAGAGAGAGAACGAGCTTTTGTCCGGCTCAATTCTTTTATAGACCGAGAGAGGACTAGCATTTGTCCGGCTCAATTATTTAATAGACCGAAAGAGAGGACGAGCTATTGTCAGGCTCAATTATTTTTATAGACTGAGAGAGGGGACAAGCTAGTGTCCGGCTCAATTATGTTATAGACCGAGAGAGAGGACGAGCTAGTATCCGGCTCAATTATTGTATAGACCGAGAGAGAGGACAAGCGAGTGTCAGGCTCAATTATTTCATAGACTGAGAGAAAGGACGAACTAGTGTCCGGCTCAATTATGTTATAGACCGTGAGAGAGGACAAGCGTTTGTCCGGCTGAATTATTTAATAGACCGAGAGAGGATGAGCTATTGCCAGACTCAATTATTTTATAGACCGAGAGAGGAAGAGCTTTTGTCCGGCTCAATTATTTTATAGACCGAGAGAGAGGACGAGCTAGTATCCGGCTCAATTATTGTATAGACCGAGAGAGAGAGGACAAGCTATTGTCAGGCTCAATTATTTTATAGACCGAGAGAGAACGAGCTTTTGTCCGGCTCAATTATGTTATAGAACGAGAGAGAGAGGACGAGCTATTTATTGTGCGGTTCAATTATTTTATAGATCGAGAGAGAGGACGAGCTATTGTGCGGTTCAATTATTTTATAAACCGAGAGAGAGAGAAAGACAAGCTATTGTCAGGCTCAATTATTGTATATACCGAGAGAGTACGAGCTGTTGTCAGGCTCAATTCTTTTATAGACCGAGAGAGAGAGAACGAGCTTTTGTCCGGCTCAATTCTTTTATAGACCGAGAGAGGACTAGCATTTGTCCGGCTCAATTATTTAATAGACCGAAAGAGAGGACGAGCTATTGTCAGTCTCAATTATTTTTATAGACTGAGAGAGGGGACAAGCTAGTGTCCGGCTCAATTATGTCATAGACCGAGAGAGAGGACGAGCTAGTATCCGGCTCAATTATTGTATAGACCGAGAGAGAGGACAAGCGAGTGTCAGGCTCAATTATTTCATAGACTGAGAGAAAGGACGAACTATTGTCCGGCTCAATTATGTTATAGACCGTGAGAGAGGACAAGCGTTTGTCCGGCTGAATTATTTAATAGACCGAGAGAGGACGAGCTATTGCCAGACTCAATTATTTTATAGACCGAGAGAGGAATAACTTTTGTCCGGCTCAGTTATTTTATAGACCGAGAGAGAGGACGAGCTAGTATCCGGCTCAATTATTGTATAGACCGAGAGAGGACAAGCTATTGTCAGGCTCAATTATTTTATAGACCGAGAGAGGACGAGCTTTTGTCCGGCTCAATTATTTTATAGACCGAGAGAGAGGACGAGCTATTGTCCGGCTCAATTATTGTATAGACCGAGAGAGAGGACAAGCTATTGTCAGGCTCAATTATTTTACATATCGTGTGAGAGGACAAGCTATTTTCAGACTCAATTATTTTACATACCGAGAGAGAGGACGAGCTATTGTCAGGCTCAATTATTTTATATACCGAGAGAGTGGACGAGCTATTGTCAGGCTCAGTTATTTTATATACCGTGAGAGAGGACAAGCTATTGTCAATCTCAATTATTTTACATACCATGAGAGAGGACGAGCTATTGTCAGACTCAATTATTTTACATAACGAAAGAGAGGACGAGCTATTATCAGGCTCAATTATTTCACATACTGTGAGAGAGGACGAGCTATTGCCAGACTCAATTATGTTATATACCGAGAGAGACGAGCTAGTATCCGGTTCAATTATTGTATAGACCGAGAGAGGACGAGCTTTTGTCAGGCTCATTTATTTTATAGACCGAGAGAAAGGACAAGCTTTTGTCCGGCTCAATTATTTTATAGACCGAGAGAGAGGACGAGCTATTGGCCGGCTTAATTATTTTATAGACCGAGAAAGAAGACGAGCTATTGTCCGGCTCAATTATTTTATAGACCGAGAAAGAAGACGAGCTATTGTCCTGCACAAGTAGTTTATATACCGAGAGAGAAGACGAGCTATTGTTCTGCACAAGTAGTTTATAGACCGAGGGAGAGGACGATCTATTGTTCTGCACAAGTAGTTTATAGACCGAGAGAGAAGACGAGCTATTGTTCTGCACAAGTATTGTATATACCGAAAGAGAAGACGAGCTATTGTCCTGCACAAGTGGTTTATAGACCGAGAGAGAGGACGAGCTATTGTTATGCACACGTATTTTATAGACCGAGATAGAGGAAGAGATATTGTCCTGCACAAGTAGTGTATGGACCGAGAGAGAAGACGAGCTATTGTCCTGCACAAGTGGTTATAGACCGAGAGAAGACGAGCTATTGTTCTGCATAAGTATTGTATATACCGAGAGAGAAGACGAGCTATTGTCCTGCACAAGTGGTTCATAGACCGAGAGAAAGGACGAGCTATTGTTCTGCACAAGTAGTTTATAGACCGAGATAGAGGACGAGCTATTGTCCTGCACAAGTAGTTTATAGACCGAGAGAGAAGACGAGCTATTGTCCTGCACAAGTAGTTGATATACCGAGAGAGAAGCCGAGCTATTGTTCTGCACATAGTGATTTATAGACCGAGAGAGAGGACGAGCTATTGTCCTGCACAAGTAGTTTATAGACCGAGAGAGGACGAGTTATTGTCGGCTCAATTATTTGATAGACCGAGAGAAAGGACGGGATTTTGTCCGGCTCAATTATTTTATAGACCGAGAGAGAGGACGAGCTATTGCCCGGCTCAATTATTTTATAGACCGAGAGAGAAGACGAGTTATTGTCCTGCACAAGTAGTTTATAAACCGAGAGAGAGGACGAGCTATTGTCCTGCATAAGTAGTTTATATACCGAGAGAGAGGACGAGCTATTGTCCTGCACAAGTAGTTTATATACCGAGAGAGAAGACGAGCTATTGTTCTGCACAAGTATTTTATAGACCGAGAGAGAGGACGAGCTATTGTCCTGCACAAGTAGTTTATAGACCGAGATAGAGGACGAGCTATTGTCCTACACAAGTATTTTATAGACCGAGAGAGAGAGGACGAGTTATTGTCCTGCACACGTATTGTATAAACCGAGAGAGAAGACGAGCTATTGTCCTGCACAAGTAGTTTATATACCGAGAGAGATGACGAGCTATTGTCCTGCACAAGTATTTTATTGACCGAGAGAGAGGACGAGCTATTGTCCTGCACAAGTAGTTTATAGACCGAGATAGAGGACGAGCTATTATTTAGCACAAGTATTTTATAGACCACGAGAGAGGACAAACTAGTATTGAGCACAAGCATGTTAATAGACACAGAGAGAGGACGAGCTAGTATTCTGGACACGTATTTGATAGACAGAGAGAGAGAGAACGAGCTATTGTTCAGCACAATTATTGTATAGACCAATAAAGAGAGAGGACGATCTATTGTCCAGCAAAAATAGTTCTAGATAGAAAGAGAGAGCGCGAGCTATTTTCCAGCACATTTATTTTATAGACCGAGAGAGGAACGAGCTATTATCCTGCACAAGTATTGTATCGACCAAGAGAAAGGACGAGATATTGTCATGCACGAGTAGTTTATATACAGAGAGATAGGACTAGCTATTGTCCGACACGAGTAGTTTATAGAAAGAGAGAGAGAGAGGACGAGCTTTTGTACTGCACAACTGTTTTATATAACGAGAGAGAGGACGAGCTATTGTCCTGCACAACTGTTTTATATAACGAGAGAGAGAGAGGACGATCTATTGTACTGCACAACTGTTTTATATATCGAGAGAGAGGACGAGCTATTGTCCTACATAAGTATTTTATATACAGAGGGGAGAGTGGGGCAAATACATTATATACCGTGAAAAGGGCCGATGTATAATTGTCAGTTAAATGCAAAATTAAGTATATACTATATCATGCATACTCATAAAACTGAATAGCAAATAAATTGAGTTGCCTACATTATTGTAGTGTATTTTTTTTTTTTTAAAAAGACATAATAGCGGGCCACTGGCATACACTCCGATATCATATTTTAACACGAATATATTTTACAATTATTACATACCTGTAAGTTGAAGATACAACATAAACATATTTATTAAATATCCCATGTTTATTTCTGCTAGTATTCGTGCCCTGCTCTGCACTGAATCACAGGCTGCTCGCTATGACAAATATGCTCAGTTAACTACCAGTATTTATTGGCATCCGAAATATTTGTATAATAAATGCGATACTTTCGTAATTTGTGTTTAATTGCGTGAATAATGTATTATGTACAAAACATTGTTCATAATCTCTGGAGGGCCGTCTGAAATTAGCATGCTATACTTAAAGGCTAAAGCGTCATAAAATCGTGCATAGAATATCATTTTATATACCAGATTAGCATACAGTATGTTTTATAGAAGCGGGAGAAAGGACACGTTATATAGTCAAGCAAAAGTGTTGTATATACCGACCTAGACACACTGAGAGAAGAGATAGAGAAAGAGATACGAGAAGAGAGAGACACACACACAACGAGAGAAAGAGAGAGATAAAACACACACAGAGAGATAAGAGAAGAGAGAGACACACACACAACGAGAGAGATAGAAAACACAGAGAGAGATAAGAGAAGAGAGAGACACACACACAACGAGAGAAAGAGAGAGAGAAAACACAGAGAGAGAGAGAGAAAATAGAGCGAACGAGAGAGAGAGATAGAGAGAGAGAGAAAAGAGAATAGAGAGGTAAGAGAAAAGAGAAAGAGAGAGAGAAATAGCGAGAGAGAAAAGAGAGAGAGAGAAGAGAGAGAGAGAGGGTGGAGAGAGCGGATGGTATATTGACAGACAAACATTGTTTTATATACCGACCTAGAGTGAGAATACGTGTTATTGACAAATGTGTTTTATATACCGACCTGGAGAGAGAGAGAGGGGAGAGAGGGAGAATAAGTTATATTCTGGAACAGGTAGTTTATATACCGATGTATGTAAAGGTTACTATAAACGAGATCCATCCGAAGTTATTCATTTATTTAAAATTAAAAATAGAGAGGACGGTGTGATTGACCGCTTAAACTGTTTTGTAGACCGAGAGATAGAGACATAGAGAGAACCAGCTATAGTCCGACACAGGTAGTTAATATACAGATATATAGAGAGCACGATGTATTGACAGCTTAAAGTGTTGTGTAGACCGGGAGATAGGGAAATAGTGAGAACTAGCTATAATCTGACACAGGTAGTTAATATACAGATATATATATAGAGAGAGAGGACGAAGTATTGAATCATAATAATAAACAATTATCATATCTTATATCATATGTAAACTACCATATTAACGAAAGATTAGTTCACTCATACTTGTTTATGATTATAAATATGTATATATGATTATACTGTTCATTAGCAACAGGCATATATTATGCCGCATTGCTAAATATACTTTGTTGCTGTTGTTGTTTAAAACTGCCAAATCCAATCATAATCGTCTTACATAGTTAGCACTCTATATGTAGTTTCGGATTGTCATAAACGTCCGTCTTCATATTTATAAACTTGACCAATGTCCTGACATCCATGTAGTCGGTTTCCATATTGTGTGCGCATGTGCTTCGTAATATTGCGCGGCTGACGGTAAGTTTTCATATTATATTATATGCAAATTCCTCATTAAATATACATACTTAACGTGTTGGACTGACTACAAACCGTTTTACATATTTCAGACTCATGTGGCCGTTCTCCAGTATGCTTGAACATGTGCCGTTTCAAACTGCTAGAATGGCTAAATGCTTTATTACATAGTTCACATTCGTGTGGACGTTCTCCGGTATGCTTGAGCATGTGTTCCGTTAAATTGCAAGACTGACTGCAAACCTTATTACATATTTCACTCATGTGGATGTTCTCCAGTATGCTTGAGCATGTGTCGTTTCAAACTGCTAGAATGGCTAAATGTTTTATTACGTATTCCACATCCATGTGGTAGTTCTCCGGTATGTATGCACATGTGCTGCTTTAAATGGCTATACTGACTAAAAGCCTTATTACATAGTTCACACGGATGTGGTCGTTCTCCGGTATGTATGCGCATGTGCCGGTTTAAATCACTAGATTTACCAAAAGCTTTATTACATAATGCACACTGGTGTGTGCGTTGTCCGGCAGGTATGCGCATGTGCTGTTTTAAATCGCTGGACATACCAAAAGCATTTACACACACTTATGTTGACGTACTACTGAAAGCCTTCGTACATAGTTCACTCTCATGTAGCAGTACTAGAGGAATGAATATTCATGTAGCAGTACTCAGGAATGAATATTCATGTTGCAGTACTCAGGAATGAATATTCATGTAGCAGTACTCAGGAATGAATATTCATGTTGCAGTACTCATCAATGAATATTCATGTTGCAGTACTCAGGAATGAATATTCATGTAGCAGTACTCAGGAATGAATATTCATGTAGCAGTACTCAGGAATGAATATTCATGTAGCAGTACTTAGGAATGAATATTCATGTTGCAGTACGTAGGAATGAATATTCATGTTGCAGTACTCAGGAATGAATATTCATGTAGCAGTACTCAGGAATGAATATTCATGTTGCAGTACTCAGGAATGAATATTCATGTAGCAGTACTCAGGAATGAATAGTCATGTTGCAGTACTCAGGAATGAATATTCATGTTGCAGTACTCAGGAATGAATATTCATGTAGCAGTACTCAGGAATGAATATTCATGTTGCAGTACTCAGGAATGAATATTCATGTAGCAGTACTCAGGAATGAGTATTCATGTAGCACTACTCATGAATGAATATTCATGTAGCAGTACTCAGGAATGAATATTCATGTTGCACTACTCAGGGTTGAATATTCATGTAGCAGTACTCATGAATGAATATTCATGTAGCACTACTCAGGAATGAATATTCATGTAGCAGTTCTCAGGAATGAATATTCATGTAGCACTACTCAGGATTGAATATTCATGTTGCAGTACATATTGATGCGTATGGTATTCTCTCGTGTCCAATTAGGTTGCGTGTCTTATGTTTATTTATCGTCGCTACCGGTTGCCCATATGAGCGACGCTTCCTGAAGGGATTAGTCATTTTAGATTGTTAGAGGATAGTGCAATGATACAGACAGATACCCATTCCAGAATCTCCCCTGGTCCTTTTACGTGCACGGTGTAAAGCACCGACACAAGACCTCGGTTTAACGTCCCATCTGAAAGACTTGTTACTTTAATTAGGGTTAGACGGGGGATAGAACCTGCGATCCCTGGATTCCCAGTCCACCGTGTTAACCACTGAAGGTCTGGGAATCCAGAATTAGGTTGCAACGAGTTATTTCTTATTTATAGCGTTATGGAAACTACTCAAATTAACGAAGTGACACGCATGGCGGGGACGTTTATTGAACTTGAAACACAATCAAGAGAACATTCAAATTGGTGATTTCTTATAATATATATTAATTTTTATAAAATTGAATATGCATTTCTGGCCGAATTATCGTAGAGCTCGTGTAGCGACAATTATGCCTTATCTATTTCTTTATGAAGAGTGTGTAATATGTGTCAGTGACATTTCAAATGGCCGAAGTTACTTATTTCTAATGGTGATACGATTTCTTAGCTGACAACTTACCCTGCTTGTTCTATTTCAGAGCAATAACACAGCTAGTAGGTGAAGTGGTTTGAGTTCATAGTTGAATGGTATCATGTTCCCATAAACCGGTAATCAACTATAAACATAAGTTACGTAACGGTATTGTTTGTAACTTTGCGTTGTATATTTATGTTCTATGAAATAGATACAAAAGTGTACTAGAGCCAAAGGGAGTGTAGTTCAATATAGCCAGAATATAATAACTGCACTCGTTATCGAATGTTCGGCCCATAAGGCCATAAGCCTTCGTCGGGATGCAAAGTTGTTGCGTGTTTTTCTCTAAAAAAATACAATACAATCGATAGTTCTAAGCAATCAAGTGTCTTACTTATTTATTACACTTTATCTGTATCTGTCTATCTGAATACAACCGGTTGTCACCATTTAGACTGTCCTGTTTGAGTTATCGCCCTTTAGACTGTCTTGTTTGAGTTATCGCCCTCTAGACTGTCTTGTTTGAGTTCTGTCTTAAAAGCACATTGAGCGGGGCAAGCTACGATATTTCCAAATCGGCGGTCTCGTCTCCCCGATTCTCGTCCAGTGCTCTCGTAGTGAAATTTCCCCGGCCAAAAGCTGTACCGGACCGGAGTTATCACAACAGCTACTGTAACCGGTTAGTTAGGCACAGACAAGGGGTTTTGAGTGAGCTGGTGTGAAATGGAGTTTTTGAAGCAATGCTCACATTTATAAACGTTCATGTGGACCCGGTAAGCTTCAAAAATCTTGGTCAGAAATCCCGCCATTGAATTAGGGCGGAAAGTGCTATGTGAAAATGAGATTCAAAGATAAGACCTCGTTATAACAGATCGGAAAACAAATTGTGTAGAGGTATTCTATAGTAATATAGGACTTGGGGCCTACTAAGCTCTGTAACAACATATATTCTAATAGAGTAAGCCTGGAGTATAAACTAACACAAAAACGGGTTATTATATATACACACGTATTATCAACACATGCAGATGATATGATAATGATGATATACAAAGAGGCAATTACCTAAATGTTCCAGTTGTCCCGTGTTTGTTGCGAACAAATGGAGTTTTGTAACTAAGGGAGATAAACGTGTATTAGCATTAACAAAGTTTGATCATTATGGATAATAAATTAACACACTCTATGCCACTTCAGTATTATTGTTGTGTATGTATTCTTAAACCCAACGTGTTAGTCTCAATCACAATAACGGTTACTTGTATAAATACGCTGATGCGTCCGAAGATTGTGTTTTACGTATATATATCGTCGCTACGGGTTGCCCATACTTATGAGCGACGCCTCCTGAAGAGATTAGTCATCTTAGATTTTTGGAGGATAGTGCAATGATACAGAAACTCCTCTGGTTCTTTTACGTGCATGGTGTATAGCACCGACACGAGAACTCGGTTTAATGTCCCATCTGAAAGACTATTAATTTTATTAGGGTCAGACGCCCGAAGATTGAGTAAAAATCCTATATGTAGATCTCACATTTAGATGAGTAGTCTATTTTATGAATACGTTGAACAATCCAATGAATTGAAGTATTCATGTAACCATTTTTGAAGATTGTGTACTCCTAGTAACGTTCTCATATATTAAAACACTCTGTCCATGTCCTGGCGATGGTAGATATCAATAACGTTTTTGCTCAGAATTCACAGCAAACTGTGCTTGCATTTGTGTGTGTGTTTTACGTTTATTTATCGTCGCTACCGGTTGCCCATATGAGCGACGCCTCCTGAAAAGATTAGTCATTTTATATTTTGGAGGGTAGTGCAATGATACAGACATAGTCCCATTCTCCTCTCCTTTTACGTACACGGTGTACAGCACAGACATGAGACTTCGGTTTAATGTCCAATCTGAAATTATATTAGGGTCAGGCGGGGGATCGGACATGCGACCCCTGTATTACCAGTCCAATGTGTTAACCACTGGACTACAGATCCGTCTGTCCAATAGACCCATGGTAACAATACTCTCAGATCTACTCTTCACGCTCCCATCTAGCCAGGCAGGAATATGGTATCAAGAGCGATCGAGCAACAAACGAATTAGTTTAACTTTATTTATTTTATTGCGAATCAAGCTTTAGCAGCTTATGTTATTAATCACTCTCATTGGCGCGGAAGAAAGCGTACAATTACATGCAGATTTGACAAACATAACATTCCTCTGTATGAATACGTTGCTGTACTTGCAGATGCGACACACATAAGTACGTTCCCCTGTATGAATGCCTTGATGTACTTGCAGATTTAACAAACATAAGTACGTTCTCCTGTATGAATGCCTTGATGTACTTGCAGATTTAACAAACATAAGTACGTTCTCCTGTATGAATGCCTTGATGTACTTGCAGATTTAACAAACATAAGTACGTTCTCCTGTATGAATATCTTGATCTACTTGCAGATTTAACAAACATAAGTACGTTCTCCTGTATGAATATCTTGATCTACTTGCAGATTTAACAAACATAAGTACGTTCTCCTGTATGAATGCCTTGATCTACTTGCAGATTTAACAAACATAAGTACGTTCTCCTGTATGAATACGTTGATGTACTTGCAGATTTAACAAACATAAGTACGTTCTCCTGTATGAATACCTTGATGTACTTGCAGATTTAACAAACATAAGTACGTTCTCCTGTATGAATACCTTGATCTACTTGCAGATTTAACAAACATAAGTACGTTCTCCTGTATGAATACCTTGATGTACTTGCAGATTTAACAAACATAAGTACGTTCTCCTGTATGAATACCTTGATCTACTTGCAGATTTAACAAACATAAGTACGTTCTCCTGTATGAATACCTTGATGTACTTGCAGATTTAACAAACATAAGTACGTTCTCCTGTATGAATACCTTGATCTACTTGCAGATTTAACAAACATAAGTACGTTCTCCTGTATGAATACCTTGATGTACTTGCAGATTTAACAAACATAAGTACGTTCTCCTGTATGAATACCTTGATCTACTTGCAGATTTAACAAACATAAGTACGTTCTCCTGTATGAATACCTTGATGTACTTGCAGATTTAACAAACATAAGTACGTTCTCCTGTATGAATACCTTGATCTACTTGCAGATTTAACAAACATAAGTACGTTCTCCTGTATGAATACGTTGATGTACTTGCAGATTTGACAAACATAACATTCCTCTGTATGAATACGTTGCTGTACTTGCAGACTTGACAAACATAACATTCCTCTGTATGAATACGTTGATGTACATCCAGATTTGACAAATATAAGTACGTTCTCCTGTATGAATACGTTGATGTGCATGCAGATTTGACAAACATATGTACGTTCCTCTGTATGAATACGTTGCTGCTTCCTGTATGGCTAGTTATAATCGTCAGAAGACTTGAAAATTGAGCAAAAAATAGTACCTCAAATTTCACAGTCACAGAAACATTATCCTGTATGTCTACTTTGATTTGTGCGAAGAACACATACACCTATAGTAGCTATACAAACTTCACATTCATAGGGACGTTCTCCTATATAAGTAAGCCAAGTGGATTGACGAGTGAAGTGTTGTATTGTCATTCTCTTGGGTTCGAGCTCTATCGTGTGGTGATGGGCGGATCACTGGCCCAATCACTGTACTGGCCACATCACGGTTGTCATTCTTACGGCGGTGTTGGGTCTATGGTTCATATTGCCACTTTTCTCACTAATCCAATCACTCACTTATATATTGTAATGGTGTAGACATTATGATATAATTATGTTCTTATCCAATTACTAGAATCCTATCTATCTATATATGTATACATTTTTATTTATATTTCCATATATTATTGTCATGTGTAAATATTTAAAATTGCATCTGTAATTGTGAAACGCAATAGAATAATGTTTAATGTTTGCGCTATATAAATGCTATGTATTTGTATTTATATGAATGCGTTTATGAGCAAGAATATTAGAAGATTGCAAAGTTCACACTACTATGGACGTGCTCCTGTATGCATACGTTGACTATGTTTCCGAAGCTCTGACATTGCAGCAAACGCCTTATTGCAAATATTACATTCATGTGGACGTTCTCCGGTGTGAATACGTTGATGCCGTTGAAGATCTGCAAAACACCTAAAAGCATGTACACACACTTCACATTTATAGGGACGT
>CM026388.1:13215728-13273228 GCA_014843695.1 Archivesica marissinica | reverse complement strand
TAGTGTCTTGGTAAGGAATATTCTTGGTCCCCTGAGTTATACGGCATTATCACTGAAGTCGCTGACCGTGTATCATAATTCTGAGAATGAACAGCAGGATACGTGTTGCCCCGGGATACGGTTGCCAGGGGCTGCCCATTCAACGCAGCTGACGTAGGAGAAGATACAGAACAATAGTATTTGTCGTCTACATAGACCGACGTGGACGGCACGCTCTCCGAACTACCATCTAACCGAGCTGTTGACCTGCAAAATGACAAATATGTAAGTTTATAATTTATTATATACTAGGATATTGCACTCGTGGTGATTTCGTGCAATATTTTATGAAACTAGTTGCTATTAAGCGAGCCGCTTGGCCTACAACGAATGAAAGGTCCATTTTATCATATTACCATAGTAACAACAACGATAAATTAGAATAAGTGTATTTGCACGTGTACTTTTGAGCCTTATTACATCTCAAGGAAATCAGTAGTGTACATCCGTATGTCATAGAAAAGTATTTCTGATAAACAAACAACTTCACTTAAATTGTCGACAAACTACATGTGTCGAATGTATAAAGCAATATGTCATGTATGCTGCGACCAATCAGAATCCTTCAAGGTTGTGTAACCCAGGTGAGAAAAACATGCAGCCAGTCTGAGACTCGAACCCGGGACCTCTCGCTTACAGGGCGATTGCTCTACGGACTGAGCTAACCGGGCTGCCTACATATCACCTCACATATTGGGTTAATATACATACCGTTACCCTAAGGTTGTATTACAAGACAAGGCCACATTAAAGCGATATTACATCAGTGAAAACGCAAATGTCTACAGAATGTAATTTCCTATTATATGGTATATTTTTCCCCAAAATATTTGCCTCAACAATTAATTAACAAACATCGTATACGCGGTTTGTTGACATAACAAAATAATGTAAATAGTGTCGACATACATGCGTAAGACAACGCATGTATCATGAATAACACGAGTTATGGTACAGATTTACCGTTATATCTCACATGTGTGCCTATGCATATTTATTTGTAGACAAATCATTAGTTAAATTATCTCTAAACGACATTATCTCGCTTTTAGTATTGACTCCGATGACAAACACACGTCAAATCAGGAGCATGGATATCCCGTTATATGAAATCATACTTTCACTTTTGAAGTTTGTAGACAACAAAAACACTGTTTATTGATTCAATGTTAGTGTTCGAATGTATTGGGAAGAATTTGTAGTAGCAATGCATGTATACGTGAACATGCTTTTTTGCTTTTTGTGATGTAATGTCACTTAACTCTTTCACTGCCGAATTGTTTAAATCGACTGTGCAAACAACTTAGACCCAGATCAGCCGCAGCGTAACGCTGCGTCTGATCAGGATCTAAGTTGTTTGCTACTCTGCCCAGTGCTTTAGCACTCCTATCCGAGTAGCACACAACATAGAGCCTGATCGGCACACAACGTTATGCTGCGGCTGATCTGGCTCTATGCTGTTTGCAAATGTGTATTTATGCGACTTCGGCAGTGAAAGAGTTAAACTGAGTACAAGCAAAGTTATGTTATAAATATATAGAACCATCATGAGATAAGAAACAACTATGATATTTGATTGATGCAATTTAACTGTGTTTCTTTAGTTTAAACTTTATTTATTTTACAAGGATTGCGAAGCAAGATCTAACAACTTATATTAATCACTCTCGTTGGCGCGGATGAAAGCGTAAATGTGGGCATTCGTGTAGGAGGAAACCGGAATACCCGGAGATACCTGTCCGATCTGGCGACCACCGTCCCATCTCACATACGTCCCAGTCCGAGGATCGAACCCGGGTTGCATTGGTGATAAGAGAATGCCCTAACTACTGCGCTAATCGGAGACCTCCAACGGTTCAACCGTTGCATTGGTGAGAAGCGAGCGCGCTAATCATTGCGCTAATCGGACAGCCATGTGTGTCTTTGGGAACACGATGGTATTCTAGACTACATACAAGTACATAGAAGATATACAAATTTATTTGAGCTCGATTGTGAAACAAGTTATTTCAACTTATATAAATCACTCCCGAGACCTAATTTCTGATGGAATCCATCGCCACGAGGGAGAGAGAAGAGGCAACGTGGAATTTAAATGCCTTGCCTAAGGGCATAATCGTAACGGCTCCAGTGGGGCTCGAACTCTAGACCTTTCGCACCTGAAGCGAACGCGCATCCACTGCGCTATCACGACTTCCACGCAGTGGACGCGCGTTCGCTTCAGGTGCGAAAGGTCAGGAGATCGAACCCAGCTGGAGCAGTTACGATTGTGCGCTTAGCAAGCAAGGCATTTAATTTCCACGTTACCTCTTCTCTCTCCCTCTCGTGGCGATGGAATGATGTCTCGAGAGTGATTAATATAAGTTGTAAGAACTTGCTTCGCAATCGAGCTAAAATAATTTTGTATGAACTAAATTTATAATCAAAATTTGTCATAAAGGTGTGTAGTCGGTGACTTACATGCTAGCGGCATTTACGTTTGTGTATCCAAAGCAGAGTAGATGACCCAGTATGATTGTTAGACTGACTACAACAATGACACCGCACACAGCCAGAACGCTTATCAGCACTATATCAGATTGCGCTATACCGTACAGGCTTGACGCTGAAATATATATAACAACATTACCATTGTTAGACTGATTACAATGACACCGCACACAGCCAGAACGCTTATCAGCACTATATCAGATTGCGCTATACCGTACAGGCTTGACGCTGAAATATATATATCAACACTAACATTGTTAGACTGACTACAACAATGACACCGCACACAGCCAGAACGCTTATCAGCACTATATCAGATTGCGCTATACCGTACAGGCTTGACGCTGAAATATATATAACAACATTACCATTGTTAGACTGATTACAATGACACCGCACACAGCCAGAACGCTTATCAGCACTATATCAGATTGCGCTATACCGTACAGGCTTGACGCTGAAATATATATATCAACACTAACATTGTTAGACTGACTACAACAATGACACCGCACACAGCCAGAACGCTTATCAGCACTATATCAGATTGCGCTATACCGTACAGGCTTGACGCTGAAATATATATAACAACATTACCATTGTTAGACTGACTACAACAATGATACCGCACACAGCCAGAACGCTTATCAGCACTATATCAGATTGCGCTATACCGTACAGGCTTGACGCTGAAATATATATATCAACACTAACATCAATTTGTTTCGTACAGTAGTATATTCGATAGATGTATTCTTTATTTCAGTCTCATTGGTGTATAATACATAAAATATACACAACAAATTATCGCGGCAAAGTACAGTACAATTCAGAATAAAAGAATTATAAGAGACTAATCTAATCATAGATATTCAAACTATCTCAGTCTGCTGACATAATATTATATTTACATATTAAAACCGTGGAACAGTCGTTAATTGAAAATTAAATACTTATTAAAACATGAAATTTTGAAACACTGAAATGGAAAAATGACACTAATGAGCAGCTAAGAAATGTTGTAAAAAATAATTTATCAGCCTCGATCAGATCGCGGTTGAACTAATTAGCAGCTGTTTCTCGGAATGGATAAGAGATACACACTAATAAAATAATAATAAACAAATGGGTACATTATTAAAATTTTACATAAATAAAAAGAGCGCGTTAAAGAATATAAAAACAGGTTTTGGCAACAATTCTAATCAAAGGTATAGTGAACAGAGTTCTAAGCTGTTCGGATACATGCTTGTTCCGAAAGTCATTTTCATATAATGAGGCTTTCTCTAAGAGAACAGCTCTCAAATCAGCATACAGTGAACATTCTAATAATACATGACTTTCATCTTCAAACAGTAAATATTACTAAGTTTTCAAACTAATATCGTTATTGTGTCGTCATGGCATCATAATTATACACCCAAAACGATTCCTAATCGGTCACGTGGTATTTTATAAGATTTGGAGCCAATTAATAGTCATACAATATAAATATTTTCTTATACAATGTAGTCATTTAATGCATTTTATCCCAAAATAAGTATACAGAAAAGCATGCATAACGATCTGTAATTAAATAAAACAAAAAAGTTCATATGAATATTGATATTACTTAGTTATTAGTTTGATCCAAATACTGTGAAACATCATGTGACGATTAGAACTATTGTTTCAGTGTTCATATATAACACGCATACTATTCACGACAACATATTAACAGATTCGATCCCCCGTCTAACCCTAATAAAATTAACAGTCTTTCAGATGGGACGTTAAACCGAGGTCTCGTGTCGGTGCTTTACACCGTGCACGTAAACGAACCAGAGGAGACTCTGGAATGGGTGCCTGTCTGTATCATGGCATTATCCTCTAAAACTAAAAATCTAAAATGACTAATCTCTTCAGGAGGCGTCGCTCATATGCGCAACCGGTAGCGACGATAAATAAACGTACACACACACAAGACAACATAACTTCGTGTATTTTGTGTTTTGGGCTTCAAGGCCGCTCCAGCAGCACCAACCGCTTAGGCCCTATTTGCTAATCTTATGTGAACAAATTCCACAATTACTTTGAACAATATTTGCACATTCATTTTACAATGATAATCTGATAAGAAATGTAACCTCGTAAACATTGCTGCTATATTTATGCCAGTAGCATTGGAATATGCATTGGAATGATATGCTCCTTGCTAGGAATCCATGTCTTTGTAGAAAATGTTTGTACTTGCTATGAACATATATATTCATGTTTTATGCAATAAACTTGTTGAATTGAATTGAATTTAATATTTCGTTTTGGGGTTTCCTATTAACATACAAATCACAGAAACATCGACAAACAGACAGCTGGACTGGGGACGTTATTGGTATGCCCTTAGGCAAGGCATTTTTAATTCCACACTGCCTCTTCTTTCTCCATCGTCGCGATGGATTCCATCAGGAACGATCTTTCGAGTGTGATTAATATAAATTGTAAGAACTTGTTGCGCAATCGAGTTAAGATAGATTTGCATACACTAATCAGAAAAAAAACTAAATACGAAATTCATTGTATGCATTAAATCAATACAAATATGCTTACATGAGCAAGATGGAAGAGTGACGTCATCCCACACACCTCCTTCAAGACACGTGAACATGTTGGGACCGACCACGTGAGTGCCTTGCGGACATACAATATGGATGTAAGGTCCAATATCACTGTGGCTTAACATGAAGTTGTTTCTGGTTACGCTGACACTTCTGTTGCCGTGTTCTATATACCAAATATCTTCTATATCCGGGCATTCTGCAAACAAACAAATATATATATGCTCTATATCCGGGAATTCGGCAAACAAAGAAATAGATATATGCTCTATATCCGGGCATTCAGCAAATAAAGGAATAGATATATGCTCTATATCCGGGCATTCAGCAAATAAAGGAATAGATATATGCTCTATATCCGGGCATTCAGCAAACAAAGAAATAGATATATGCTCTATATCCGGGCATTCAGCAAATAAAGGAATATATATATGCTCTATATCCGGGCATTCAGCAAATAAAGGAATAGATATATGCTCTATATCCGGGCATTCAGCAAATAAAGGAATAGATATATGCTCTATATCCGGGCATTCAGCAAATAAAGAAATAGATATATGCTCTATATCCGGGCATTCAGCAAATAAAGAAATAGATATATGCTCTATATCCGGGAATTCAGCAAATAAAGAAATATATATATGCTCTATATCCGGGAATTCGGCAAACAAATAAATAGATATATGCTCTATATCCGGGCATTCAGCAAATAAAGGAATAGATATATGCTCTATATCCGGGCATTCAGCAAATAAAGGAATAGATATATGCTCTATATCCGGGCATTCAGCAAATAAAGGAATATATATATGCTCTATATCCGGGCATCAAGCAACTAAAGGAATATATATATGCTCTATATCCGGGCATTCGGCAAACAAACAAATATATATATGCTCTATATCCGGGAATTCGGCAAACAAAGAAATAGATATATGCTCTATATCCGGGCATTCGGCAAATAAAGGAATATATATATGCTCTATATCCGGGCATTCAGCAAATAAAGGAATATATATATGCTCTATATCCGGGCATTCAGCAAATAAAGGAATAGATATATGCTCTATATCCGGGCATTCAGCAAATAAAGAAATAGATATATGCTCTATATCCGGGCATCAAGCAACTACAGGAATATATATATGCTCTATATCCGGGTATTCAGCAAATAAAGGAATAGATATAGGTTCTACTTGACATATATTTCTGTGTTTGCCGAATGCCCGGATATAGAGCCTATTTATATTCCTTTATTTGCTGAATGTCCGGATGTAGAACCTATATCTAGTCCTTTATTTGCTGAATGTCCGGATGTAGAACCTATATCTATTCCTTTAGTTGCTGAATTCCCGGATATAGAGCATATATATATTCCTTTATTTGCTGAATATCCGGATAACTCTATATCCGGGTATTCTGCAAACAAAGACATAGAAATAGGCTCTATATCCGGGCCTTCGACAAACAAAGAAATATAATTATATATGTTCTATATCCGGGCATTCTGCAAACAAAGAAATATATATAGGTTCTATATCCGGACATTCGGCAAACAAAGAAATATATATAGGTTCTATATCCGAACATTCGGCAAACAGACGGCAAGCTGTAATATCCTTACGTTAGCTTTTATACCTAAAATTAGCTAACATCATGCATAATACAGAACAACGATATACAACAAACAAGAATATCAAAACAGTATAAACGAATAAACATTAACATTGTATTGGTGACTCGTCACACCTAATTCGTATTATAGATTTAGTATAATGAAGGCACACACCTGCAATACTGGCGGCTTTATCCACCATTGTCTTGGTATTATACGATGTCGGAGATGGAACGTTCGATGTTTGCCAGTTTACTCTGGTTTGTGTACGATGTCCGAGATGGAACGTTCGATGTTTGTCCGGTTTACTCTGGGTTATGTACGATGTCCGAGATGGAACGTTCGATGTTTGTCCGGTTTACTCTGGGTTGTGTACGGTGTCCGAGATGGAACGTTCGATGTTTGCCTGGTTTACTCTGTGTTGTGTATGGTGTCCGAGATGGAACGTTCGATGTTTGCCTGGTTTACTCTGTGTTGTGTACGGTGTCCGAAATGGAACATTCGATGTTTGTCCTGTTTACTCTGGAATGTGTACGGTGTCCGAAATGGAACATTCGATGTTTGTCCGGTTTACTCTGGAATGTGTACGGTGTCCGAGATCGAACGTTCGATGTTTGCCTGGTTTACTCTGGATTGTGTACGGTGTCCGAGATGGAACGTTCAATGTTTGACCGGTTTACTCTGGGTGGTGTACGATGTCCGAGATGGAACGTTCGATGTTTGTCCGGTTTACTCTGGAATGTGTACGGTGTCCGAGATGGAACGTTCGATGTTTGTCCGGTTTACTCTGGAATGTGTATGGTGTCCGAGATGGAACGTTCGATGTTTGCCTGGTTTACTCTGGGTTGTGTACGGTGTCCGAGATGGAACGTTCGATGTTTGTCCGGTTTACTCTGGGTGGTGTATGGTGTTCGAGATGGAACGTTCGATGTTTGCCCGGTTTTCACTGAATGGTGTATGGTGTCCGAGATGGAACGTTCTATGTTTGCCCTGTTTTCACTGAATGGTGTACGGTGTCCGAGATGGAACGTTCTATGTTTGCCCTGTTTTCACTGAATGGTGTATGGTGTCCGAGATGGAACGTTCTATGTTTGCCCTGTTTTCACTGAATGGTGTATGGTGTCCGAGATGGAACGTTCTATGTTTGCCCTGTTTTCACTGAATGGTGTATGGTGTCCGAGATGGAACGTTCTATGTTTGCCCTGTTTTCACTGAATGGTGTATGGTGTCCGAGATGGAACGTTCTATGTTTGCCCTGTTTTCACTGAATGGTGTATGGTGTCCGAGATGGAACGTTCTATGTTTGCCCTGTTTTCACTGAATGGTGTATGGTGTCCGAGATGGAACGTTCTATGGTTGCCCTGTTTTCACTGAATGGTGTATGGTGTCCGAGATGGAACGTTCTATGTTTGCCCTGTTTTCACTGAATGGTGTATGGTGTCCGAGATGGAACGTTCTATGTTTGCCCTGTTTTCACTGAAGGGTGTATGGTGTCCGAGATGGAACGTTCGATGTTTGCCCGGTTTTCACTGAATGGTGTATGGTGTCCGAGATGGAACGTTCTATGTTTGCCCTGTTTTCACTGAATGATGTATGGTGTCCGAGATGGAACGTTCTATGTTTGCCTTGTTTTCACTGAAGGGTGTATGGTGTCCGAGATGGAACGTTCGATGTTTGCCCGGTTTTCACTGAATGGTGTATGGTGTCCGAGATGGAACGTTCTATGTTTGCCCTGTTTTCACTGAATGATGTATGGTGTCCGAGATGGAACGTTCTATGTTTGCCCTGTTTTCACTGAATGGTGTATGGTGTCCGAGATGGAACGTTCTATGTTTGCCCTGTTTTCACTGAATGGTGTATGGTGTCCGAGATGGAACGTTCTATGTTTGCCCTGTTTTCACTGAATGGTGTATGGTGTCCGAGATGGAACGTTCTATGTTTGCCCTGTTTTCACTGAATGGTGTATGGTGTCCGAGATGGAACGTTCTATGTTTGCCCTGTTTTCACTGAATGGTGTATGGTGTCCGAGATGGAACGTTCTATGTTTGCCCTGTTTTCACTGAATGGTGTATGGTGTCCGAGATGGAACGTTCTATGTTTGCCCTGTTTTCACTGAATGGTGTATGGTGTCCGAGATGGAACGTTCTATGTTTGCCCTGTTTTCACTGAATGGTGTATGGTGTCCGAGATGGAACGTTCTATGTTTGCCCTGTTTTCACTGAATGGTGTATGGTGTCCGAGATGGAACGTTCTATGTTTGCCCTGTTTTCACTGAATGGTGTATGGTGTCCGAGATGGAACGTTCGATGTTTGTCCGGTTTACTCTGGGTTGTGTACGGTGTCCGAGATGGAACGTTCAATGTTTGCCCTGTTTTCACTGAATGGTGTATGGTGTCCGAGATGGAACGTTCGATGTTTGCCCGGTTTTCACTGAATGGTGTATGGTGTCCGAGATGGAACGTTCGATGTTTGCCCGGTTTTCACTGAATGGTGTACGGTGTCCGAGATGGAACGTTCGATGTTTGCCCGGTTTTCACTGAATGGTGTATGGTGTCCGAGATGGAACGTTCGATGTTTGCCCTGTTTTCACTGAATGGTTTATGGTGTCCGAGGCTGAAGATATGTTACCTTCTTGGATATATCTATTAAAATTAAGAAGTTGTTACAACATGTTTAAATACAATTAATTCCTAGTCAATGTTACCCTTGACGTTTTGCAACTGACATCAGCATTATGAAGAGAACAGGTAATCCTAGAAACTATATCACAAGAAACTAACATATATATCTCGACTAACACAACATGCATATGTCCACATACTGACCAAAAATACTGATAATTCTAAACATGTATTTATTACATAATACTATATTGCTGTCAATAAATGATCTTCTATTTGCCTTAAACTAATGATATCGACCATAAAAATCAATTTAGCTGTCAAAATGAATGCCTCGATCATAAAATAGGTCCGGCGGCACAGGCTTGACTTAATGGTGACGCGGTTAGGGGGTTGTGAAATTAGAATTTAGCGTTTACTTAATGGTTAGGTGTTGTACGTTAGTATATGGATTCTTACAAACAATTGGTAACCGGTTGCGACGATAAATAAACTTATATAAAACAAATTAGTCTTGTAACTATTTGTAAATGAAATCAAAATGTTAATTTCCCCCACTGCATACAAGAAATACGTACAAGCAATGGCGAAATGATTGTTCCTGCTTACGTCTGAATAGTAACGTAAGATCGTGCTATACTACGACACACACTCTTCTGAAAACAGAATAATGTACAACAAATGATAGCAATAGCAAACAGACGGATCTGTAGAGAATAAAATGATTCACACACGTATGTACCAGGGTGTCGCCGCAATTAACCTGACTGAGCCGACAAATAAACGTATCAAAAACAACACATATATATTTAATGATACTCTCCTCCACAGTATGTACAGACGGATATGTAGTCCAGTGGTAACAAGCTGTGCTGATAATCTAGGTATCGCAGGTTCGATCCCCGTCTGACATTAATAAAATTAACAGTCTTTCAGATGTGACATTAAACCGAGGTCTCGTGTCGGTGCTTTACACCGTGTACGTAAAGGAACCAGAGGAGACTCTGGAATGGGTCTCTGTCTGTATCATGCGCTATCCTCCAACATCTCAAATGACTGATCTCTTCAGGAGGCGTCGCTCATATGGGAAACCGGTAGCGACGATAAATAAACGTAAAGCACACACAGTAATAACAGCAGTTATTTACAAGTATAATACCTGTTTATCCATCATAAACAATTACATAATACGAAATAATAATAATACTGTACATTTACTATACTATACTATACTATATATATGTATTATAAGAACGAAAATTTAAAATTTTACTAATTTTCTACATAACAAATGCCTGTTTTTAATTTTGAAATATGCACACATAGCTGCTCTCTCATTTTTCATTATGTTCATTACATTAAAGCGACATTACATCGCGTCAGGTACAATGTAGTATTTCACGTGCATTGCGTGAAAACAGTCTACTGAATCATTAGTGCACGGGTTGGTTCATTCGCACATCGACTTCTGCAACGGTCTGTTTACCGCAAGTCCAGCCTACCAAGTCGACAAACTACAGTGAGTCCAAAATCATGCCGCTAGAGTAGTCCTTAATGCCTCATTTGAACAACCAAGTGCGGAACTTCTGAAAGAACTCCACTGGCTTCTAGTTAAAGCCAAAATCATTTTCAAATTTCTAGTGATGGTATTCCGTGTCAATAATGGAACAGCTCCAGTATATCTGGGAGAAATGTTTGTGCCCATTCGAGGAAGGTACAGACTAAGATCACAAAGTGACACTAACTTTAACATCCCAAGACGACGAACAAAATTCGCCGATATATCTATGGCCGGCGTTGGACCCAAATTGTGGAACGATCTACCTAGTTATCTGAAAAAACATTGAGTCGGAGGCCAGATTCCGATCAAAACTGAAAACCCATCTGTTTGGGCAATTTTATGTACGATAAGTTTGTGCTCTTGGTACAAAAATAACATCTGTGATGATATAAAACAGTTTAAATACAATATTTGTGTTCAATAAGATCAAATATCGACTTTATAAGCATTGGATTGACGAGTGAAGTGTTGTATAGCCATTCTCATGGGTTCGAGCTCTGTCGTGTGGTGATGGGCGGATCACTTTTCCGACCCAATCACTGTACTGGCCACATCACGGTTGTCATTCTTATGGTGTTCGGGTCTATGGTTCATATTGCCACTTTTATCGCTAATCGAATCACTCACTTATATACTGTAATGGTGTAGATATTATGATAAAATATGTTCTTATCCAATTACTAGAATCCTAGTTATATATATATATTTATACATTTTTATTTATATTTCCATATATTATTGTCATGTGTAAATGTTTAAAATTGCATCTGTAATTGTGAATGTATTTGTATTTGTATTGCTATTACAAATTCTTCCGAATACATTCGAGCGCTAACATTGAATCAATAAACAGTGTTTTGTGGATTGAAAGTATGATTTCATATAACTTTCATCCATGTTCCTGACTATACATTTGTTTTGTCATCGGAGTCAGTACTAATGGCGAGATACTGTCGTTTAGAGATAAATTAGCTAATTATAGGCACACATGTAAGATATAACGGCAAATCTGTACAACCAATCGTGTTATTCAGGATACACTAGTTGTATTACGCATGTATGCTTACATTATTTTGCTATGTCAACACACCGCGTATACGACGTTTGTTTATTAGTTAAAATACTCAGTATTTGAGGCAAATATTTGGAATAAAATTATACCATATAATAGGAAAATACATTCTGTAGAAATTTGTGTGTTCACTGATGTAGTGTCGCTTTAACATGTTTCCTTCTGTTTTCACTAATGAATAAATCGAGATTATCAATTACATTGAGCGTGCTTAAAGTGTGTGGAGGACGATCACTTATATTTACATTAATTATTCTTGTCCAGGACACAGAACAGAACAGTTGTTTATTTACAAGACATAGTCGAAAGGCACAATATATTTAACATAATTACTTGTCATGTAATACATCATATCATAATTGTTAACAATATTCAATGGACAACTCCATAAATCACACATCGTAGCTATGTCCTTAATTTAGTAATTTAATGGGCACATCCTTGTCTAGAACACCATCATGGTCCCACACACACAGGGCTGTCCGGTTAGCGAAGTGGTTAGCGTACTCACTTCTCACCAATGCAATCCGGGTTCGATCCTCGGACCGGGAAGTATGTGAGATGGTACGGTGGTCGTCAGATCGGACAGGTGGGTTTTCTCCGGGTACTCCGATTTCCTCCCACATGAATTACCACATTTACGGTTTCATCCGCGCCAACGAGAGTGATTAATATAAGTTGTTAAAACCTGCTTCGCAATCGTTGTAAAATAAATAACTATATTTAATTCAACAGTTTAATGGGCAAATACTTATATCAAACAGTGAGCTCCATATGTTGAATTCAATAGTTTAATGGGCAAATACTTAAATCAAACAGTGAGCTCCATATGTTGAATTCAATAGTTTAATGGGCAAATACTTAAATCAAACAGTGAGCTCCATATGTTGAATTCAATAGTTTAATGGGCAAATCCTTAAATCAAACAGTGAGCTCCATATGTTGAATTCAATAGTTTAATGGGCAAATCCTTAAATCAAACAGTGAGCTCCATATGTTGAATTCAATAGTTTAATGGGCAAATCCTTAAATCAAACAGTGAGCTCCATATGTTGAATTCAATAGTTTAATGGGCAAATCCTTAAATCAAACAGTGAGCTCCATATGTTGAATTCAATAGTTTAATGGGCAAATCCTTAAATCAAACAGTGAGCTCCATATGTTGAATTCAATAGTTTAATGGGCAAATCCTTAAATCAAACAGTGAGCTCCATATGTTGAATTCAATAGTTTAATGGGCAAATCCTTAAATCAAACAGTGAGCTCCATATGTTGAATTCAATAGTTTAATGGGCAAATCCTTAAATCAAACAGTGAGCTCCATATGTTGAATTCAATAGTTTAATGGGCAAATCCTTAAATCAAACAGTGAGCTCCATATGTTGAATTCAATAGTTTAATGGGCAAATCCTTAAATCAAACAGTGAGCTCCATATGTTGAATTCAATAGTTCAAAAGTCACATACCGTTGTTCATATATTTAATTCCATAATTTAATGGTTAAATCCTCAAATCACATAACGATGTCCTTATTTCAGTAATGTAATGGTTAAATCCTTTTAATTGATAACACTATTTACCAGTTTAATTTACACTAACATAAATAATGAATATCTGTTAATGTATGTGTTACATAGTTATATAGCATGGAAAGAGAAAATGAACTATTATTAACAACATTTTGGTGAGAAGAACAAAGGACTACATAACATAGTACATGTCAATGGGAAACAAACCCCTATATACGATGTAAGTGTCTGTAAATGCACGTGTTCATGCTCGTGTATTACACTATGTTGTTAGGTAATAAACCAATGTATTTTCATGTATGTGTATGGTGTACGAAAAGGATCAAAACTGGATTTTAGAATTCAATTCTACGACCTCAATTTATAAACCAATATCCATTGAATGTGTTCGAAAAGGAACAAAACTGGACTTTATTATTCACGAATACGACCTCCATTTATAAACCAATATCTATTGAATGTGTAGAAAAGGATAAAAACTGGACTTTATTATTCAATTCTACGACCTCCATTTATAAACCAATATCCATTGGAATTTTTCGAAAAGGATAAAAACTAATCAATAGGTCGAATATGTTTCTTCTTTACTAACCTATGATTCATGTCGTTGTGCTTTGAATATGTATCTGTATATGTCTGCCCGCCCCAAGGCACCGTATGTTTGGGTGCAAACGTTTGAGGCTTGACATGGAACGTAACGAAATATAATGTCTCACTAACAATTACACTTATGATTCGTCTATCTAGTATTCATTGGGGCTACACGTATAAGCGTGTTTATGGGGTCTACAAGTGTCATAGACTATACGACTGTTTTATTGTTAACTGCATGGTATAAGCTTCATGCAGCCATGTGATGCGTGCATACTGTTATCTCCAATTATCGTGTGTTAGTCTGGTTGAATCATGCATTTCGTTTCGGTAAGATTCACTCATGTTTATAGTGTGCGCTTATCACGGATATTAATACGTGTACACCAGTATTATAAATGAATATGTGTTGTCTATGTACATGTACATATACATGTATGAGTATATTTATATTCATATACAAATATGTGTATGTTATACTAGAACTACTGTGTACGTACCAGTGTAATATCATTGTGAAGGCATGTACTTTATTTGCATCGTAAATTGTATGCCTTTCTCTGTAAATATCATATGTATAGATATGTACTTGGCGTGCAGTGTACCTATGCGTTGTACAATTGTCAAGTATAATTGTAATTTGTATTATATTGTGTTCTTTGTAAATTAGATGTTTATGTTTATATTGTATGTGGCTCTCCCTGCAGTGGAGGAAATAAAGTTATCTATCTACTTTAATTGATAATGCAACATATTTAGGGCATACATTACAGACTTAATAGCTTATTAAAAGACTTACAGCAGACCAATCAACCAGGACTATATTAACCTGTATGACGTACAATGCATATTTAGTTACAAAATACCACAACCTGTGTTGTCTGCGATGGCCCTCAGTTTGATAATACAAAACAATATAATGTGTGTGTATTAATAAGTAGGGATCATGCATAACGATACTGAGATAGCTAAATAGATAGCTTTATTTGAACAGAAAGATATATGCCAATGTGCTCGAAAACATAATTAATTAATTATAAAACATTTTACAATCATCATTTTACAATCATCATTTTACATATATACTGACACAATTAACTGTACACTTTTATATCGAACGTTACTTTTTCGTTAACAATATTAGAATTATGGATTTTACTATCATGAATGAAGAAAATAATCCTACACATATTGCATTAATTTACCCGATATTTCGCACACATTGATACCAAATGTGCCTATATTTTATTCTAAAAGGATATAAATGTTACCTCTAAGGCAAGTGCACAGTTTCGTTTCGGTATCAGTAAAATTTTCATTTGAATCTAAGGACTCGGGAAAATCATGTACCACTATTTGTCTTGTCTATCTATAAGCACGCAACATTCTAGTGGTTTGAACGTCCGCCGCCATTCCGAAAGGGTAATGAGTCTTTGGTTAATGTACTGTATATGCTATGCTGTAAAGTACAAGGTGCAAACGCGGGACTTCTCACAATTTCTTTTTCACTTTGACGACGTCGTCTTCTGAGAATTGCACTCTTTTAACAGCTATGTATTTTACACATTTAACATTTCTTTCGTTGCTCAAACGCATACGTTTCTGGTAGTTGTAACAGACGTATTTGGAAGTATTATTTAAGAAATAATAAGTATCAACAGTGGTATATCGCCGAATAACCCGTGTTTGAAGTTCTTATGCGTAGAAATATATCACGAAGGCCGAAGGTTATGCTGCGATATACCACGGTTGATACTAATTATTCCGATTCTAACACGACTTCTAATAATTTTAGACGAGAATCTAAGGAGTATATTCTTCAAACGCCGTGCATTTGGCTTTCGAAATGTCCTCCCACGTAAGGGGTGATGACGTTATTTTTTTATGGAAAATATCAATCTAGTGCATAAATGAACACAAGTTGTAACTAATCAATAGTTTTATTTATTTTGTCAAATAAGACTGTACAGCATAGTAACTGAAACGTTACTTAACAGAAAACAAGACGGACAAGAGATTATCTGATTCTAAAAATAGCTCACTTCCGCGAATTCCCACGGTAGTATTTACAAATATCACGTGACTTTCATTCATAAAACTGTACACGCATTGTATAAATGGAATAGCCATAACACGTTGCGCGCGCAGCATAGTTCAAGATAGGTATATCGCAGAGTAACCCGAGGTATATTTTACTCTAGAAGTATGTATGTTATTAGCTGGGTCGTGTTAGAATAAAGTATATATATTTTTGTTATCCGATTCGAATTTTGAAACCAAATCATGTCCATGTAAATGATGGTCCCCTCTCCCTGACACAATGGATGAAGATGTGACAGTAGACCTGTCAGATTACACCTTGGAAAACAATCAGTAAGATTGTAAAACTATTATAAGATATATTCACAGTAATTATACATGCAATGCAATCAATATACACCCATAATAAAAGAGTGGCCATTGATCCCGTCCTTGTTAAAGGTCGATGGAGAACATGTAAATAAGCTACTAGCTTCCGATTTAATCCATTTGTTCTTGTATATTAATGTTACAACATGTAAATATTGATAAAATAAAATATGTTTAAACTATAATGGTCGATGCTTATACCTGGGTACTCGAACCTTAAATGATGGAGGGGTACGCATTGTCTTCCATCCCCAACAGCAGATTGAGATACCACATTTTACCTATTTTGTCGGTCCGCCTTTTGAAAGCCACAAACAAAACTTAAATATCATCAATATTAGTGTTTTACCATGTTCCTCAGAACATGACATGATCTGGCTCATTGTCACTCATGCATTCTGGGTGCCACTCATGACTCTCATTTGCATAATGTCCCACAATCCGCTGCGGTTCTGCAATGACACGCCCACGGCATGATCCATGTGTGTGGCCGTCAACTATAAATGGGCCGTTCCTGTTGATAGTGTACGGCGCGACGATACCCACGCCTCCATTAGAGTGCACGATGCGACTCTCGCCTACATTTGAATTAACCCGCACGTGTTTTACTGGATCTACAATGAAAGGTCCTGTACTGCGTGTTGTTGCGTTTGATTCGGGATATATATCAGTCTGGTTGTCATAGAAACTACGATCCGAATATGTCTCGTGCCATCCATTTTTGTTATAGATCGATATATTTGGTCTTGGAATAGCCATTGTAGTGTTTTGACATTGATTCTGCGGAATATCTATCATCTGGGGGTGCATCATAGCGGGGCTGTGCATAGGGCTATTGCCAATGGGCTGGGCATGTTCCATTCTCAAGTGCAAGTTGTTCACCATTTCCTGTTCCGCAGCAATCATGGTTTTGTTGGCCAAAATATTAGTCCTCGTCAGAGAAATGTCTCGTTTGATTGCCCTGGAATACATATATACTTATCATAATATTTATGCAAAGGCATTATGGGTAATAATGCACACATTTATGTCATGCATGGTCTTAGCATATCAATGACAAGGTAACGTATATTTGTTTAGGATTTTAACGATGCATGTACACGTATGTTATGTTAATGGTGGTGTTTTACGTTTATTTATCGTCGCTACCGGTTGGCCATATGAGCGACGCTTCCTGAAGAGATTAATCATTTTAGAGTGTTGGAGGATAGTGCAATGATACAGACAGATATCCTTTCCAGAGTCTCCTCTGGTTCTTTTACATGCGCGGTGTAAAGCACCGACACCAGGCCCCGAGGTTATAAAACGTTTCTGAGATCTCAAACTCAAGCTCAAGTGATATGATTGGTTGATACTGAGTGTTACTGTCAGCTGAACCTATCATGTGCTTGAGACTGAGTTTTGAGATTGGAGAAACGTTTAATAACCTCCAGACCAGACCTCGGTTTAAAGTCCCATCTGAAAGACAGTTAATTTTATTAGGGACAGACTGGAGCACGAACCTGCGAACCCTGGATTCTGATAATAGAGAGGTTGGGGTAATATATAGTATCCTACATTGGGTATCATAAAACACAACGACTATTTACTTTCTTTAATTTATGTGTTCAAGATAGATTGGTTTATCCTTCACTTATAGATCTTATTTTTCAGTCAGAAGCATAACATACAACGAATGTATCCTTTCTCCTGATATAAGGGTTTATCGATTATGTAAACTATGTAACCAAAAGTCGGTTGAATCGGAGTATCACTTTTTGCTATGTTGTACGAGATACACACGTTTAGGAACTAAATATCTTCGAAATATATCTTGGCCGTGTGTACAGAAATTCAATACTATCATGTATTCTAATAATAAAATAGAATTGTTAAACATATAAGTATATAAAGGAATCTATGTTTCTAAGAAACAATGTCCTAGATAATATCACTGTTTCTTAACATGTGTATGTATGTATGTGTTTATGTATTTGTGTATGTCTTTGCCATAGTTTATACTTATGTAAATGGCCAAAGGCAATGTAGCGTTGATAATGCCAATAAACGTGAAATCTGTAAAACATATTCATTCAATGGACAGCGTACAAAGCAAGGACTACTTACTTTCTCCTCTTCGTTTTGAAGATGCAGGCAATTAGAAGAGCGAATAGGGTGGCCACCAGTATACCCGCTATCTGTAGCGGTACATAAAGACCATTTTCTGTAAATATACGTTTAAATAAAGGTTATAAATAGCTCAATAATATTAGCAGACTACACTCCATTAATATGGTTTTCTTATTTGAAACTGAAATATCTGGTAATTTATCGTAGATTTTCAAAATTAGAATTGTGTTATACATGTATGTCACATTAATGGCAAACCCCTTGCGGGGACGTAGACATATTTTCCTGGGCGAGCTTAGCCGACCTAAGTGGTTGGCTTAAACATATGTATTCCTCAATAATAAACACACTATACATATACATAATTTACACAAATATATTTGCAATGACTAGTGGATTGAATTGGAAGCTATAATAGCTTATTGAAATTCTCTCCACAAGTGGTTAACCAGTACTAAGCAATGTGTGTGAGGTGCCTTGCTCAATGACACTACATACGTGGCCTGACCGACTAACGAACCCGGGATCGATCGATTCCAAACTCGACGCTCTACAACTGGACCACGGATGCCACACGATTATAACGATAATTTCACTGTTATTTTGACCGCTAGCGTGCACAGAGTGAGCTTCAAACGTAGTTGTATGAATAAGAAATAGTAGGTGTCATTTAGTTCACTTTTGGTCAATAAAACATTGCTTGGAGTTCTGTCGCGTAGGAATTAAACATGCAGGCCGTATGAATAAGTTGTTAATTACGACAGTCATAAGAACAACTCATATTTTATTCAAAATAAATAACGCAGCTACACATATTATTTCGATTCTAAAATGACAAAATATCAAAATAACAGTAAAATAGTTGGTGTTATTGTATTATTGTTATATTTTATATGTTATATTTCGGGTTTTACGCCTGCATCAGCACCATTTCGGGCTATATCGCCGGCGGGCAGTTTACTTAACAACACATTTCCTGGGCAGGCTCCAGCGGTTAACCAGTACTTGAGTGCACCAACCTCCGTAAGAAACTGCCAACTGTTTCATATAAATGAGACACGAACTGAGCGGGGCTCGAACCCGTGACCATCAGTGATGATAGGTTACAGTGGCATACAAGTCAGCGACCGTAACCACTCGACCACGGAGGCGGACATTATAGTGCATATATGACGTCATAGACTACAAAAATGCTAGTAAGATGATGTCAGGTTTTTATTGCAGATCTAAACACAGTAAATTCTTGATTATAGATACAATGCCGAGCAATGTTATAATTTGTACTAACACTCATGTGCAATATAACATTTGTCGGATTGGACATACATTTAACATATCTTGTTGCATTTAATAGCGATTAAATCTTGCTTATTATGTACAGGATAATACATCGACAAGTATATTTATAGCCAACAATTAATCATGTCGAGTAATTTATTTAAAGTTCTATTTTAAAGTAAAACGTCATTCAAATGCAAATTTCCACTTATACACCTCATTCAATTGTAGTCTCCGCGGATACACCTCATTCAATTGTAGTTTCCACGGAAATACCTCATTCAATTGTACATTCCACGGATACACCTCATTCAATTGTACATTCCACGGATACACCTCACTCAATTGTACAATCCACGGATATACCTCATTCAATTGTAGTTTCCGCGGATATACCTCTGTCAAATCTAATAGTTCATGGTACGCATTAATTTTCTAATCCAACATTTCCTGGAAACACTACTTTGCTATTGCATATTAGTTGGAAAAACATTAACCCAGTGGACAAATAGTGTTGCCGCAAGACCGTAACACTAAAGTAGTTGCCAAAGGTACCTAGACAAACACACACAACAGCGAGTGTAAGATGGAACGTTGGACTGCGAATTCGGGTATCCAATGTTCTATCCCCAATCAGATTTCGTAACAATATGATCAGCCGGTTAGAGTTTAAAAGTTTATTTCGAAATACAATGGGCAATATGCCCATGAGTACACATTATATACACATTACATACTTTCAAACGTGAACATTGGCACTGTGTGCCTTGTGTAAATATGTAATATAATTATATCGAGCAAATCGTTTACGATTGGCTAGCGTATAGCGTATAATGAGATATGAACACTAGTCATAGAACAGGTTGTTTCTGACTTGAAATGATTTGTATATATACATAGCCAAATCTTTAATTATTATAACATTTTTTGAGGTCATCAATTCAATAAATTTAGGAACATTTGGATTTCTCCCAAAGTATTTCTTAATATGTGTTTTTCTTAAATCGGTATATAGCTGACATTCTAAAACAAAGTGAAATTCATCTTCTAAAGTTAAACAGTATCTACATTTTCGTTCTTCATATGGTATTGCGAAGGTTCTATGCCATCGACCAGTTTCTACTTCAAGTCTATGAGATGATACTATGTAGCGTGACAATGCTATTCTAAATGTATCAATATTTACACCGTTCATATATGTCTGAAACTTGAAGTCTGCATATAAAACATAAGTGCTAGCCCTTGTGGAGTTACTCAATTAGTTAGATGTTACTACGCTTACACCATAACAAAACTGTGCATGTTTATATCGAGTGTTACATTTTCGTTAACATTTTTAGAATTATGGATTTTACTATCATGAGTGAAGAAAATAATCATTCACACATTGCACTAATTTACCAAATATTTCAGCACGTAAACGCCCCAATTTGCCTATATATTTTTCTAAATTGATATAATTTTACTAGTGATGGCAACGAATAGCAATTTTGCTATTCGAATATTCGATTGGGAAAGTATTCGATTATTCGAATATTCGATCATGATTCTTTCAAAAGATTCAAAACCTACTTTCTGTTTCAGTGTGACTTCTTCCGGGTATGGCCGTGTAAATATGGCGACGACTCAATCAGTTATTGTTATCATCCTCTGTACCAAGCAACAATAATTGGCAAACAATTTTCTAATTTGTCTTTAATTACAATTATGTGTTAGAACTTTGTTATTTAAATGTTTATAAACAATAATTTGCAAACAAATTAATTATATTACCCCTTGATAACATTAAATCAAACACGACGTACCTACCGTATATACACCAATTTACTGTAATTATCCGATTACCTGGGAGAGTATCAATTAAATGAATAAACACCTGCGATCGAGGGGACCACAACATGCATGATTTAGTCACACATCCTGGGGCGATTTCTTTTGTATTCTGACTTAGAATTTCCAAGGTTTTATGATGGATTCAAATGAAAACAACACCGATGCATCTGATTTAATGACAGTTTATTTCAATTTCTTTATTTTTTACGAATATTCGAATATTCGTTGCCATCCTTAAATTTTACCTGTAAGGCAAGTGTTGTTGTTATCAGTATATAACCAGATGCTATACACCGCGACTGCAACAGACCCAGGAGTGTGTGTGAGTGTTTTTACGTTTATTTATCGTCGCTACCGGTTGCCCATATGAGCGACGCCTCCTGAAGAGATTAGTCATTTTAGATTTTTGGAGGATAGTGCATGATACAGAAAGCGACCCATTCCAGAGTCTCCCCTGGTTCTTTTACGTGCACGGTGTAAAGCACCGACACGAGACCTCGGTTTAACGTCCCATCTGAAAGACTGATACTTTTATTAGGGTCAGGATCGAACCTGCGATCCCTGGATTACCAGTCCAGCGTGTTACCACTGAACTACAGATCCGTCTGTCAGAACCAGGAATGCTTCTGCAATTGGAGTAGTTGCTGTACGTTGAAATATCCCCCAAACTATAAAATGACTAACATACTCCTGAATATATCGTCCCGATTCTTTTACGTGCACGATGTAAAGCACCGACCCTAATACAATTAACAGTCTTTTAGATGGGACTTTAAACCGAGGTCTCGTGTCGGTGCTGTTCATCATGCACGTAAAGGAATCAGAGGAGACTATGGAATGGGTCTCTGTCTGTATCATAGCACTATCCTCCAAAATCTAAAATAACTAATCTCTTTAGGAGGCGTCGCTCATATGGGTAACCGGTAGCGACGATAAATAAACGTATACATTACAAACAGCACGATTATTCCACTTACCTTCTTCTGGTTGGTCAACAATTATGATTGGATTCACCTCTACATGATCTTCATGTTCATGTCCTTTATGTGCCTTCTTATCTGCAAAGTAGGCAATAATTGCAAGTTTGATTTTGCAAAACATTTCTTTTACCTCTGTAAAGTAAGCAGTATTTACGAAACAAGTTCTTAGCGCAGTGGATAATACGCTCACGTCGATCTTCTGACCAGGAAGAGATGGTACTGTGGTTTTAAGATAGGAAAGGCGAGTTGTCTCCGGGTGCTCCGGTTTCCCTCCACACTCACACGAATATAGACTTTTCTCCGCGCCAACGAGAGTGATTATTATAAGCTGTTGATGCCTGTTTCGCAATAGTTGTAATATAAATAAAGTTCTCTCTCTCTAACTTCTCTCTCTTCTCTCTCTTCTCTCTCTATATTATCTCTCTTCCCTCTCTTCTCTCTCTCTCTTGCTCACTCTCTATCTTCTCTCTCTATCTTCTCTCTCTATCTTCCCTCTCTTCTCTCTCTTCTCTCTCTATCTCATCTCTTCTCTCTCTTCTCGCTCTCTATCTCCTCTCTTCTCTCTTTGTCTTCTCTCTCGCTCTCTTCTCTCTCTTCTCTCTCTCTCGCTCTCTCTCTCTCGCTTCTCTCTCGCTTCTCTCTCGTCTCTCTCTCTTCTTTCTCTCTCTCTACTCTCTCTGTAATATAAATCAAGTTCTTACAACAGTAGTTTAATCGGCTTCGATAGCTCATTCCTGGTGGAATCCATTGCCATGAGTGAGAGTGAAGAGGCATTGTGGACTTACGTGTAGAAACAATCGGGATTCTGGTGGGGTTCGAATTAACGATTCAGACACAGTATGTGTTTTTATTGTATTGGGGTTTAAAGTCGCACAGACATCTTAGGTCATATGGTGACCCGTGTAGCTCTTGTCAACATTTCAGACACAGACGGGCAGTCGGGCTAACCCACAGTCCTTTCACAAGTCAGCTGGATAGTTTTCTCACATGATTGAATTCCTTGCCAATTGTAATTCGAATATACAGCGGTGTATGTCTTTGTAATGTGATTTGTATTCAACGGTATTGTTATCAAATGTTGTGTTATGGAATACGAAGTAAATATATTCTTACATGTTGCAATGAAAAACGGTCAAATACAATAACAAAACAACTCCACAAAGTGAACGAAAGCGAATAAAGGAGATTTAATCACAAGCTACGTCCTTTTTAGATAATTATTAATAATGTACATATCTGTTATTTTATAAAATATTTGAAAATTAGTCAAGATGGCGCCCAACGTGTGTTATGTTTTTATCGCCATTTATTTATAGCAGAATTACGCAAACCTTTACGCACGAGTGTTAATATGAAATTCAAGACCAAATATTTACGTTGCTATTGCATTTCCTTCAATGAACGTATATGCCCTGATTGCCTGCAATTTCGTATGAGGTTTTCCAACTAATAAAATGCAGCTGAGTGTGCATTCGATGTTACGGGCATGCGCATTCACAATGTTAGGCAGCGTTCGTCGCGAGAATAGGCCTGTCTTACAGAGTACTATGTTGCAAGTATGATCTAATTATCAGATCCCCGCCACACAGTAAGTCCTAAATTCCTTTTAATTGGAAATAGTGATATTTTTTATTATTAAAAGGAATAATTAATGTAAATATAAGTAATGAATCGCGAGTTAATAGCTGGCATTGTGGATATGAACTACAGTGGATGTGTTTAATGTTACCGTGGATACCTTCGGACTCCACACAGTTTAAAGCGACACTATATCAGTGAAAATACAAATTTCTACGGAATGTATTTTCCTATTATATGGTATAATTTTGTTCCAAATATTTGTCTCAAATACTGAGTATATCAACTATTGACATAACAAAATAATGTAAACATCCATGCGTACTACAACTAGTGTATCCTGAATAACATGTTTTATGGTACAGATTGACCGTTATATCTCACATGTGTGCCTATTAGACTATATACTGTAGACTATTCTTAGTTAACTTATCTCTAAGCGACACTATCTCGCGCTTAGTATTGACAGGAGCATGGATGACCGTTATATGAAATCATACTTTCAATCCACAAAACACTGTTTACTGAATCAATGTTAGTGTTCGAATGTATTCGGAAGAATTTGTAGTAGCAATGCATTTATACTCGAAACAATGCATTTTATTTGCTTTTTGCGATGTAATATCGCTTTAAGCACACTCAATGTAGTTCATACTCCAATATAAACTATTAGCTCGCGATGCATTACTTATATTTACACTGTGTATTTATTATACTTACATGTCAATTCTATCTCAACATCAATCGGTATATCCGCCTGGAACTGGGGCGGAATCTCAATCACGGATCTATTACACCGCCCTGAAAAATAGTTCAGCTTTTCTATCAATTGGAGTTGACAGTGTTATTACTTTAAGAGGATATTTGTTTGTTGATGATGATGATGATGATGATGATGATAATGATGATGATTATGATGATGATGATGATGGTGGTGATGATGTTGCATTTGTTGTTGATGTTGATGATGATGATGTTGTGATGATGATGTTGTTGATGATGATGATTATGATGATGATGATGATGTTGTATCTGTTTTTGATGATGATGATATTGATGGTGATGATGGTGATGATGTTGCATTTGTTGTTGATGTTGATGATGATGATGTTGTGATGATGATGATGATGATGATAATGATGATGATGTTGTATTTGTTGTTGATGATGATGATGTTGATTCTGCTGATGATGATAATGAAACAGACGGATCTGTAGTGCAGTTGTAACACGCTGGACTGGAATGATCGAATTATATTACACCGAATGAATTTTGTGGACTATGTTGGTTTTTCTTTTTTTCCTTGTGATTCAAGCAAGCTTTCTACATGATATTATTTTTTTATTGCTTTTTTATTAACAATGAAGGTAAGACAACTGTGGCCGATGTGAACTGTACATATATCATCTGACTGTGGAAGTCGTGATAGCGCTGTGGATGCGCATTCGCTTCATGTGCGAAAGGTCCGGAGTTCGAGAACGGCTGGAGCCGTTACGAGTGTGCCCTTAGGCAATATCTTCAAATTCCACGTTGCCTCTTCTCTCTCCTTCATGGCGATGGATTCCATCAGGAATGAGGTCTCGAGCGTGATTAATATAAGTTGGATGAACTTATTTCGCAATCGAGCTAAGCTAAATTTGCATAAACATATCATGCTGCATGGAGTTGCCTTTCCCTCCTGATCGTATTTAAGTCAACAGATATGCATTAGTCCGATATGAATCGTCCGACTATGACTAAACATAAAATGTGCATTGTATTCAATTTGTTACTTACAGGTCGAATAGTCTCTCGGTCTACACTGAATCGTCAGAGACGGGTCGATCCAGAATTCTTCAGAAGTGATCGCTCTGTGTGGCTCTACGCATGCGCAGTATCCATTCACACAAGTGCCCGGATATTCGCATTCTTCGCTACCTCGGCAACTCTCGCCAATGTATCGAGTCTTGGACATTCGGCATCTTCCGTCAATGGTCGGAGAGAAGAATGAGCGACATTTACAGATACCAGTTGTACACGTGGCAAAGAGGGACAAGCAAGTTTCAACTCTAGGGTCACACGTTTTTCCAGTTCTCACGGCTGTAATAGTTTGGATAATATAGAACTGAACAGAACATACATTTGGCAAAATCGGCAATAATATGTACATACTAAAAGTAAGTAGTTTCTTTTATTAGTGTCACCCCTATTTAAAGGGCCAGCCATTTCTGACTTATCAGACACCTCTTTTTTATGAACATCGGTACTTCCCGAAATATGCTTGTATGCCAGACGCCAGGCTGGTAGGCAATCGGTAAACATTATTTAACTAGCTGGCGGCTCACCAGCCGGCCATATCAGAACAAACCCCTGACGAGATTCGAATCTTCGACCTCCCGCTCCGTAGGCGGTCGCCTTAGCCAATGGGCGACGGAGACTATGATACGAGAAACAAAATGATTAATAATGTGTGTTTTTGCGTTTATTTACCGTCGCTACCACTTGAGTTGCTACGAGATGATAGAGTTTAGACTGAATTATTAACGGTTATATAATGTCCCTTTATTCGTGGTGGTAAGCAACCCGAGAATTGTGTACACAGCTTATTAGTTTATAAATGCCAGATACATATAATATTAGCTTTTACTTCATGTTCATACTAAAATAAGACACCTGTAGGTGAAGGCACAATGACTAAACGTTTAGAGCTATAACATAAACAATGTATCAGATTAACAATGGATACAGACACCTGCAAGTGAAGGCGCATGTACTAAACGTTTAGCGCTATAACATAAACAAGGTATCAGATTAACATTGGAAACAGAAATCTGCAGGTGAAGGCACATGTACTAAACGTTTAGCGCTATAACATAAACAAATAAAGCTAACATATTTCAATAAACACAAATATCCTCTATGACATATTTACGACAGGATACAAACGACGCATCTATGATGTAATCAACATTTCAAATGACAGTACAATGAACATATTTCAATATACACAAATATCCTCTATGACATATTTACGCTAGGATAGAAACGACGCATCTATGATGTAATCTACATTTCAAATTACAATACAAGGAACATATTTCAATAAACACAAATATAATCTATGACATAATTACGATAGGATACAAACGACTCATCTATGATGTAATCTATATTTCAAATTACAGTACAAGGACATAAAGCTATGACGTAGTTGCGGTAATTGCAATTCATACAACGTATTTACCCGGCAAACACTGAAGTCTATCCTCGCTTTGCACGAACTCGACATCACACAGACACACAAAACCGTCACAGGAATTTGGTCGACATTTAGAGTTGCCTGAAAACGAAATCAGTCTAAGGTCATACCCCAAGCAACAATCATATAAGCTAAATTTCGAACCAACAATTCTGGGGACCTCCATGTCCGAGTTGTTGAATTCGCTAAATTTCAAACCATCAGTTCTGGGGGCCTCCATAGCCGAGTGGTTGATGTCGTTACATTTCGAAACAACAGTTCAGATGACGTCCATGGTCGAGTGGCTGAAGTCGTTAAATTTCGAAACAACAGTGCCCGTGACCTCCATGTCCTAGTGGTTGAAGTCGCTACATTTCGAAACAACAGTTCGAACCCCGTTGGAGCCGTTACGAGTGTGGCCTTAGGCAAGTCATTTAAATTCCACGTTGCCTCTTCTCTCTCCATCGTGGCGAAGGATTCCATCAGGAATGAGGTCTCGAGAGTGATTAATATAAGTTCTTAGAACTTATTTCACAATCGAGCTCAAATAAATGCGTATAAACTAAAAATATGGTCTCCATTGCTGATTGGTTAATATCGTTGATATCAATAACAAATGCATATCTATCACCTGAAGAGATTAGTCATTTTTGGAGGATAGTGCAATAATACAGACAGAGAACGATTCCAGAGTCTCCTCTGGTGCCTTTACATGCACGATGTACAGCACAGACACGAGACCTCGGTTTAAAGTCCTATCTGAAAGACTGTGAATATTTGTAGGGTCAGACTGGGGAATGAACTTAGGATCCCCGGATTACCAGTCCAAAAGTATGTTTTTACTATTTACTCTGTATTTCATAGAACGTATTTGTTGTACTGTAGCGGTCGTCACTGATGGTCACGGGTTCGAGCCCCGCTTTGGCCGTGTCTCATTTTCTATTACAATGTTGGCAGTTTCTTACGTAGATTAGTGTAATGTACTGGTTAACAGTTGTAGCTTGCCCAGGAAAGATAGCATGCCCGTTGCTCAAATAAATGGGCAACAGGTAGCGACGTTAAACAAACTTAAATAAAAAAAATCGCAACGGTTACTTTCGTAACGTTTACCTGGACATTGGGAATGCGAATTGCAACTGTCGTATATAGATTTCTCTGGTAGAATGAGGGACCAGTCGTTAGAATTGAATATAGGCGCTGTGATATCATTGTTCTGTAAGCTCGTATCAACAGCTGACCCCATCGTTGTCAGGATTGAGGTCCCGTTGCACATATCTGTAACAAAGCAATGTATTTAGACAGGTCAGTGATACAGTGGTTCAAACCTTGAAGTATGAAAGCATGACTCACAGGTTCGACCACCACATCTAACAATAATAAAAGTATTTGGATTGGATTATAAACCGAGGTATCATGTATTGGTGCTATAATCATGGAATGTAAAAGGACCAGGGATGCTTCTAGAGTTGGAACCTCTTCTGTATCATATACTACCACCCAAACCACATGTCTAGTATACGTCTGGAGGTGTTGTACCGACTAACAAGGGCTCAACTGTTGGGTGTCAGTGTGGGAGCGGGTTGGGTTCAGCGGTTGGGTATCAGTGTGGGAGCGGGTTGGGTTCAGCGGTTGGGTATCAGTGTGGAAGCGGGTTGGGTTCAGCGGTTGGGTATCAGTGTGGAAGCGGGTTGGGTTCAGCGGTTGGGTATCAGTGTGGAAGCGGGTTGGGTTCAGCGGGGGTGGGTTGGGTATCAGTGTGGGAGCGGGTTGGGTTCAGCGGTTGGGTATCAGTGTTGGAGCGGGTTGGGCTCCTCGGTTGGGTATCAGTGTGGGAACGGGTTGGGTTCAGCGGTTGGGTATCAGTGTGGGAGCGGGTTGGGTTCAGCGGTTGGGTATCAGTGTGGAAGCGGGTTGGGTTCAGCGGTTGGGTATCAGTGTGGGAGCGGGTTTGGTTCAGCGGTTGGGTATCAGTGTGGGAGCGGGTTGGACTTAACGGTTTGGTGTCAGTGTGGGAGCGGGTTGGGCTCATCGGTTGGGTGTCAGTGTGGAAGCGGGTTGGGTTCAGCGGTTGGGTATCAGTGTGGGAGCGGGTTGGGTTCAGCGGTTGGGTATCAGTGTGGAAGCGGGTTGGGCTCATCGGTTGGGTGTCAGTGTGGAAGCGGGTTGTGTTCAGGCGTTTGGTGTCAGTGTGGGAGCGGGTTGGGCTCATCGGTTGGGTGTCAGTGTGGAAGCGGGTTGTGTTCAGGCGTTTGGTGTCAGTGTGGGAGCGGGTTGGGCTCATCGGTTGGGTGTCAGTGTGGAAGCGGGTTGGGTTCAGCGGTTGGGTATAAGTGTGGCGGGTTGGGTTCAGCGGTTGGGTATTAGTGTAGCGGGTTGGGTTCAGAGGTTGGGTGTCAGTGTGGGAGCGGTTTGGACTAAGCGGTTGGATATTAGTGTAGGAGTATGTTGGGCTATCATTGCGGGAACGGTTTGGGCTCAGAGGTTGGGGACCAGTGTGGGTAACTATGTGCGTTCCAATAGGTTGGTTTGCATCAGAGGGATGAGGGTAAATGGGCGTAACTAAGAAATCGAGGGCTCAGTGGATGGGGCTAATCGCCAAGTGTATATCAGTAAATCTAGTCTTAGCCCCACCGGCGACTCTAAGCTATAACTATATTAATAAACACGTGCCGACGATAAACGTATGCATGTAAAATAAATAATCGTCACAAACATGTAATAAACTGACAGTTTGCGATTAACAAATAGAGATACAATACGAGTAACTGCTTGTTATTAATAATTTTTTTAATCATCGGTCAATTCTGACATGTGACGACATTTGGCATTGGTCAGATCTGTAATCAAGTGGTAAACACGCTGGACTGGTAATCCAGGGATCGCAGGTTTGATCCCCGTTTAACCATAATACATATGTCCAATATACTTCTGAAGGTGTTGTACCGACTAACAAGGAGGCAATGATAAACACATGTATAAAAAGCACCACAACAATGTAATATTATATAGAAGAGGTTGATAAGAACATATAAGTAGTATGTTATCAGTGCTAGAGGTTAAAAACCGTCACTCAGATCTCAACTACAATCTCAACTTATTTGATTGGTTGATACTACACTCTCAACTTATTTGATTGGTTGATACTCTCAGCTTAACCAATCAGAAGCGTCATACCTATTTGAGATTGAAGAAATAATAATGCCCAGACCAGACCAGTGTTTGTTGTAGAGTATCAATTAACCGACATATTACGTATGAGTATACGTACAGACGGATATGTAGTCCAGTGTTAACATGCTGGACTGGTAATCCAGGGATCGCAGGTTCGATCCCCCGTCTGACCCTAATAAAATTAACAGTCTTTCATTGGGACTTTAAACCGCGGTATCGTGTCGATGCTTTGGAATGGGTCTCTGTCTGTGTCATTGCACTATCCTCCAAAAATCTAATATTGACTAATCTCTTCAGGAGGCATCGCTCATATGTGCAACCGGTAGCGGCGTTAAATAAACGTAAACACACACACATGAGTATTCATTATATTCTGACACCATAACAAGCTGTCCACTTTTAAATTGAAAGTTACTATTTTGGTACACATTTTAGAATTATGGATTTTAGATTAGTTTATTTTATTGCATTAATTTTATATATACAACGTATAGAACAAAACAAACGATACACACTTGTATAATTATGAATGGTATATTGGATTAATGTCATCTCATCAGGATCTGCACTTTTTGCCAGTAATAATTATTACTATTTTTTTTAGATAAAATTACCCATTTTGATAAATGAACTGGTCCAAGGGTAATTTTCTTATTAATTTATTTGTCTAAAAATATCATGTCAGTTACTTGGGGTTGAATGAGTTAATCATATTTTATTGCATTCATTCTATATATACAATGTACAGAACACAACAAATGAACACACGTGTATAATTATGCATAGTATATACGATTTATGTCATTGTTTTGCACAAGAAGTGTCAATAAATGTTGAAGCAAATGGTTTGGGCCACAAGTTTTAACAACATGAGTTACGGCCCTCACGAGTGAAGAAAATAATCCTTCACACACATTGCACTAATTTACACGATATTTAAGAGTGTATCCAAATGTGCCTGTATTTTTTCCAGAATGATGTTTTACAGTCATTTCCTTAAGCGATTTTCACCATTTAAGGTTTTTTAGTTTATATTATTTGTTCTGATTAAAAAATGAATTTTAAAATTATATGTATAGCGCGAACGTTGCGTGACGTAACATTAGACGTCATTTCTCGACGTAACAATCATCCACATACCTTATGATAAATCGCGTCACATGTTTGTGTATCTATATATATATGAATGCCTGTGTACACTATGCTGATTAAAATATACAGACCAAATAAATTACTATTAACTCTTTCACCGCCAATGTCGCATAAAAGCGACTTTGTAAAAAAAGTAGAGAACCCAATCGGCCGGAACAGAACATGCCGTCTGATCAGGCAATATGCTGATTGCTCTTCAGACAGTGGAGCTGATACACCTGTCCGAATAGCAAACAACATAGATCCTGATCAGACGCGGCGATACGCCGCGGCTGATCTGGATCTATGTTGTTTGCACATGCTCTGAATTTATTCGGCGCTGAAAGAGTTAAGATAAGATGCTATTCTATAAAGCAATTAATTCACCTAGACTATAGTCTTTGGGTCTGCATTGTAGAACGCTGATGGGATCAACCCAAAATTCTTCGGTAGTCAACGACCTAAATTCTCCCGCACATTTACACACTCCATTCGTGCACGTCGCCGGAAATTCACACGTTCCGCATTTTTCGCCAATAAAACTAGTCCCCGGAAGCTTACAACGACCATCTTTTGTTGCCTGGAAGCCTCTAATACATCGGCATGTGCCGGACTCGCAATGTGCGTACTCGGAAATACATCTTGTGAAATGATCTTCACATCTGTCACCGATTCTTGCAGCTGAAAAGAATATTTATGTATAGGTAGTTCACCAGTTTATCAAATTAATAGACATTTACCGCCATATTTGTCATTTGATAATAAAATTATACACTGTAAAAAAATAACCCTAGTTTTTACGGTAGCAACACTGTAATGTATCGACGGAACTGTCCCGTATACCATTTACGGGGTTTTCCTTGTGCTTAAAATAGATTTACGGTGATTCACAGTAATGCTACTGAGAATTGTGGGTAGAAACACGTGAAATAAAGCAGGAGACATACTTTTGGTTTAGAAAAACATTTGTATTTTCTCTGCTAAACATAGCTATTTGGCATTAACAATTTGATTGAATAGCGTATTTGTTGGGGAGGGCACTCGCTAATGTTGGTGGAACTGTCCCGTAACCCGTTTAAGGGTTTTCCTTGTGCTTAACATAGATTTACGGAGATTCACAGTAATGCTACTGAGAATTGTGGGTAGAAACACGTGAAATAAAGCAGGAGACATACTTTTGGTTTAGAAAAACATTTGTATTTTCTCTGCTAAACATAGCTATTTGGCATTAACAATTTGATTGAATAGCGTATTTGTTGGGGAGGGCACTCGCTAATGTTGGTAAGCGTATTTGTTGGGGAGAGACTCGCTAAGTTGGTAAGGTATTTTTGGGGAGGGCACTCGCTAATTTTGGTAAGCGTATTTATGGGGGGCACTCGCTAATGTTGGTAGCGTATTTGTTGGGGAGGGCACTCGCTAATGTTGGTAAGCGTATTTGTTGGGGAGGGCACTCGCTAATGTTGGTAGCGTATTTGTTGGGGAGGGCACTCGCTAATGTTGGTAAGCGTATTTGTTGGGGAGAGCACTCGCTAATGTTGGTAAGCGTATTTGTTGGGGAGGGCACTCGCTAATGTTGGTAAGCGTATTTGTTGGGGAGGGCACTCGCTAATGTTGGTAAGCGTATTTGTTGGGGAGGGCACTCGCTAATGTTGGTAAGCGTATTTGTTGGGGAGGGCACTCGCTAATGTTGGTAAGCGTATTTGTTGAGGAGAGCACTCGCTAATGTTGGTAAAACATGTTGTCCAACCTATTTGCTTCTAGATTGTATTCGTGCACTGTGCAAGTATAAGCATAGCATTGCAGTTGTATCAGTTTGCTTATATATTTATCATGTTTATAATTGCATTGTATATAAATAAGCAATAAAATATTATTAAACTAGCGTATTCATATACTTCATGTTTTAGAGCATTAATTTTGTTAAATAAATATTAATGACTACAATTTCTCTTCGAATAATCGCAATATTAATTTAGTTTGAATGATTGTATGGGTGGGTGGGTGGGTGGGTGGGTGGGTGGGGTAGTTTATTTTTCTAGATGGTTGCCTTTCAGTCTCGGTGTTATCGAAGGACACCCCCCCTCTTTCAGTATTTGATAAATATTATTTATTAATTTCTGCCAATTGTACTCAAATATGTGACTGATATATTCGTGTCTGTTCGTCCGTCCGTCGCAAATTTACCTATTTGTATTATCTGCAAGTTGTATACGCTTAATATCTGCTGCTGTGCTGTCTGCTCTGTGCTGGCAACGTGGACAATATTTAAAGTACTGGCAGCCAGTTGCAGTTGTTTGCTGTTTGAATTTTAAGGTCTATTTTCATTACAAGTTACGTATGATTCATATTGAAGTATACGGTGTAAACTGTAATAATTTATGATAAAATAACTTGCAATCAGCTGCCAGTTATTTTACCGTAAAATAATACGGTATTTTTTTACAGTATAGATACTGTGACGTATGATTGTGTTTGGCATGACGGTTTAATATTCAAATCAAGACAAAATGGAATTGATGGAAACATTTTACAATATACAAAACAAGATCTTTCAAACTGAAATCAAAATGTTGTCTTAGAGTCAGAGTTCAAATTCTAAAAATATATCTGCAGGTGTGCCTAAAGGTTCCATACTTGGACCCAATCCGTTCATAATATATGTGAATGATATTGCTTATAGATTGGTTAGTATAACTCGTCTCTTTGCATTTGATATTTCCCTTGCTATTTCATCTTCAGATATTACATACATGGAAGCTACCATTAATAGTGGTTTTCAGATTGGTCTCGTCAGTTGCTTATGAATGTAAGAATCACTTAGATATTAGATTACTCGTTCTTGAAACCTTCGGAATCCATCGCCAGGCGAGAGAGAGAGAGAGAGAGAGTGAGTGAGTGAGTGAGTGAGTGAGAGCGAGAGTGTGTATGTGTGTGTGTGCGTGCGTGCGTGCTTGTGTGATTGTGTGCGTGTGTGCTTGCGTGCGTATGTGCGGCGTGCGTGCACGCGCGTGTGTGCGCGCGTGTGTATGGTGAGAGAGAACAGAAAATCAGTGACGATCAACAAAATTTGACAAAGTAAGCAAATGATTTATAATAGGAACCACGTCATTTATCATAAGATGTGAGTAATAACGGTTCATAGGTTGTGATATTTTATTACAATATTTACCTTTAATACACTCCCTTCTGTCTGTATTTGCTACGTAACCATAATCACACAAGCACGTGTAACCATCACATGATGTAGGCTTGCACGTGGATCGTGCAGGACAGTCCGTCGATTGCATACATACCTCGTGCACGGCTTTTGGGTTTGCTACTTAAAAATAAAAGACAGAATAAAACATGTAAATCGAACGTGTATATTTCAACTGAACTTAACTAAATGAAGTAATTACTGGAACAGAACAGCATAAAAAGAGTTGAATATTATACTGATTAGATGTGTAAGGGGCATAACTCATAATCTCACTTTGACTGTGGTGTTGTGTGTACATTTCGAATGAACTGATTTAAATGAAGTAATTAACTGGATCAGAACAGCATAGAAAGAGTGTAATAGTATTCTGATTAGATGTGTAAGGGGCATAACTCATAATCTCACACTGACTGTGGTGTTGAATTAACAAGGTCGACAGAGTTATCCCCACAATTAGCCCTGTTTTAAGCTAAAACTGTGTACATATCTCTCTTAGAGATAACTTTATACATACATTTAAACCCGGACTTCCATCTAATAGGGACTTCCATCTTTCCATCTAACAGGGACATACATCTAACAGGGGCTTCCATCTTTCCATCTAACAGGGACTTCCATCTTTCCATCTAACAGGGACTTCCATCTAACAGGGGCTTCCATCTTTCCATCTAACAGGGGCTTCCATCTTTCCATCTAACAGGGACTTCCATCTTTCCATCTAACAGGGGCTTCCATCTTTCCATCTAACAGGGACATACATCTAACAGGGGCTTCCATCTTTCCATCTAACAGGGGCTTCCATCTTTCCATCTAACAGGGACTTCCATCTTTCCATCTAACAGGGACATACATCTAACAGGGGCTTCCATCTTTCCATCTAACAGGGACATACATCTAACAGGGGCTTCCATCTTTCCATCTAACAGGGACATACATCTAACAGGGGCTTCCATCTTTCCATCTAACAGGGACTTCCATCTTTCCATCTAACAGGGACATACATCTAACAGGGACTTCCATCTTTCCATCTAACAGGGACTTCTAAAGGGCTTCCATCTTTCCATCTAACAGGGGCGTCCATCTAACAGGGGCTTCCATCTTTCCATCTAACAGGGACTACCATCTTTCCATCTAACAGGGGCTTCCATCTTTCCATCTAACAGGGACATACATCTAACAGGGGCTTCCATCTTTCCATCTAACAGGGGCGTCCATCTTTCCATCTAACAGGGACTTCCATCTTTCCATCTAACAGGGACTTCCATCTTTCCATCTAACAGGGACTTCCATCTTTCCATCTAACAGGGACTTCCATCTTTCCATCTAACAGGGACTTCCATCTTTCCATCTAACAGGGACTTCCATCTTTCCATCTAACAGGGACTTCCATCTTTCCATCTAACAGGGACATACATCTAACAGGGGCTTCCATCTTTCCATCTAACAGGGACATACATCTAACAGGGGCTTCCATCTTTCCATCTAACAGGGACTTCCATCTTTCCATCTAACAGGGACTTCATTTCCATCTAACAGGGACTTCCATCTTTCCATCTAACAGGGACTTCCATCTTTCCATCTAACAGGGACTTCCATCTTTCCATCTAACAGGGACATACATCTAACAGGGACTTCCATCTTTCCATCTAACAGGGACTTCCATCTTTCCATCTAACAGGGGCGTCCATCTAACAGGGGCTTCCATCTTTCCATCTAACAGGGACTTCCATCTTTCCATCTAACAGGGGCTTCCATCTTTCCATCTAACAGGGACATACATCTAACAGGGGCGTCCATCTTTCCATCTAACAGGGACTTCCATCTTTCCATCTAACAGGGACTTCCATCTTTCCATCTAACAGGGACTACATCTAACAGGGGCTTCCATCTTTCCATCTAACAGGGACATACATCTAACAGGGGCTTCCATCTTTCCATCTAACAGGGACATACATCTAACAGGGGCGTCCATCTTTCCATCTAACAGGGGCTTCCATCTTTCCATCTAACAGGGACATACATCTAACAGGGACTTCCATCTTTCCATCTAACAGGGACTTCCATCTTTCCATCTAACAGGGGCGTCCATCTAACAGGGGCTTCCATCTTTCCATCTAACAGGGACTTCCATCTTTCCATCTAACAGGGGCTTCCATCTTTCCATCTAACAGGGACATACATCTAACAGGGGCTTCCATCTTTCCATCTAACAGGGCGTCCATCTTTCCATCTAACAGGGACTTCCATCTTTCCATCTAACAGGGACTTCCATCTTTCCATCTAACAGGGCTTCCATCTTTCCATCTAACAGGGACTTCCATCTTTCCATCTAACAGGGACTTCCATCTTTCCATCTAACAGGGACTTCCATCTTTCCATCTAACAGGGACTTCCATCTTTCCATCTAACAGGGACATACATCTAACAGGGGCTTCCATCTTTCCATCTAACAGGGACATACATCTAACAGGGGCTTCCATCTTTCCATCTAACAGGGACATACATCTAACAGGGGCTTCCATCTTTCCATCTAACAGGGACTTCCATCTTTCCTTCTAACAGGGACTTCCATCTTTCCATCTGACAGGGACTTCCATCTTTCCATCTAACAGGGACTTCCATCTTTCCATCTAACAGGGACTTCCATCTTTCCATCTAACAGGGGCGTCCATCTAACAGGGGCTTCCATCTTTCCATCTAACAGGGACTTCCATCTTTCCATCTAACAGGGGCTTCCATCTTTCCATCTAACAGGGACATACATCTAACAGGGGCGTCCATCTTTCCATCTAACAGGGACTTCCATCTTTCCATCTAACAGGGACTTCCATCTTTCCATCTAACAGGGACATACATCTAACAGGGGCTTCCATCTTTCCATCTAACAGGGACATACATCTAACAGGGGCTTCCATCTTTCCATCTAACAGGGACATACATCTAACAGGGGCGTCCATCTTTCCATCTAACAGGGGCTTCCATCTTTCCATCTAACAGGGACATACATCTAACAGGGACTTCCATCTTTCCATCTAACAGGGACTTCCATCTTTCCATCTAACAGGGGCGTCCATCTAACAGGGGCTTCCATCTTTCCATCGAACAGGGACTTCATCTTTCCATCTAACAGGGGTTCCATCTTTCCATCTAACAGGGACATACATCTAACAGGGGCTTCCATCTTTCCATCTAACAGGGGCGTCCATCTTTCCATCTAACAGGGACTTCCATCTTTCCATCTAACAGGGACTTCCATCTTTCCATCTAACAGGGACTTCCATCTAACAGGGACTTCCATCTTTCCATCTAACAGGGACTTCCATCTTTCCATCTAACAGGGACATACATCTAACAGGGGCTTCCATCTTTCCATCTAACAGGGACATACATCTAACAGGGGCTTCCATCTTTCCATCTAACAGGGACATACATCTAACAGGGGCTTCCATCTTTCCATCTAACAGGGACTTCCATCTTTCCTTCTAACAGGGACTTCCATCTTTCCATCTGACAGGGACTTCCATCTTTCCATCTAACAGGGACTTCCATCTTTCCATCTAACAGGGACTTCCATCTTTCCATCTAACAGGGGCGTCCATCTAACAGGGGCTTCCATCTTTCCATCTAACAGGGACTTCCATCTTTCCATCTAACAGGGGCTTCCATCTTTCCATCTAACAGGGACATACATCTAACAGGGGCGTCCATCTTTCCATCTAACAGGGACTTCCATCTTTCCATCTAACAGGGACTTCCATCTTTCCATCTAACAGGGACATACATCTAACAGGGGCTTCCATCTTTCCATCTAACAGGGACATACATCTAACAGGGGCTTCCATCTTTCCATCTAACAGGGACATACATCTAACAGGGGCGTCCATCTTTCCATCTAACAGGGGCTTCCATCTTTCCATCTAACAGGGACATACATCTAACAGGGGCTTCCATCTTTCCATCTAACAGGGACATACATCTAACAGGGGCGTCCATCTTTCCATCTAACAGGGGCTTCCATCTTTCCATCTAACAGGGACATACATCTAACAGGGGCTTCCATCTTTCCATCTAACAGGGACATACATCTAACAGGGGCGTCCATCTTTCCATCTAACAGGGGCTTCCATCTTTCCATCTAACAGGGACATACATCTAACAGGGGCTTCCATCTTTCCATCTAACAGGGACATACATCTAACAGGGGCGTCCATCTTTCCATCTAACAGGGGCTTCCATCTTTCCATCTAACAGGGACATACATCTAACAGGGGCTTCCATCTTTCCATCTAACAGGGACATACATCTAACAGGGGCGTCCATCTTTCCATCTAACAGTGGCTTCCATCTTTCCATCTAACAGGGACTTCCATCTTTCCATCTAACAGGGACATACATCTAACAGGGGCGTCCATCTTTCCATCTAACAGTGGCTTCCATCTTTCCATCTAACAGGGACATACATCTAACAGGGCTTCCATCTTTCCATCTAACAGGGACATACATCTAACAGGGGCTCCATCTTTCCATCTAACAGGGCTTCCATCTTTCCATCTAACAGGGACATACATCTAACAGGGGCTTCCATCTTTCCATCTAACAGGGACATACATCTAACAGGGGCGTCCATCTTTCCATCTAACAGGGGCTTCCATCTTTCCATCTAACAGGGACTTCCATCTTTCCATCTAACAGGGACATACATCTAACAGGGGCGTCCATCTTTCCATCTAACAGTGGCTTCCATCTTTCCATCTAACAGGGGCTTCCATCTTTCCATCTAACAGGGATTTGGCTTCCATCTTTCCATCTAACAGGGACATACATCTAACAGTGGCTTCCATCTTTCCATCTAACAGGGACTTCCATCTTTCCATCTAACAGGGGCTTCCATCTTTCCATCTAACAGGGACATACATCTAACAGGGGCGTCCATCTTTCCATCTAACAGTGGCTTCCATCTTTCGATCTAACAGTGGCTTCCATCTTTCCATCTAACAGGGACTTCCATCTTTCCATCTAACATGGGCTTCCATCTTTCCATCTAACAGGGACATACATCTAACAGGGGCTTCCATATTTCCATCTAACAGGGGCTTCCATCTTTCCATCTAACAGGGGCTTCCATCTTTCCATCTAACAGGGACTTCCATCTTTCCATCTAACAGGGACTTCCATCTAACAGGGGCTTCCATCTTTCCATCTAACAGGGACTTCCATCTTTCCTTCTAACAGTGGCTTCCATCTTTCCATCTAACAGGGACATACATCTAACAGGGGCTTCCATCTTTCCATCTAACAGGGGCTTCCATCTTTCCATCTAACAGGGACATACATCTAACAGGGGCGTCCATTTTTCTATCTAACAGGGACTTCCATCTAACAGGGGCTCCATCTAACAGGGGCTTCCATCTTTCCATCTAACAGGGACATACATCTAACAGGGGCGTCCATCTTTCCATCTAACAGGGACATACATCTAACAGGGGCTTCCATCTTTCCATCTAACAGGGACATACATATAACAGGGGAGTCCATCTTTCCATCTAACAGGGACTTCCATCTAACAGGGGCTTCCATCTTTCCATCTAACAGGGACATACATCTAACAGGGACTTCCATCTTTCCATCTAACAGGGGCATACATCTAACAGGGGCTTCCATCTTTCCATCTAACAGGGGCATACATCTAACAGGGGCTTCCATCGGTTCTAACAGGGGCTTCCATTTTCCATCTAACAGGGGTCATCTAACAGGGGCATACATCTAACAGGGGCATACATCTAACAGGGGCTTCCATCTTTCCATCTAACAGGGGCTTCCATCTTTCCATCTAACAGGGGCTTCCATCTTTCCATCTAACAGGGACTTCCATCTTTCCATCTAACAGGGACATACATCTTTCCATCTAACAGGGGCATACATCTAACAGGGACATACATCTAACAGGGACTTCCATCTTTCCATCTAACAGGGACTTCCATCTTTCCATCTAACAGGGGCTTCCATCTTTCCATCTAACAGGGGCTTCCATCTTTCCATCTAACAGGGGCTTCCATCTTTCCATCTAACAGGGGAGTCCATCTTTCCATCTAACAGGGGCGTCCATCTTTCCATCTAACAGGGGCTTCCATCTTTCCATCTAACAGGGACATACATCTAACAGGGACTTCCATCTTTCCATCTAACAGGGGCGTCCATCTTTCCATCTAACAGGGACTTCCATCTTTCCATCTAACAGGGACTTCCATCTTTCCATCTAACAGGGACATCCACCTAACAGTGGCTTCCATCTTTCCATCTAACAGGGACTTCCATCTTTCCATCTAACCGGGGCTTCCATCTTTCCATCTAACAGGGACATACATCTAACAGGGGCGTCCATCTTTCCATCTAATAGTGGCTTCCATCTTTCGATCTAACAGTGGCTTCCATCTTTCCATCTAACAGGGACTTCCATCTTTCCATCTAACATGGGCTTCCATCTTTCCATCTAACAGGGACATACATCTAACAGGGGCTTCCATATTTCCATCTAACAGGGGCTTCCATCTTTCCATCTAACAGGGGCTTCCATCTTTCCATCTAACAGGGACTTCCATCTTTCCATCTAACAGGGACTTCCATCTAACAGGGGCTTCCATCTTTCCATCTAACAGGGACTTCCATCTTTCCTTCTAACAGTGGCTTCCATCTTTCCATCTAACAGGGACATACATCTAACAGGGGCTTCCATCTTTCCATCTAACAGGGGCTTCCATCTTTCCATCTAACAGGGACATACATCTAACAGGGGCGTCCATTTTTCTATCTAACAGGGACTTCCATCTAACAGGGGCTTCCATCTAACAGGGGCTTCCATCTTTCCATCTAACAGGGACATACATCTAACAGGGACTTCCATCTTTCCATCTAACAGGGGCATACATCTAACAGGGGCTTCCATCTTTCCATCTAACAGGGACATACATCTAACAGGGGCTTCATCTTTCCATCTAACAGGGACATACTCTAACAGTGGCTTCCATCTTTCCATCTAACAGGGATTTCCATCTAACAGGGGCTTACCTCTAACAGGGACATACATCTAACAGGGGCTTCCATCTTTCCATCTAACAGGGCTTCCATCTTTCCATCTAACAGGGCTTCCATCTTTCCATCTAACAGGGACTTCCATCTTCCATCTAACAGGGCTTCTCTTTCCATCTAACAGGGACATACATCTAACAGGGGCATACATCTAACAGGGCTTCCATCTTTCCATCTAACAGGGGCTTCCATCTTTCCATCTAACAGGGGCTTCCATCTTTCCATCTAACAGGGGCTTCCATCTTTCCATCTAACAGGGGCTTCCATCTTTCCATCTAACAGGGGCTTCCATCTTTCCATCTAACAGGGGCTTCCATCTTTCCATCTAACTGGGGCTTCCATCTTTCCATCTAACAGGGACATACATCTAACAGGGGCGTCCATTTTTCTATCTAACAGGGACTTCCATCTAACAGGGGCTTCCATCTAACAGGGGCTTCCATCTTTCCATCTAACAGGGACATACATCTAACAGTGACTTCCATCTTTCCATCTAACAGGGACATACATCTAACAGTGGCTTCCATCTTTCCATCTAACAGGGACTTCCATCTGTCCATCTAACATGGGCTTCCATCTTTCCATCTAACAGGGACATACATCTAACAGGGGCTCCATATTTCCATCTAACAGGGGCTTCCATCTTTCCATCTAACAGGGGCTTCCATCTTTCCATCCAACAGGGACATACATCTAACAGGGGCGTCCTTCTTTCCATCTAACAGGGACATACATTTAACAGGGGCTTCCATCTTTCCATCTAACAGGGACAATCATATAACAGGGGCGTCCATCTTTCCATCTAACAGGGACTTCCATCTAACAGGGGCTTCCATCTTTCCATCTAACAGGGACATACATCTAACAGGGACTTCCATCTTTCCATCTAACAGGGACATACATCTAACAGGGACTTCCATCTTTCCATCTAACAGGGGCATACATCTAACAGGGGCATACATCTAACAGGGGCATACATCTAACAGGGGCTTCCATCTTTCCATCTAACAGGGGCTTCCATCTTTCCATCTAACAGGGGCTTCCATCTTTCCATCTAACAGGGACTTCCATCTTTCCATCTAACAGGGACATACATCTTTCCATCTAACAGGGGCATACATCTAACAGGGACATACATCTAACAGGGACTTCCATCTTTCCATCTAACAGGGACTTCCATCTTTCCATCTAACAGGGGCTTCCATCTTTCCATCTAACAGGGGCTTCCATCTTTCCATCTAACAGGGGCGTCCATCTTTCCATCTAACAGGGGCTTCCATCTTTCCATCTAACAGGGGCGTCCATCTTTCCATCTAACAGGGCTTCCATCTTTCCATCTAACAGGGACATACATCTAACAGGGACTTCCATCTTTCCATCTAACAGGGGCTTCCATCTAACAGGGGCTTCCATCTTTCCATCCAACAGGGACATACATCTAACAGGGGCGTCCTTCTTTCCATCTAACAGGGACATACATTTAACAGGGGCTTCCATCTTTCCATCTAACAGGGACAATCATATAACAGGGGCGTCCATCTTTCCATCTAACAGGGACTTCCCTCTAACAGGGGCTTCCATCTTTCCATCTAACAGGGACATACATCTAACAGGGACTTCCATCTTTCCATCTAACAGGGACATACATCTAACAGGGACTTCCATCTTTCCATCTAACAGGGGCATACATCTAACAGGGGCATACATCTAACAGGGGCATACATCTAACAGGGGCTTCCATCTTTCCATCTAACAGGGGCTTCCATCTTTCCATCTAACAGGGGCTTCCATCTTTCCATCTAACAGGGACTTCCATCTTTCCATCTAACAGGGACATACATCTTTCCATCTAACAGGGGCATACATCTAACAGGGACATACATCTAACAGGGACTTCCATCTTTCCATCTAACAGGGACTTCCATCTTTCCATCTAACAGGGGCTTCCATCTTTCCATCTAACAGGGGCTTCCATCTTTCCATCTAACAGGGGCGTCCATCTTTCCATCTAACAGGGACTTCCATCTTTCCATCTAACAGGGGCGTCCATCTTTCCATCTAACAGGGGCTTCCATCTTTCCATCTAACAGGGACATACATCTAACAGGGACTTCCATCTTTCCATCTAACAGGGACATACATCTAACAGGGACATACATCGAACAGGGGCTTCCATCTTTCCTTCTAACAGTGGCTTCCATCTTTCCTTCTAACAGGGACTTCCATCTTTCCATCTAACAGTGGCTTCCATCTTTCCATCTAACAGGGGCTTCCATCTTTCCTTCTAACAGTGGCTTCCATCTTTCCATCTAACAGGGACATATATCAAATCCGAAAACACGGTATCAATCTATTTCGACTTTCATATTTATAGGTTTGTCTTTTTTTTCTCCATCCTTTGGTTCGGATTTATATTCATTCTATTTGTGTATAATCTTTTCTGGAAAAAACTAGTTTAATCAAACGGTAGCTAGACTTTCTGGTGCGGGCCGTTAGCTAATGTTGTCAAAAATTGTGGCCCAAACCATTTGCATGTTCATACCATGTATTGTATCGTTCTGTGCATAACATTAACTATTGATTTGCAATATAATAATTATGATTAAACTAAATCCGAATGATGATGTCCACTATGTATTCATTTAAAAACAAAACCTCTGTTTGTGACCAACACTAATCTAACACTATAACCCGAACAGCAATTCGTCTTGATTAAGTATGAAAATGACTAGTCTTCTAAACAAACCTATAGCTATTTTGTCAGAATAATATAAAGTAAAATGTTTGTTTATTATAGTGTCACCCCTATTTAAAGGACCAGCCATTTCTGACTTATGAGAGGCTCGTGTCTGTGCTTTAACAGAACCAGAGGATAATCTGGAATTGGTCTCTCTCTGTATCATGCACTATCCTCCAAAATCTAACATTACTAATATCTTCAGGAGGCGTCGCTCATATGGGCAACCGGTAACGACGATAAATAAACGTAAAACACACACATGACTTATGAGACATCTCTTTTTTATGAACATCAGTACTTCCCGAATCATATACTTGTATGCCAGGCGACATGCTGGTAGGCAATCGGTAAGCATTATTTAACTAGCTGGCAGCTCATCAACCGGCCATATCAGAACGAACCCCTGACGAGAATCGAACCTTCGACCTCCAGCTCCGTAGGCGGAAGCCTTAACCACTACTCTTAACATGAATAAGTTCATTACTAACTGCCAAACTATAAACATACATCAGGCTCTTCATAAGCACTGCATAGTTGAATTGCTAATTTAGGAGACATAGACCACACTACGAAAACCGCTCTAGTAAACCTCACCAAACCGAACTTTACCTATAGCCATGTGGTTGTTCGATTTTAGAAATATAGTGGGCCTCGAACAGCCCACCTGACGCTAGGGATCATTTCCCCAGACATAAATCGTCTGTGATAAAAGACACAACTATGACAGACCTTGATTTGGAATAAGCCGTTCTGTTTATGTTCAAGAAACACATGTCACATGAATTTCTCTGGATTAAGACGTTTTATTTGATCCCTATGCATACTAATATGTCCATCGACGAGTTATGTGTGCACGAGAAGCATTCTCTACACGACTTACCTTGTAATACGTCGTTCTTTGTGCACGAGAAGCATTCTCTACACGACTTACCTTGTAATACGTCGCTATATGTGCACGAGAAGCATTCTCTACACGACTTACCTTGTAATACGTCGTTCTGTGTGTACGAGCAGCATTCTCTACACGACTTACCTTGTAATACGTCGTTCTGTGTGCACGAGAAGCATTCTCTACACGACTTACCTTGTAATACGTCGCTATATGTGTACGAGAAGCATTCTCTACACGACTTACCTTGTAATACGTCGCTATATGTGTACGAGAAGCATTCTCTACACGACTTACCTTGTAATACGTCGTTCTATGTGCACGAGAAGCATTCTCTACACGACTTACCTTGTAATACGTCGTTCTGTGTGTACGAGCAGCATTCTCTACACGACTTACCTTGTAATACGTCGTTCTTTTGTGTACAAGAAGCATTCTCTACACGATTTACCTTGTAATACGTCGTTCTTTGTGTACGAGAAGCATTCTCTACACGACTTACCTTGTAATACGTCGTTCTTTGTGTACGAGAAACATTCTCTACACGACTTACCTTGTAATACGTCCGTCTGTGTGTACGAGAAGCATTCTCTACACGACTTACCTTGTAATACGTCGATCTATGTGTACGAGAAGAATTCTCTACACGACTTACCTTGTAATACGTCGATCTATGTGTACGAGAAGCATTCTGTACACGACTTACCTTGTAATACGTCGTTCTTTGTGTACGAGAAGCATTATATACACGACTTACCTTGTAATACGTCGTTCTATGTGTACGAGAAACATTCTCTACACGACTTACCTTGTAATACGTCGTTCTATGTGTACGAGAAGCATTCTCTACACGACTTACCTTGTAATACGTCGTTCTGTGTGTACGAGCAGCATTCTCTACACGACTTACCTTGTAATACGTCGTTCTTTTGTGTACAAGAAGCATTCTCTACACGATTTACCTTGTAATACGTCGTTCTTTGTGTACGAGAAGCATTCTCTACACGACTTACCTTGTAATACGTCGTTCTTTGTGTACGAGAAACATTCTCTACACGACTTACCTTGTAATACGTCCGTCTGTGTGTACGAGAAGCATTCTCTACACGACTTACCTTGTAATACGTCGATCTATGTGTACGAGAAGCATTCTCTACACGACTTACCTTGTAATACGTCGCTATATGTGTACGAGAAGCATTCTGTACACGACTTACCTTGTAATACGTCGTTCTTTGTGTACGAGAAGCATTATATACACGACTTACCTTGTAATACGTCGTTCTATGTGTACGAGAAACATTCTCTACACGACTTACCTTGTAATACGTCGTTCTATGTGTACGAGCAGCATTCACTACACGACTTACCTTGTAATACGTCGTTCTTTGTGTACGGGAAGCATTCTCTACACGACTTACCTTGTAATACGTCGTTCCTTGTGTACGAGAAGCATTCTCTACACGACTTACCTTGTAATACGTCGTTCTTTGTGTACGAGAAGCATTCTCTACACGACTTACCTTGTAATACGTCGTTCTTTGTGAACAAGAAGCAATCTCTATACGACTTACCTTGCAATACATCGTTCTTTGTGTACAAGAAGCATTCTCTACACGACTTACCTTGTAATACGTCGTTCTTTGTGTACGAGAAGCATTCTCTACACGACTTACCTTGCAATACGTCGTTATTTGTGTACGAGAAACATTCGTTACACGACTTTCCTAGGAATAAGCCTTTATATGTGTACGAGAAACACTCGTTATACGACTTACCTTGTAATAAACCGTTTTATGTGTACGATACACATTCTCTACACGACTTACCTTGGAATAAACCGTTATATGTGTACGATAAACACTCGTTACACGACTTACCTTGTAATAAGCCGTTCTATGTGTACGATAAACATTCTCTACACGACTTACCTCGGAATAAGCCGTTCTATGTGTACGATAGACACTCGATAAACGACTTACCTTGGAATAAGCCGTTCTATGTGTACGATAAACATTCTCTACACGACTTACCTCGGAATAAGCCGTTCTATGTGTACGATAAACATTCGTTACATGACTTACCTCGGAATAAGCCGTGCTATGTGTACGATAAACATTCGTTACACGACTTACCTCGGAATAAGCCATTCTATGTGTACGATAAACAGTCGTTACACGACTTACCTCGGATTAAGCCATTCTATGTGTACGATAAACATTTGTTACACGACTTACCTTAGATTAAATCGGTAAAATGGTAAAATAGACATTTGTTATACGACTTACCTTGGCATTGCATGTTTTGAGTAGACAGAAGACATACCAGCAGTGCAACGTACATGTATATCTGTAAAATGAACAAGTAATGTATTATTTCACTGTGGCTCTCATTTGTCTCTGGACCAGCCCATAATTCCTTAATTGCATGCAGAAGTTGTAGACATAGATATCAGAAATTCAAATACAATTATTGCCTAGGAGCGGCAGATCGAATGTTTCATCTAGTCATTTCATTCGTATAAGGCCGGTTGGTTAGCAGCCAGCTAGTTACATAATGGATATTGTTGATAGCTTATCAGCCTGGCCTGCAATGCTAGGATTCGGGTAGTACTGATGTTCATAAATGGTGTCTCATGTCAGAAAATACTGGCCATTTCAATAGCCTTTCATGGCGCCACTATAACAAACACATGTTACGATGTGGACTCGGCGAGGCTCTCCGGACGTAATCACAGCAACAACAAAGTCTTAATAGTATTTAATTACATCTAAGAGCCGATATTATAACCAACACAGAGACGCTAGTCTCAATAGTAACCAACCAGGCTCTGTCCCTGCCAAAGCTGTCCGAGATGGTTTTATAGACAATTGTGAGGAGAGCTATAAGCTCTGCCCACAATTCTTTTAACTAATCAAATTCATTTAGCTTTTCAATTGTTGACAATTTGGCATGGAATATCAAATAGAATTGATCACACGATCATGCGTTTCCATGACCTTGTGACCCCGTCCGTGTCTACTGCCAGAGAGAGTGCAACACCTATGCAAACCATGCATTAATTCCGGCTTGCACCAGTCAATTCAGTGTGTGTACGCTGCTTAGTAAGCACTCTATCACCACATGTCTGGCGAAATCCTATATGATGGTCGCGTGATCCAAACAATGGAATTTCACCATCCATTTTATCAAGTACAGACATGTATATCAGATGTCCCCAACAAAGGACACAATCACACACACACACACACACACACACAACACACACACACACACACACACACACACACACACACACAACACACACACACCACACACACACCACACACACACACACACACACCACACCACACAACACACACACACACACACACACACACACACACACACCACACACACCACACACACAACACACACACACACACACACACACACACAACACACACACACACACACACACACACACACAACACACACACACACACACACACAAACACACACCACACACCACACACACACACACACACACACACACACACACACACACACACACAAACACACACAACACACACACACCACACACACAACACACACACACACACAACACACACACACACACACACACACCACACACCACACACACACACACACACACACACACACACACAACACACACACAACACACACACACACACACACACACACTGAAAAGACAGTTGTCATATAATATAATCATGCATTTTTAAATAATTAAATTAAGACAGTCATCAAAACATAGGTAATTAATCACTACACATGTCTTTCTCCAAATGATAAGCTAATATTTATATTTTCCAACGCAGAAATTATGAGATTAAGTGCCAAAACCTGTTTTAATATTCTACAAAGACGTTATTTTTACCTTTGTACATAATGCTTCAATTTTTCTTAATAATCCAATGTATTTTTAATACCAGCTGAATAGTCTATGCTAATCAGTTCAATTCTGATCTGATCAGAGTTGATATTTGCTTTTTCAAAACATTTTTTAATATGCGCAATAGTGCTCTCATACAATCATCAGCATTTTATGATATCATTTTGATTGTAATCTTATTTTAGGTTAGATTAGCTTAGGCTATTCAGATTTATCATGTGTTGTTTACAAATACATGTATGTATATACATATGTTATATCATACTATATTATTATAACTGCATAATGTGATGTGTTTTATACTTTGATAAATACCGTCTCTTGTAACTCATTTATGAGTGGCAATGTACTATACCATGTATTATTTTAATGTTGTTCTGTTATTGTTGTACATTGATGAGACGTAAATAAAGTAATAAAACTAAAAACTGTATATAGGCGTAAGGCAAAAGGTAACTATGTTACACTCACACTTTACTTTAATTAATTTTACATACAGTCTACATCCGTTATGTCGAATTCCGTCGGAGCGAACAAAATACTTGGACATAACGAAACTTTGACTTAACGAAATTCGATATAAACGGAGCTAGTTATATGTAACATGATAGTGTCTGAAACTGGACTTTGATCCGACGAGATAATCAGAGCATTCGACATAACCGGCTTTGACATAATGGACATAGACTGTAGTTATGACAGACACAACCTTTGCTTTTAGTGAACAAACAAAGGTTGTGGTATGATTATTGTGATCATAATTAAATTCCTGTTAATTAAATGATAACAAATTCTGCTAATTAAATGATAACAAATTCCTGCTAATTAAATGATAACAAATTCATGTTAATTAAATGATAACAAATTCCTGTTAATTAAATGATAACAAATTACTGCTAATTAAATGATAACAAATTCCTGCTAATTAAATGATAACAAATTCCTGTTAATTAAATGATAACAAATTCCTGCTAATTAAATGATAACAATTTCCTGTTAATTAAATGATAACAAATTCCTGTTAATTAAATGATAACAAATTCCTGCTAATTAAATGATAACAAATTCCTGTTAATTAAATGATAACAAATTCCTGCTAAGTAAATGATAACAAATTCCTGTTAATTAAATGATAACAAATTCCTGCTAATTAAATGATAACAAATTCCGGTTAATTAAATGATAACAAATTCCTGCTAAGTAAATGATAACAAATTCCTGTTAATTAAATGATAACAAATTCCTGCTAATTAAATGATAACAAATTATGTAATTAAATGATAACAATTCCGTAATTAAATGATAACAAATTCCTGTAATTAAATGATAACAAATTCTGCTAATTAAATGATAACAATTCCTGTTAATTAAATGATAACAATTGTACAGTGAAACATTTACCGACTGCCCATATATATTATTCTTTATTTCAGTCTCATCAATGTTCAGCACATAACAAACACAGAATATAGTTTACATATTAAAAAGTACATGTCCACTCAATTCAGAGTTACAAGAGACTATGTATATATACATCATTCATCTATAACATAACGATTGCACTACTATAGTATATACATGCACATGTGATAACTACATGTGTGAGATAAAGCTGAAAAGCAGTTCCTTATTGAAATTTAAAATCTTATTAAGATGTAATGGAATGAAACATACTGAAAGCAAAATAAAAAATGTTTTAAAAGCTCAAATACCAATTCCAATCAGATTGGGATTAGCCTAATTAGCAAATGCTTTTGACCACATGAGCGACGCCTGCTGAAGAGATTAGTCATTTTAGATGTTGGAGGAAAGTGCAATTGTACTGACAGAAACCTATTCCAGAGTCTCCTCTTGTTCTTGTACGTGTACAGTATAAAACACAGACACGAGATCTCGGATTAAAATCCCATCTGAAAGACTGTTAATTGTATTATGGGTAGACGGGGGATCGAAACTGTGATCCCTGGATTACCAGTCCAGCGTGTTTACCACTTGATTGCAGATCCGACCAATGTATATCTCACATTCCAACTTATTGCATGCCAACTATCGTCATATGTCAGAATTGACCGATGATTAATTAATAACAAGCAGTTACTCGTATTGTATCTCTATTTGTTAATCGCAAACTGTCAGTTTATTACATGTTTGTGACAATTATTTATTTTACATGAATGAGTTTATCGTCGGCACGTGTTTATTAATATATTTATAGCTTAGAGTCGCCTTAGGGGTTAAGACTAGATTTACTGATATACACTTGGCGATTCAATCCACATCGATTACTTAGTTACGCCCATTTACTCTCACCCTCTGATGCAAACCAACCTATTGGAACGCACTTAGTTACCCACACTGGTCCCCAACAGATGAGCCCAAACCGTTCCCGCAATGATAGCCCAACACACTCCTACACTAATATCCAACCGTTTAGTCCAAACCGCTCCCACACTGACACCCAACCTCTGAGCCCAACCCGCCACACTAATACCCAACCGCTTAGTCCAACCCGCTCCAAAACTGACACCCAACTACTGAGTCCAACCCGCTCCCACACTGATACCAAACCGATAAGTCCAACCCACTCCCACACTAATACCCAACCGCTGAACCCAACCCGCGCACACACTAATACTCAACCGCTGAACCAACCCGCTTCCACACTGATACCCAACCGCTGAGCCCAAACCGCTCCCACACCGATACCCAACCACTTAGCCCAACGCGCTCCCAGACTAATATCCAACCGCTTAACCCAAGCCACTCCAACCCTGATACCCAACCGCTTAGCCAACCGCTCCCACACTAATACCCAACCGCTGAGCCCAAGCCGCTCCCACACTAATACCCAACCGCTTAGCCAAACCGCTCCCACACTAATACCCAACAGCTGAGCCCAAGCCGCTCCCACACTAATACCCAACCGCTTAGCCAAACCGCTCCCACATTAATACCCAACCGCTTAGCCAAACCGCTCCCACACTAATACCCAACCGCTTAGCCAAACCGCTCCCACACTAATACCCAACCGCTGAGCCCAACCGCTCCCACACTAATACCCAACCGCTGAGCCCAAGCCGCTCCCACACTAATACCCAACCGCTTAGCCAAACCGCTCCCACACTAATACCCAACCGCTGAGCCCAAGCCGCTCCCACACTAATACCCAACCGCTTAGCCAAACCGCCCCACACATAATACCCAACCGCTTAGCCAAACCGCTCCCACACTAATACCCAACCGCTTAGCCAAACCGCTCCCACACTAATACCCAACCGCTGAGCCCAAACCACTCCCACACTAATACCCAACCGCTTAGCCAAACCGCTCCCACACTAATACCCAACCGCTGAGCCCAAACCGCTCCCACACTAATATCCAACTAATACCCAACCGCTGAACATAACATTGAGCTACCGTTTATCCCCACACACTGCAAAACGTTTCAGATAGTAGTTTCTTGGAAACCTTCCTACCTACATTATGTTATATTTCGGGTTTTACGCCTGCATCAGCACCATTTTGGGCTATATCGCCGGCGGGCAGTTTACCTAACAACACCTTTCCTGGGCAGGCTCCAGCGGTTAACCAGTACTTGGGTGCACCAACCTCCGTAAGAAACTGCCAACTTTTTCATATAAATGAGACACGGCCTGAGCGGGGCTCGAACCCGTGACCATCAGTGATGATAGGTTACAGTGGTATACAAGTCAGCGACCTTAACCACTCGACCACGGAGGCGGACTTTCCTACCTACATAGGAACATTGTGAAATTGCCTTAGTATCCGAGTGTAGCATTCATTCTTTCAGTGTTGGAAGTTTTCACGGATAACATAGCAAAAGTGTGAAATTTAGCATCAGAATGTGTAACACATTTACTTGGAAATGTTCAGTGATTTTCAATTTGAATAGCCCGATGTTCTCTGAGGAAGTGTTCCAAGAAAATTAACAAAATTGAGAAAATTACCATCAGAATGTGTAAAACATTTACTTGGAAATGTTCAGTGAATTTCAATTTGAATAGTTCGATGTTCTCTGTGGAATTGTTCCAAGAATGTTCATACAATTCTAATGTTTACAATCCCGATTGTATAAATCTGTTTCTTGGAAATGTAAGCTGAAAATATGTTTTGTTTGTTTATGTTTGCTGTTTGGATAGTGCTTCCTTGTTAATTGTAAGTACATGTATATTAGTCATACTATATTTTTCCAGGATAATGCATGGTACAGAAGACTCGTTAATTCCCAGAAACATTCCTGGTTCATTTACATTTCCGGTGTATAGCACCACAGATACCTGACACATCGGTGCATAGCTTTGTCAGTAAACAGTTATAATACTAATGTTATTAGTTTGTTAAAACTCCGACAATAAATAAAGTTTGAATTGAATTGAATTGATAGTGCAATCGGAAAGACTGCTAAATAAGGCAACATTATTAGGGTAAGTAGGTAGACATCTAGAATACTAATGTTATTTGTTTGTTAAAACTCCGACAATAAATAAAGTTTGAATTGAATTGATAGTCCAATCGGAAAGACTGCTAATATTATTAGGGTAAGTAGGTAGACAGCTATAATACTAATGTTATGTGATCGTTAAAACTTCGACAATAAATAAAGTGCGAATTGAATTTAATTGATAGTCCAATCGGAAATATTGCTAACATGTATTAGGGTCAGACGGTGGATCGAACCTGAGATCCCTTGATTCGCAGTCCAATGTCTTAATAACCGTCTATTGTGAAACGAGGATGCGACGGAACAGTGCCACACCACATCCGTTATTAGCACAAAGACTGCATCTGTGTGAAACATAACGATGTATAGCTTGTGCAAAACCCCAATTTGCACGAAATATTTTTATTGTTATATATAAATAATAATGTATTATATAAATACATTAAACTGTTTCTATATATGGCCAAATGTTTACCATGTAATATATATATATTTGTTTTATGCATAATCGTCTGCTATTATTTTCGCGACTAAAATTATCAATCTCGCTTCGCGCGGGAAATGACTTAAGATGTTAGGCCTAATCTCAGTTTATCAAGGCCGTGGTTGCAGGTGTCCAGTTATGTAATACAAAGGCACCGAACTGGTTTGATGGTGTAATATTATATAACATAACAGATGTTTAGGAATAACAGATGTTTTAGGAATTGTTATATCATATATACACTGATTCAATTATGTATATAAGAAATGGATTTTATTAACATAAATGAGACACACTAGAGCCTAACTCCAGGAGCGAGAAAGGTCGTGATCTCAATCTAGTATATAGAACATATAAACTGTATTTATGATACTTAGATATTATGGACATTATAAGAAATATAACTTATAAAGATTTGTCGAATAATTAAATTGTTCAGCCATAGAAGAAACAGAGTTTCGGCGAACCACCAGTAGGTGATTAAAAGTTAATCTAATCAGAAACAGTGATTAGATTATAGTGATATTGAGTAATGACGGATTAGAAAGATTGGATGTTAAATATATTGTGTAAGCGCATAGTCGGCTCACACAAATGGATTGTTAAATAAGCTTTTAATGATACGATGTATATATATATATAGATCACTGATTATATATATATGGATATTTCTGATGCCAATTTAAACAAGATATTATATAGAAGAAATGTAATACTGTGTTGAGTTATCATTAATACATATATAACGAAGAAACCCCTAGACAACTCCAGCGAGTCTACAATAGGATAGACCCTGGTAAGAGCCGTAGCAACCGAGACATATTATTACGAGAAGAAAAAGGAGAGTTTGCGACAATTGGGACGCTCGTCCGGGATTGGAAATAAAGAAGAAATGACATATCGTGACATATTGTGAAGGACACTAGAATTTATATATGGAATATTGTGAAGGACACTAGGATTTATACATGAAGAATACACGGGACTATTAATTAACGTGGGAAAACAGAAGTGCATGCGAGACAGTGTTAGAATTTGGAAATAAGTGAAAGACGTCAACGAATTATTAAATTAATGAAATGGATTAAATTATTGGAAATGTGCAAACTTTGAATATGTGATAAATTATATATTGGATGAACGGACGAGACAGACTTCGGTAAGTACCAGTTTTCTTTTCATAGAGGCTTAATATTATCATTAAAATTATATTAGTGATTTACTTCCTTTTATTGAACTCAATTCTATAATACATTTGGAGATACATTCTGGGGATTAAAAATTTTGGGAAATAAAAAAATAAAATGGCTACAACTAGGAGTGCTAATCAGGAAACTGAGGGGCCGGTTCACCCCGACTTGCAGACAACAGGTGATGAGATATGGGACAAATTAATGAGACTTCCCTTCTTTAATCAGGAAAATCTGGAACGTCAGGGTGAGATTTATGAGAGAGAAAGAGAGAGGGAAGAAGTAAAACAAAGAGAAGAAAGAGAGAGAGAAAGAGAGAGGGAAGAAGTAAAACAAAGAGGGGAAAGAGAAGAGAAAGAAAGGGACAGGGAGGAAAGAAGGCAAAGGGAGAAAATGCAGATGGAGATTCGCCTGAGAGAAATCCAGAGAGATCAGGAATCTCAGCAAAATAACCCCCTCCATACAGATAATAGGCCCTCTAAGACAAACATTTCTGTTCCTATTTGGACCCAGACTATGAGGCCAGATAAATTCTTCGCAACATATGAGAGACTGTTCGAAGCTAGCCAGGTCGCCAAACAAACATGGGTGGGCCATATTATAGACAAGTTGTCCGACAAGGCCAGAAATATATATGCCACTCTTCCGGTCCAAGACGCTAATAATTACGATACCCTCAAGGCCGCCATCTTGGATGAATATAGACTCTCACCCACTGTATATAGAAAGAATTTCTTCTCTTGGGTAAAGAAACCTCAGCAGACATATTCCGAATTCATTAAGGAATTAAGGGAGCAAATGACTCTATGGACGGAGAACAATGATCCGAGCGAGGTCAACTGGATCGAGCTGCTCTTGAGATATAGATTCGAGTCCCAGCTAAGTGATGAGCTTAATTTGTTCATTCTGGATAAGAAAGCATCTACTCTCCAGGAATGTATTTCCCTGGCTGATGAATATAACCTCCATCGCAGATTAGCGCCCAGGACACGGATTAATTCAAATCCGAATGTGAAACCCAGAGATACAGAACACCGACCTCCAGCCCCAAGGCCATATATCCCCTCACCCATGTATCGACCCAATATTAGGATAGATAATTCCCAAGCTACCCATAGAACTCCCCGGATAGAAAAATATTGTAGTTATTGTAGGCGTAATGGCCACGGACGAATAGAGTGTTGGGCAGATCCCAAGTCACCTAGGTACAGGGGTACTAGAAACCTAGCAAACGGACACCAAGTGTCAAACACTACGCATAGTTCAGCCTTTATAACCAATGAGCCAGTGAACTCATGTGAAAATACCGAGATGGTAAATCCATTACTTGCCAAATATACAGGTCAAGCACGTATAAATAATAACACCGCACAAGTGACGTATTTGAGAGATTCAGGTGCGACAATTAGTTTATTGTCGGCTACTGATCAGACCGCTGATCATTTAGAATACACAGGTGAACGGGTAACAATCCGCGGTGTCAATTATATCCCTGGTAATTATCCGATAGCAAAGATTAGCGTCGATTGTCCAATATAACAAGGAACATTGAAGGTGGCTGTATTAAAACACAGATGCACCGCGGGGGTGGATCTTATAATAGGTAACGACTGTGAAACTGCCCCTGTCACTGATTTGATTACCTGTGGCGTGGTTACACGCTCAAATAAGAAAATTATCCCGTTTGATGAAATTGTCAAGTCCAACCCAGACTCA
>CM026388.1:13193074-13214728 GCA_014843695.1 Archivesica marissinica | reverse complement strand
CAGTGGCTGCGGTACGTAGTCCGGCCTTAAACAACAGTGGCTGCGGTACGTAGTCCGGCCTTAAACAACAGTGGCTGCGGTACGTAGTCCGGCCTTAAACAACAGTGGCTGCGGTACGTAGTCCGGCCTTAAACAACAGTGGCTGCGGTACGTAGTCCGGCCTTAAACAACAGTGGCTGCGGTACGTAGTCCGGCCTTAAACAACAGTGGCTGCGGTACGTAGTCCGGCCTTAAACAACAGTGGCTGCGGTACGTAGTCCGGCCTTAAACAACAGTGGCTGCGGTACGTAGTCCGGCCTTAAACAACAGTGGCTGCGGTACGTAGTCCGGCCTTAAACAACAGTGGCTGCGGTACGTAGTCCGGCCTTAAACAACAGTGGCTGCGGTACGTAGTCCGGCCTTAAACAACAGTGGCTGCGGTACGCAGTCCGGCCTTAAACGACAGTGGCTGCGGTACGTAGTCCGGCCTGAAACAACAGTGGCTGCGGTACGTAGTCCGGCCTTAAACAATAGTGGCTGCGGTACGTAGTCCGGCCTTAAACAACAGTGGCTGCGATACGTAGTCCGGCCTTAAACAACAGTTGGGGCTCTAACGTCCTCCAAATCCACACCGGGAATATATGTCTGGGGGAAGAAGCTTACAATATAGATAGCATATGAAAAATACCATATCAACATCCATGTGAAGGTTATTATAACAGCACGTGTTATATATGAACTATGGTACACGTGCTACATGATTTCGGGTCACGATATCAGACACTACATCTAGTCAAATGAAAATACAAATGAAGATATGAATATATATATATAAGGTAGGTAACTGTATACCATCACATGAATAAAAGGCACTTCGTATACAAGTACGAACAATAACTCTGTGGTCATATTCGTCACGTGGTACCAACACATACGGTAACCACTGGACATGCATGCCGTAACTTATGATAAGTTTAATACATCACATGGGCATGCTGATACTGGGTATGGAGCCAAGAGTACAGAACCACTCAAAAGACAATATGCAACGGCGTTCCATAGTTCACTGAATACAAATCCAACTACCATATACGTACAATAATATGGAACTATGCATCGGCGTTCCATAGTTGGTAGTTATTTAACCAAAACCATAATGCAATCATTCATAGTCGCTAACAATATGAATCAACATATATTACAGTATTCATTGCTAATACTGGAAACAAAACAACATATGTCGCTTGGAAATAATTGGATTTAACGAAGATTCTTTTATCAAAATGTTGAATAAAAAATGATCACATACCTTGACTTCAAGCAATAAATAAAATTCTCACATTTACCGACCTTTTAGTGGTCGAAATAACGCTGTAACACCTTCTGTTAGTTTGTAACGTAGCATATGTAGTAGAGTGTAGTGTATAGTTTTAGTTATTTCCCTTGGACCAATAGTTAAAATAAGTGACACGTACATTTGACCTGACACATGACAATACTTAAAGGCCTGCAGTTTGACCCCGTCCAATTGTAAAGATTTATACTTTACTACCTGTTCCATGTGATTAGTGGCTTGTATCAACAATGTAGCAGTACATTCAGTATAATTTGGCGTATGTAGGTATTTTCTAACGGTTAATATGCACGATCACTCTGTGAGCTGAGAATTAGTTAAAATGAGGCCCTGACAATTTAAGTAAACGTATATTATTGATTGTAAAGAAAATTGATAGTTATGAGTATTCAAACTACATAATCCAGATCAGCCCAGGGACATAGATTACATGTTATGTAGGTGCCTCATCAGCCGTAGCGTAATCACTGAGACTGATAATTTGTATGTATGTATATAATATGTATGTATTTATATGAATAAACTATATGTGTTCGTTATATGGTAACCTTCATACTTCATTTAATTATATATCTACAGTATTATTCGCAAGTTTTCTGTTATATTTTAAATATTTCTCTGTGTCAGTGTGTGTTTACCGATATTGATGCTACATAATAATCACAGTGAATGCTATGAGTACATGTATAATATTATAATTATAATCTCTTGAACATACGAGTATTACACATATTCTGCCGATTTATACAAGATGCCATTGAGTAAAATAACAATGTATGTAATTGATGAGCAGAGAAAAGAATTGCTGACTTTCTTGCAAAATAAGAACTGGGACGTAGAGATGGAAATAGAAGAAACAGCCACCGCCATGCCCGTTGCAGAGGCTGCTTACGTACCTCCCCCTATGCCTCAGCATGCTGAAGGTGTTGCTGAGTGTCCACTGTGCTTGTGTTCCCCTTGCATAATAAATGAACAGAACAAACAACTTTGGTGGCCTGCTAATAATCGTCCACCGCATAATCTAAATTCACATGAGAGAAAGCTTCTATACAGGAGGTTTTGGGCAATGCTATATAATTGTGGCGCATGGAAAGATGTCAGATATATAGAGAGAAAAGTAGCGGCTAGAAGAGGAGACTGTACTTGGCATAAGAGGGAACTGATGCCTGAATGTGTGGTACAGCAATGCAGGAACTGGCTGCCTAACCCGCGCAACCAGCCTTATTTGGGCCATAAGTGGAGTTGAATTGTTTATACCAGTTGTAAGTACTATAAAAATACAGAACTTCAATTTCAGCAATTTATAACCTCTGATATGTACGTGGGTCATAATAGATATAAGTGGTGCTCATGTATTAGATGTATACCATGCAGGGCCTCGCATGTGGCAAATACGATGTGCGTCGACCGTCAGATTTGTACCGCAATTCCTCGTGTGTTTAGTGCGTCGACCGTCAGATTTGTACCGCTATTCCTCGTGTGTTTAAGGTCAAATATAGGTCAACCTGCAGGCCTTTAAGCACGCGCTCATTACTAACCAATCACTGCATGCCTATGCTACATCCGCCATGTTTACAAAACATAAACAAGACGCCATTATGTGCTACAAATAATCCATATAATCTATTTTATCTATCTTCCGTTAATGTCGAACCCCTCGCGGGGACGTAGACATGTTGCGCGTCAAAAACCGCAAAGAAGTTAAAAGTATGAGTAGTTAAAAGTATAATTTAAGAAAGTAATGAAAATAAGTTGTGGTAAAAGTTTAAAAGCAGCTGCGCAGAACAACTAGTGACTGGCATGATCAATATGGCAAACTGCCGTATTGAATTGCTCTATGGTAGGGAGATGGACACTGTCAGGAGGGAGATGGTTCCAATGGCAGAATGTTCTTGGAAAAAAGGAAAACTTGTAGTAGTCTGTAGTTGCTGTAATTAACCTATAGCTTAAGGAATGGCAATGGCGAGCAGGACGGGAGAGGAGAACTAGGTAATTTTCAATGGGGATAGCAACAAGATCATTATGGATTTTATACATAAGGGATAACCTATTGTCAATACGCCGTTGATCTAGTCTGCGTAGATTTAGGGAATGTAGCATGTCTGTAACACTATATCATGTAGGAATATATATACTGAGTCAAAAAAGAAACGATACCAAACTAAAAATGACGTAAAACGGATAAAACCATAGAAAGGTTTAATATATTATTACGTATCAGTACCGGGTATCTTATTGCAACGTCAGCCAACCATAAACACAGGTAAATAAACACCCGATAATCTTGGAACGCCGAATTTCCGATTTGCACGTGCTCCTCAACAAAGACAACTTCCTACACATGTACAAATCGGAAAACCGGTTTATTGTACTGGTATTGCATTATCATCGAGGAAAAACACCTTACATACCCATTGTTACCTCTAACAAAATGCCTAGGCTAAACCGCAATCAGAGAATGCGTGCCATTGGCATGATTGACGGCGGTTTACGTCAGCGTGACGTCGCAAATCGACTCGGGGTTACGCGGATCACGATAACACGTCTACTTCGACGTTATCGAACACATGGATCGGTGGACGACCGTCCAAGATCTGGTCGACCACGTGTGACGACGCGTGAACAGGACCGTCACATTCGGACGTCACATTTACGTGACCGGTTCCTACCACAGGGATTCGGCACGTTTTGGGGTACTAGTATATATATTTAAGTACAGGGATTCTACTCTGTGGGATGTCAGATTTCGCATCGATCAGTAAAATGGCCCTATCTGAAACAATTTTGTACAAATCTGTCCAAATATAACGCCTATCCCGAGTCTTTATATTGTTCTTCAAATAAAACACAACTTTAAGCTGCATGCATGTATACTTTGCAAACAATTGCCACATACATTGGCTATAGCAGGTCACATTTCCATACTAGGACACGGGTTCTGTCAGCAACAAAAAAAATCTTCGACGGGAGAGTTTTAACTGTGAATAACATTATCAATAAAATGTGTTTCCACTAACCTGTATGTTTATTCGGCAAAAATGTACGCCAAAAAGAGATTTCGTAGCATTTTCAATTTGTTTTGAAAAATTCTAAAGCGGCGCAATTCGCGTTGAAACGAGCGTTCTGATTGGATTATGATTGTTCTTCATATATTAAAAAACATCTTGTTACATTCTAATAATCCTAAATAATTTCTAAAGCGGCGCAATTCGCGTTGAAACCAGCGTTGAAACGAGCGTTCTGATTGGATTATGATTGTTCTTCATATATAAAAAAACATCTTGTTACATTCTAATAATCCAATCAGAACGCTCGTTTCAACGCGAATTGCGCCGCTTTAGAAATTTTCAAAACAAATTGAAAATGCTACGAAATCTCTTTTTGACGTACATTTTTGCCGAATAAACCTACACGTTAGTGGAAACACATTTTATTGATAATGTTATTCACAGTTAAAACTCTCCCGTCGAAGATTTTTTTTGTTGCTGACAGAACCCGTGTCCTAGTATGGAAATGTGACCTGCTATGGCCAATGTATGTGGCAATTGTTTGCAAAGTATACATGCATGCAGCTTAAAGTTGTGTTTTATTTGAAGAACAATATAAAGACTCGGGATAGGCGTTATATTTGGACAGCTTTGTACAAAATTGTTTCAGATATGGCCATTTTACTGATCGATGCGAAATCTGACATCCCACAGAGTAGAATCCCTGTACTTATATATATATATACTAGTACCCCCAAACGTGCCGAATCCCTGTGGTTCCTACCTGCTACGCACACAGCTGCCGTTACTCCTGGGATGACCAACAATCGCAACAGTGCACAAACAGTCAGGAACCGGCTCGGTGAACGTGGCATTCGTGCCTATCGGCCATACGTTGGACCCATCCTGACACGACGTCACCGTGAAGTACGGCGGGAATGGACAACGGAACGTGCTCGCTGGACTCGGTTACAGTGGAATTCGGTGATGTTTAGCGATGAATCGCGGTTCTGTTTGCGTCGAGCGGATGGCAGAGAGCGGGTATATCGCAGACGCGGTGAACGTTACGCCGACGCATGTGTACGTCAGGTCGATCTGTTCGGGGGCGGAAGCGTTATGGCGTGGGGCGGTATCACCTTCGGCAGTCGCACTGAACTGTTAGTGGTGGACGGGAACCTAAACGCCCAGCGGTACTGTGATGAGATCCTTGCGCCAGTTGTTGTGCCGTTCTTTAACGCCAACAGAAACGTCACACTGTTCCAACAGGACAACGCCAGGTGTCATACTGCTCGGATTTCCACCACATTATTGGAGCAGAACAATATTGAAACCCTGCCGTGGCCTGCTTTGTCACCAGACTTGTCACCCATAGAACATTTGTGGGATACGTTAGACCGCCGCGTCAGACGACGTCAGCCGGTAACGTTAAACCAACTGAGGGATGTTTTGCGTCAGGAGTGGACACATATTGACCAGCAAGAGATTCAGACACTCTTCCGTTCGATGCGACGGCGGTGCATTGCAGTGAGAGACGCAAATGGTGCCCATACTCGGTATTGACGTCTGTGTGAAAACTCCATTAGACCCTGTCCGACGAATTACGTCATCACGCAGCAGACAGTTTCGGAGGCTCATTATGCTTTATGTGCTCCTCTTTCAAACATGTTGGACTATCATCTTATGAATTTTCAAAGAATTTTCTTAATAAATGTTGAAATTATAGACACATAAACACCAGGTATCGTTTCTTTTTTGACTCAGTATATATACCTTCAGGTAACTATTGCTATTCGTTTCTACTACCACCACGATAACATATTATGCATGTACATTGACTGATAACCTGTTAGTTTTTGAGAAATATCGATCAGATGTAAAGACTTGATTTTCATTGTCTAACTTAAACCACACCATCGTATATTGTATTTCTTATATCCGTCAATGCAATTGTCGTCATTATATATGCCTGATGATAATTATGCTATAACTTATGTGATTGTTATTATGCGATGTATATACGTATGAAACTGTATATTTGTATATATTGGTTGCAGAGAGAGAAACGGCTGAACAGGCTGGGAAAGCTTGGAGGATTGCGAAAATATACGCAGTAGACATTTATAAAAGGGTGTCCTCTTTCTTTGTCGATCTCGACCCTCACACCCTTAGTGCTCGCCGGCTGTCTGCGACATAACCACCAGCGTAGGAATTAGGTTATCGCGCTCACCACTAGATATGTTCGTGCATCTGTAACCCCCAGCGTAGGAATACGGGTTATCGCGCTTACCACTCGATATGTTCTGTTCGTGCATCTGTAACCACCAGCGTAGGAACATGGGTTATCGCGCTCATCACTCGATATGTGCGTGCATCTGTAACCCCCAGCGTAGGGATACGGGTTATCGCGCTCACCCCTCAATATGTACTGTTCGTGCATCTGTAACCCCCAGCGTAGGAACATGGGTTATCGCGATCACCATTAGATATGTACTGTTCGTGCATCTGTAACCCCCAGCGTAGAAACATGGGTTATCGCGCTCACCATTAGATATGTACTGTCGTGCATCTGTATCCCCCAGCGTAGGAACATGGGTTATCGCGCTCACCATTAGATATGTACTGTCGTGCATCTGTAACCCCCAGCGTAGGAACATGGGTTATCGTGCTCACCATTCGATATGTACTGTTCGTGCATCTGTACCCCCAGCGTAGGAACATGGGTTATCGTGCTCACCATTCGATATGTACTGTTCGTGCATCTGTAACCCCCAGCGTAGGAACATGGATTATCGCGCTCACCACTCGATATGTACTGTTCGTGCATCTGTAACCCCAGCGTAGGGATATGGTTATCGCGCTCACCATTAGATATGACTGTTCGTGCATCTGTATCCCCCAGCGTAGGAACATGGGTTATCGCGCTCATCCCTCGATATGTACTGTTCGTGCATCTGTAACCCCCAGCGTAGGAACATGGGTTATCGCGCTCACCACTCGATATGTACTGTTCGTGCATCTGTAACCCCCAGCGTAGGGATATGGTTATCGCGCTCACCATTAGATATGTACTGTTCGTGCATCTGTATCCCCCAGCGTAGGAACATGGGTTATCGCGCTCATCCCTCGATATGTACTCTTCGTGCATCTGTATCCCCCAGCGTAGGAACATGGGTTATCGCGCTCATCCCTCGATATGTACTGTTCGTGCATCTGTATCCCCCAGCGTAGGAACATGGGTTATCGCGCTCATCCCTCGATATGTACTGTTCGTGCATCTGTATCCCCCAGCGTAGGAACATGGGTTATCGCGCTCACCATTAGATATGTACTGTTCGTGCATCTGTAACCCCCAGCGTAGAAACATGGGTTATCGCGCTCACCATTAGATATGTACTGTTCGTGCATCTGTAACCCCCCGCGTAGGAACATGGGTTATCGCGCTCACCATTAGATATGTACTGTTCGTGCATCTGTATCCCCCAGCGTAGGCACACGGGTTATTGTTTTGGCTGCGTCTGTGGATAGGATAACTCAAAACATTGCTGGTGGATTTTGATAAAACGTTGTGTGTGTATATATAGCGAGTTGGTCTAGGAAGTTTTGGGGTGGGGTGAAATCGGTCAAAGCATGAACACACATCAAGATAGACATATAGTTTCAATTGAGCACATCTGGGACCATGCTGCTTCCAATTCTGTAGTGGGGCGACCATCCCCTACCCAGCGGGTCCTCAGGTGGCGGATAGGGGAACGGCCCTCAGATATGGGGGTTAGCTGTGAATTAAATAAGCAGTCCCGGACCATATGGCGGTGTACCTACCAGGACGGGACAGGATAGCACATGGCAAAGCTACTCCTATTAAATACTCCACGTGTCCCACAACGGGTGCATCAGGCGAATATATGGACCGCCTTAAAAGTCCTAGCCTAAGGGTGAGGTAACCCCAACAGAAACCTCGAATGCTGAAGCCGGAAGTACTGGGCACGGCGCATTCTAATAAACCACGGTACTAAGCATAAACGCAAAACAAATGAGCACATATAGGAATCCTTATATGGCCTTTCAAATAAGCCATACCTCATGACATTGAGTTGACCTTTCAAGGTCAAGTCAAAATCATGCTTAAATCAAACATTTGTTCCAGTGGCAAATACCAGCTCGGGGGTTTATGCTATTCTCTAACTTTTATATGTTTGTGGATCGTCTTTGTATATATTTCCGGCGCGTGTATACTTACTAGACAAGATTGTGTACATTGGGAAATAAACAAATTACAAATGGAAGTCACGTCCTGTCTGTACATTTTAATATTGCAACAACGGCGTTAAACGGTACCCTGGACGCTAACACTGCTGAACAAGGTTTCCAAATGTATTTCAGTCAATAGCAGCATGGCGGCTAACCATTTATAATATTAGTGTAATATTTGCCAAACGATTATTTCTGCAAATATGTTACGCGTCTGTCTATAAAATCTCCCTATGATGGACGTTGTGAACAAAGGACTACAGCACTGGCATGTGTCAGGGTGTCGCGAATAATGATTCTACAACTTAAAGCAAACGTCCCAGCAAATTAAACTGAAATCAATAAAATGCATACAAGTGTTAAACATTATTCATGCACAATTTATCCTTTTTGCAAATTTTAAAAATTATCTTCAATTCAAATCATTGGACATTTATTTGTAATTTCAACTGGACATTTTATTGACGACCGTTTGAAGGCAAACAAACACGACTGTCGACATTCATCTTTAATTCCATGGGAAGACCTTTGACATGCTCTCGCTCTGGATACTGACAAATTGATGACCCCGTTATTGCGAGATCAAAGTTCATTACACTAACTTCATGCTAATATGCACCAATATTTGGATATTGACAATATAATTCAATTTTATTTCGTTTCCCAATAAAGAACGAGGCAGAAATCAAACAGAGATATCTGTACTAATTTTATGAGTATTTGTTATAGCGGCAAGCACGTCAAAATAGTGTAATGACATCCGTAATTCCGACTGATGAACGATTATAGGGGGCAAGACGCCATGACATAGAGCACCATTAGTTTGCCGTAGCTGTTCTGCGGAGACATATTTGCATTAGTCTTGCGATAGTCCTATTTTATACCAGTTTTGATTTTGCAATATTTTGCAGAACATAAAAATACACAAACAAAATTCAATGCAGATTTGACATATACATAGTTATATACTAGCTGCATATCCATAGCTATATACTAGCTGCATATTCATAGCTATATACTAGCTGCATATTCATAGTTATTTACTAGCTGCATATTCATAGCTATATACTAGCTGCATATTCATAGCTATATACTAGCTGCATATTCATAGCTATATACTAGCTGCATATTCATAGTTATATACTAGCTGCATATTCATAGCTATATACTAGCTGCATATTCATAGTTTTATACTAGCTGCATATCCATAGCTATATACTAGCTGCATATACATAGCTATATACTAGCTGCATATCCATAGTTATATACTAGCTGTATATACATAGCTATATACTAGCTGTATATACATAGCTATATACTAGCTGCATATTCCTAGTTATATACTAGCTGCATATACATAGTTATATACTAGCTGCATATACATAGCTATATACTAGCTGCATATTCATAGTTATATACTAGCTGCATATTCATAGTTATATACTAGCTGTATATACATAGCTATATACTAGCTGCATATTCATAGCTATATACTAGCTGCATATTCATAGTTATATACTAACTGCATATTCATAGTTATATACTAGCTGTATATACATAGCTATATACTAGCTGCATATTCATAGCTATATACTAGCTGCATATTCATAGTTATATACTAGCTGCATATTCATAGTTATATACTAGCTGCATATTCATAGTTATATACTAGCTGTATATACATAGCTATATACTAGCTGCATATTCATAGCTATATACTAGCTGCATATTCATAGTTATATACTAGCTGCATATTCATAGTTATATACTAGCTGTATATACATAGCTATATACTAGCTGCATATTCATAGCTATATACTAGCTGCATATTCATAGTTATATACTAGCTGCATATTCATAGCTATATACTAGCTGCATATTCATAGCTATATACTAGCTGCATATACATAACTATATACCAGCTGCATATACATAGCTATATACTAGCTGTATATACATAGCTATATACTAGCTGCAGATACATAGCTATATACTAGCTGCATATTCATAGTTATATACTAGCTGCATATTCATAGTTATATACTAGCTGCATATTCATAGTTATATACTAGCTGCATATTCATAGTTATATACTAGCTGCATATACATAGTTATATACTAGCTGCATATTCATAGCTATATACTAGCTGCATATTCATAGTTATATACTAGCTGCATATCCATAGTTATATACTAGCTGCATATACATAGCTATATACTAGCTGCATATTCATAGTTATATACTAGCTGCATATACATAGCTATATACTAGCTGCATATACATAGTTATATACTAGCTGCATATCCATAGTTATATACTAGCTGCATATTCATAGTTATATACTAGCTGCATATTCATAGCTATATACTAGCTGCATATACATAGTTATATACTAGCTGCATATACATAGATATATACTAGCTGCATATCCATAGCTATATACTAGTTGCATATACATAGTTATATACTAGCTGCATATACATAGCTATATACTAGCTGTATATACATAGTTATATACTAGCTGTATATACATAGTTATATACTAGCTGCATATACATAGATATATACTAGCTGCATATCCATAGATATATACTAGCTGCATATCCATAGCTATATACTAGTTGCATATCCATAGTTATATACTAGCTGCATATACATAGCTATATACTAGCTGCATATACATAGCTATATACTAGCTGCATATTCATACTTATATACCAGTGGAAGTCGTGATAGCGCAGTGGAAGCGCGTTCGCTTCATGTGCAAAACGCCCGGAGTTCGAGCCCCGCTGGAGCCGTTACGATTGTGCCCTTAGGCAAGGCATTTAAATTCCACATTGCCTCTTCTCTCTCATTCATGGCGATGAACTATATCAGGAATGAGGTCTCGAGAGTGATTAATATAAGTTGAAAGAACTTGTTTCGCAATCGAGCTAAAATAAATCTTCTTCTTCTTGTCGTTCGCCAATCACATGGACTGCAAACACGAAATGGGCCGTCCTCCTCAGATCCTCCCGGTAGCCATGTAACTTCGTCTGGAGAGAAGTATCTGTTGCCCAGGTTGTTTTCCTCAGCCCATGAAGATTGGGACACTCCTGGAGGATGTGTTCTGCAGTCTGGTCCCCTATGTTGCAGCTGCAGGCAGTTGATGGAGCTAGTCCAAGCTTCCGACACATATGGAAGTTCAGGCGGTTATGCCCTGTTCTAAGCCGGAATATCGTGACTTGCTCCTGTCTGGTGAGAAGGTGGTAGTCATCCTTCTCGACTGTTGGCTTTGATGCAGATTTGATTATGGTGCATTTCTCCTTGTAAGTCAAATCTTTGTCTGGTTGCCTCTCGGTAGAACCTTGCTTGGTAAGCTGGTCAGCGGCTTCATTGCCAGGAACCCACTGGAGGACAGTTCTGTTAGTTACGCTGACTGTTCGAAGGGCTTACATCAGGTGGGGTTCTTTGTTGTTAGATAGGGCATCCAGAACTGAGAGCGCATCAGTCAGGAAGACAACCTGGGCACACTCCACAGTGTTGTGTACTAGAGATGCTGCTGTTTCAAGGGCCTGTACTTCTGCCCCATAGTTGCTGCAGTGTACTCCAGTAGGTATAGCAACTGACTGTGTGTGTCCATCTGGGTGTCGGACATACACGCCTGTTCCTCCGTTTGCTACTGCTCTTGTGGCTGAACCATCTGTGTATACTTGTAGCCATGCTTCTCCAGGATAACTCTTGTCGATGTGTGCTAGTGTGAGGGCACGTTTGACGTCATCATGTTGTCTATCTCTGGATGTCATGTATGGGATTGTACTGCATATGGTAACCTTGGATTCATCGCTAGTCAACCATTGCTTGGATAGAAATGGCGTTGGAGGCAATGTCTTGGCTGGGAGATGGCTGGTGTGCTTTCGAGCAAGCTTCTTGGACTGGTGGATGAAACTGCTTCGCTTTAGACGATTCTTCGTTAGTGCCTCTACTCTCTGCTTCATCGGTTGTTCTTCCTGACATCGAAACTTCTCTGTCTGTAGAAGAATTCTTTTGTCGCGACGTTCTTGCAGTGGCTGGATGGAAGTAATTTTCTCCATGGCCTTGATTGGAGTGCTCTTCATTGCACCTGTGATCAGCCTGAGAGCCTTGTTCTGAACCTTGCTAAAATAAATGTGTATAAACTAAATGAATGTGTGTCGATGTGTAGATGTGGGTGTGTAGATGTGGGTGTGTGGGTGTGTAGATGTGTGGGTGTGTAGATGTGGATGTGTGGGTGTGTAGATGTGGGTGTGTAGATGTGGGTGTGTGGGTGTGTAGATGTGGATGTGTGGGTGTGTAGATGTGGATGTGTAGATGTGGATGTATGGATGTGTAGATGTGGATGTGTGGATGTGTAGATGTGGATGTGTGGATGTGGATGTGTAGATGTGGATTTGTAGATGTGGATTTGTACATAACACGTTTGTTTGATCAATGGAATGGAGTTGTTTGTCTGCAACAGATGGACGCTGATCCTTATCGCTACACTGTTATTCCCCATCTGCTGTGCTAATGCAATGGCGACGGCGGCACACAGTTACTTCAACACTGATATCATTTATTTCACTGATAATATACAACTGAAATGTTGTACAGCTGTTTTGTGCAAATCGAAGTTATATATCAGAACAAAGGCTAAATTTACTTTACTTTTTAGGAAAAGACAACACAATCTTAATATGCGAGAAAGTACTTAATATTCATTAGATTAATGAACAGTCTGTGAAATGAAACAGATATATATCTGGTCAAATTTGTATATGGTATATCCTACACCGGTAGTGTCATCGTAATAATACACAGTATATCCTACACCGGTAACGTTATCGTAATAATACACAGTATATCCTACACCGGTAACGTCATCATAATAATACACAGTATATCCTACACCGGTAACGTATCTAATAATACACATATATCCTACACCGGTAACGTCATCTAATAATACACAGTATATCCTACACCGGTAACGTTATCGTAATAATACACAGTATATCCTACACCGGTAACGTCATCATAATAATACACAGTATATCCTACACCGGTAACGTTATCGTAATAATACACAGTATATCCTACACCGGTAACGTCATCATAATAATACACAATATATCCTACACCGGTAACGTTATCGTAATAATACACAGTATATCCTACACCGGTAACGTCATCATAATAAATAATACACAGTATATCCTACACCGGTAACGTCATCGTAATAATACACAGTATATCCAACACCGGTAACGTCATCGTAATAATTCACAGTATATCCTACACCGGTAACGTCATCGTAATAATGCATGATATATCCTACACCGGTAACGTCATCGTAATAATACATGATATATCCTACACCGGTAACGTTATCGTAATAATGCATGATATATCCTACACCGGTAACGTCATCGTAATAATACACTGTATATCCTACACCGGTAACGTCATCATAATAATACACAGTATATCCTACACCGGTAACGTCATCATAATAATACACAATATATCCTACACCGGTAACGTCATCGTAATAATACACTGTATATCCAACACCGGTAACGTCATCGTAATAATACACTGTATATCCTACACCGGTAACATCATCGTAATAATACACTGTATATCCTACACCGGTAACATCATCGTAATAATACACTGTATATCCAACACCGGTAACGTCATCGTAATAATTCACAGTATATCCTACACCGGTAACGTCATCGTAATAATGCATGTATATCCTACACCGGTAACGTCATGTAATAATCAGTATATCCTACCGTAACTATCGTAATAATACATATATCGTAATAATACAGTATATCCTACACCGGTAACGTTATCGTAATAATGCATATATCCTACACCGGTAACGTCATCGTAATAATGCATGATATATCCTACACCGGTAACGTCATCGTAATAATACATGATATATCCTACACCGGTAACGTCATCGTAATAATGCATGATATATCCTACATCGGTAACGTCATCGTAATAATACACTGTATATCCTACACCGGTAACGTCATCGTAATAATACACAGAATATCCTACACCGGTAACGTCATCGTAATAATACACAGTATATCATACACCGGTGACGTCATCGAAATAATACACAAGTAATGTAATAATACACGGTATATCCTACACAAATAATGTAATAATACACGGTATATCCTACGCAAATAATGTAATAATACACGGTATATCCTACACAAGTAATGTAATAATACATGGTATATCCTACACAAGTAACGTAATAATACACGGTATATCCTACACAAGTAATGTAATAATACACGGTATATCCTACACAAGTAATGTAATAATACACGGTATATCCTACACAAGTAACGTAATAATACACGGTATATCCTACACAAGTAACGTAATAATACACGGTTCATCCTAGCCTGGGTTCCAGTCTGTCGATTTTTCACTTTGTAGCTTCTACTAGTACGTTTTATCCACTTAGTTTACATATATTTCCTCATGACACTGGGTGTTGGGTTCGAGTCGTGACGTTGTGGGATGGAACAGCGGGTGTATGTGTGTGCTGCACGTACGTATTACATGCATACTTGCTTTCGTTTAGTTTATGCAATTATTTGTTTTTCTTCTTCTTATTTTTCTTTCTTGTACAAATCGGTGATTTTGTTTAATTATACATCACTGTGACGTTCTGGTGAGGGCCGTCTTCTAATGTTGTTACAACTTGTCGCCCAGACCATTTGTATTATCATGACACGTTCTTGTACTTATGTTTTTTATATTATACTGTTCATGCTGAATACACTACCATATAATTACACTTATATCCTCCAAATAAATAAATACAAATATTGTTCATAATCAATCAATAAAAACGTAATAAAATACTTGAGTAGTTTAATATAAGTCGTGTAATATTCTTCAACCGTGATCGCAGGTTCGATCCCCCGTCTGACCCTAATAAACTTAACAGTATTTCAGATGGGACGTTAAACCGAGGTCTCGTGTCGGTGCTTTACACCGTGCACGTAAAAGAACAAGAGGAGATTCTGGAATTGGTCTCTGTCTGTATCATGCACTATCCTCCAAAATTAAAAATAACTAATCTCTGCAGGAGGCGTCGCTCATACGGGCAACCGGTAGCGACGATAAATAAACGTAAAACACACACACCCAACCGTGATATTGCCGATGCTTATTGACCTAGAGAGCATGCATATAACTACAGGGCTCTCCTTTGTTTACCAAATACATGCACCTGTGTGAACCTTTGCGCCGATGGACAAGGGTATAGAAAGTATGATGCAACACGCAGGTGATCATTCAAACCGTTGTATAAGGCATAGTCAATGATTTTAATGTAACTATTCTTTCTTATTTGGTATACATGTAGCTTTAATTGTTTTATCTCTAAACCCGTGTTTTAGATTGGCCAAACCATTCATTTAGTGTAATTAAAACAAATTGATTGAAAGTGTCATTAGGTTCATACTAAATGAAGATGAATGCGTATGAATTAGTGTAAATGTATCAACTATCGACAACGGAAGTTGCCGTATAGGGAATGTGCTATGTGTCCTCACGCACACAGATAAAGTATATTTTCTCCCTCATTAAATTCCTGTCATTATCTACTTTAGTCCGTATTGGGAAGCTTAGTCTTGAAGCACATTATTCGTGAGCCTTCTAATATTTCGCTTGATGAGTTTCTAATGAGATCGTCATCAGCGTTCCAAGCATTTCCGTTTCTGCGCAGTGCCAACTTCCGTTATCACTGTTAGTAGAGATTTTGAAATTAATTCTAAAAGGTTTCTAACTCTGAACAATACAAAAGGCAATTGTCTGTTTCATGTCAGTTTAATCATTCGATTCCACTATTGTTTGAAATCTTCAATGTACAATGGTCAAGACACCACCAGAGATTGTTCTATGAAACTGCCACATCAGTTAGAAGCCCCGTGTGTGCGCGGTGGTAGAGTAGTGCTTGCATCCGTAGACGACGCAGCTGTTATTTATGCCCACTGGTCGGCATCACAAACGAGAAATAGTTGCAACTCTTGTAACAATACATCTGAATAGAGAATATGAATAAGGCAACGCGAGCTCAATCATAGTTACACAGCATAGCTCAACCCGAGTGAGTGCATATACGGCCGGGGCTAATAGAACTATTTCCTATATTCGTTTCACTAAAACAAGACAGTTATGTCATGACACAACAGTCAGCGACAACACAACCTCTTCTCATGATAATCATTTCAATGAAATTTCGAGATAAACGGACACTACTTCCAAACATCAAAAGAACATTCAAACCATCGACAGAAGACACACTGGCATAAAACAAGCTGCGTTGATGTTTCATGTGATTAAAAATTACGTTAGCATAGGAAATATCTCGCGAACGTGAGTCACGTTTGGGATTCTATTGCAGCTAGTAGGTGTGAGACATTTGTTAGACGTATGCCTCGCAGAGTTCATGCTGTTTTGAAGGCTCACGATGCAATACAAGGAACAGAACAGAACAACATTTTATTATCAGACCTGTACATAGTACATAATCATATAATACATAATATATTTATTTACATCACGTGACTTGTTAGTTACATATTCAAGTGTGTTCATTGTATTAGTAACAGAGGATGAACATTATATTTAAGCAGATTATCGTATACTATCAAGTACATTTAACAAGAAGAAACAGTTTTATTAGATACAAATTATTATGGTTATTTGTCTTTAACATACTTATGTCAATGGAAATTTTTTATCAAGGAAGACATTATACTGTCGTTAGAGAGTTTCTGAGGTACAAAGCTCTTTTCAAATAATTTGCTAATTTAAATAGGATTGATTTATCGGATGTTTTTCATAGTTCTAGATATTTATACACGGACGGTCTTCTGTAATAATACGGCTTTAAATACTTATGTCGAATGTTAAATTAAATGTAGTGGAAGTCGTGATAGCGCAGTGGATGCGCATTCGCTTCAGGTGCGAAAGGTCCGGAGTTCGAGCCCCACTGGAGCCGTTACGATTGTGCCCTTAGGCAAGGCATTTAAATTCCACGTTGCCTCTTCTCTCTCCCTCGTGGCGATGGATTCCATCAGGAATGAGGTCTCGAGAGTGATTTATATAAGTTGAAATAACTTGTTTCGCAATCGAGCTAAAATAAATTTGTATAAACTAAATTAATTGTAGCATGGACAAACACAAACACGTATTAATGTCGATAGTACTTTAACATGTATGCATGTATTTTAAAATAACTTGGCATAAATGTCCAGACGATGTGTCATGTAGATGCCCAACTCAACGGTCAATATGATAGAGATCATTCACAGAAAGTTTATGCAAATTTATTTTAGCCCGATTGCGAAACAAGTTCTTATAACTTATATTAATTACGCTTGAGACCTCATTCCTGATGGAATCCATCGCCACGAGGGAGAGAGAAGATGCAACGTGGAATTTAAATGCCTTGCCTAAGGGCACATTTGTAATGGCTCCAGCGGGGCTCGAACTCCGGACCTTTCGCACCTGAAGTGAACGCGCATCCACTGCGCTATCACGACTTCCATTCACAGAGAGTGGTGTCCTGCTATATGTTCCCGGTATCGTGTTTGACCTGTAACTTTATCATTTGTATGTAGGTTTTAAAATAAATGGACATACTTGTTAGCCATATCAAGACAATGTATCGCGCGTTAGATCGAGGTCTCCACCTCAAACGTCATTGTCAGAAATTAAGGTAAATGACAATGTGTTTATGTTGACTGATGGTGTTAATGTAAGGTTTGTTGTTTTGCCTCCTCCCCCAAACTACCCGAAAACGCACAACATTTGATTGTGGAAACGAGTTAGCCATGTCTTATTGTTATATATAAATAATAATGTATTATATAAATACATTAAACTGTTTCTATATATGGCCAAATGTTTACCATGTAATATATATATATATGTTTTATGCATAATCGTCTGCTATTATTTTCGCGCCTAAAATTATCATCTCGCTTCGCGCGGGAAATGACTTAAGATGTTAGGCCTAATCTCAGTTTATCAAGGCCGTGGTTGCAGGTGTCCAGTTATGTAATACAAAGGCACCGAACTGGTTTGATGGTGTAATATTAGATAACAGTCCGTGGTTGCAGGTGTCCAGTTATGTAATATAAAGGCACCGAACTGGTTTGATGGTGTAATATTAGATAACATAACAGATGTTTAGGAATAACAGATGTTTTAGGAATTGTTATATCATATATACACTGATTCAAATATGTATATAAGAAATGGATTTTATTAACATAAATCAGACACATTAGAGCCTAACTCCAGGAGCGAGAAAGGTCGTGATCTCAATCTAGTATATAGAACATATAAACTGTATTTATGATACTTAGATATTATGGACATTATAAGAAATATAACTTATAAAGATTTGTCGAATAATTAAATTGTTCAGCCATAGAAGAAACAGAGTTTCGGCGAACCACCAGAAGGTGATTAAAAGTTAATCTAATCAGAAACAGTGATTAGATTATAGTGATATTGAGTAATGACGGATTAGAAAGAGTGGATGTTAAATATATTGTGTAAGCGCATAGTCGGCTCACACAAATGGATTGTTAAATAAGCTTTTAATGATACGATGTATATATATATAGATCACTGATTATATATATATGGATATTTCTGATGCCAATTTAAACAAGATCTTATATAGAAGAAATGTAATACTGTGTTGAGTTATCATTAATACATATAATAACGAAGAAACCCCCTAGACAACTCCAGCGAGTCTACAATAGGATAGACCCTGGTAAGAGCCGTAGCAACCTAGACATATTCTTACGAGAAGAAAAAAGGAGAGTTTGCGACAATTGGGACGCTCGTCCGGGATTGGAAATAAAGAAGAGGTGACATATCGTGACATATTGTGAAGGACACTAGAATTTATATATGGAATATTGTGAAGGACACTAGGATTTAGACATGAAGAATACAAGGGACTATTAATTAACGTGGGAAAACAGAAGTGCATGCGAGACAGTGTTAGAATTTGGAAATAAGTGAAAGACGTCAACGAATTATTAAATTAATGAAATGGATTAAATTATTGGAAATGTGCAAACTTTGAATATGTGATAAATTATATATTGGATTAACGGACGAGACAGACTTCGGTAAGTGCCAGTTTTCTTTTCATAGAGGCTTAATATTATCATTAAAATTATATTAGTGATTTACTTCCTTTTATTGAACTCAATTCTATAATACATTTGGAGATACATTCTGGGGATTAAAAATTTTGGGAAATAAAAAAATAAAATGGCTACAACTAGGAGTGATAATAAGGAAACTGAGGGGCCGGTTCACCCCGACTTGCAGACAACAGGTGATGAGATATGGGACAAATTAATGAGACTTCCCTTCTTTAATCAGGCAAATCTGGAACGTCAGGGTGAGATTTATGAGAAAGAAAGAGAGAGGGAAAGAGAGAGGGAAGAAGTAAAACAAAGAGAGAGAGAAAGAGAGAGGGAAGAAGTAAAACAAAGAGAAGAAAGAGAGAGGGAAAGAGAAGAAAGAGAGAGAGAAAGAGAGAGGGAAGAAGTAAAACAAAGAGAAGAAAGAGAGAGGGAAAGAGAAGAAAGAGAGAGAGAAAGAGAGAGGGAAGAAGTAAAACAAAGAGGGGAAAGAGAAGAGAAAGGGACAGGGAGGAAAGAATGCAAAGGGAGAAAATGCAGATGGAGATTCGCCTGAGAGAAATCCAGAGAGATCAGGAATCTCAGCAAAATAACCCCCTCCATACAGATAATAGGCCCTCTAAGACAAACATTTCTGTTCCTATTTGGACCCAGACTATGAGGCCAGATAAATTCTTCGCAACATGTGAGAGACTGTTCGAAGCTAGCCAGGTCGCCAGACAAACATGGGTGGGCCATATTATAGACAAGTTGTCCGACAAGGCCAGAAATATATATGCCACTCTTCCTGTCCAAGACGCTAATAATTACGATACCCTCAAGGCCGCCATCTTGGATGAATATAGACTCTCACACACTGTATATAGAAAGAATTTCTTCTCTTGGGTAAAGAAACCTCAGCAGACATATTCCGAATTCATTAAGGAATTAAGGGAGCAAATGACTCTATGGACGGAGAACAATGATCCGAGCGAGGTCAACTGGATCGAGCTGCTCTTGAGATATAGATTCGATTCCCAGATAAGTGATGAGCTTAATTTGTTCATTCTGGATAAGAAAGCATCTACTCTCCAGGAATGTATTTCCCTGGATGATGAATATAACCTCCATCGCAGATTAGCGCCCAGGACACGGATTAATTCAAATCCGAATGTGAAACCCAGAGATACAGAACACCGACCTCCAGCCCCAAGGCCATATATCCCATCACCCATGTATCGACCCAAAATTAGGATAGATAATTCCCAAGCTACCCATAGAACTCCCCGGATAGAAAAATATTGTAGTTATTGTAGGCGTAATGGCCACGGACGAATAGAGTGTTGGGCAGATCCCAATTCACCTAGGTACAGGGGTACTAGAAACCTAGCAAACGGACACCAAGTGTCAAACACTACTCATAGTTCAGCCTTTAGAACCAATGAGCCAGTGAACTCATGTGAAAATACCGAGATGGTAAATCCATTACTTGCCAAATATACAGGTCAAGCACGCATAAATAATAACACCGCACAAGTGACGTATTTGAGAGATTAAGGTGCGACAATTAGTTTATTGTCGGCTACTGATCAGACCGCTGATCATTTAGAATACACAGGTGAACGGGTAACAATCCGCGGTGTCAATTATATCCCTGGTAATTATCCGATAGCAAAGATTAGCGTCGATTGTCCAATATACCACGGAACATTGAAGGTGGCTGTATTAAAACACAGATGCACCGCGGGGGTGGATCTTATAATAGGTAACGACTGTGAAACTGCCCCTGTCACTGATTTGATTACCTGTGGCGTGGTTACACGCTCAAATAAGAAAATTATCCCGTTTGATGAAATTGTCAAGTCCAACCCAGACTCA
>CM026388.1:13171271-13192074 GCA_014843695.1 Archivesica marissinica | reverse complement strand
GGGTTCCATCCGTCTGTTGGTTCTATTATCTCACCTAGCCACGGATGAAGGTGATGCATCGTGACTGGGTACCGTCCCTCCGTTCTATTAGCTCACCTAGCCACGGATGAGGGTGATGCATTGTGACTGGGTACCGTCCCTCCGTTCTATTAGCTCACCTAGCCACGGATGAAGGTGATGCATTGTGACTGGGTTCCGTCCGTTCGTTGGTTATATTAGATCACCTAGCCACGGATGAAGGTGATGCATCATGACTGGGTTCCGTCCGTCCGTTGGTTATATTAGCTCACCTAGCCACGGATGAAGGTGATGCATTGTGACTGGGTTCCGTCCGTCCATCTGTTATATTAGCTTACCTAGCCACGGATGAAGGTGGTGCATTGTGACTGGGTTCCGTCCGTCCGTCCGTTATATTAGCTTACCTAGCCACGGATGAGGGTGATGCATTGTGACTTGGGTTCCGTCTGTCCGTTGATTATATTAGCTCACCTAGCCACGGATGAGGGTGATGCATTGTGACAGGGTTCCGTCCGTCCGTTGGTTATATTAGCTCACCTAGTCACGGATGAGGGTGATGCATTGTGACAGGGTTCCGTCCGTCCGTTGGTTATATTAGCTCACCTAGCCACGGATGAAGGTGATGCATTGTGACTGGGTTCCGTCCGTCCGTTGGTTATATTAGCTCACCTAGCCACGGATGAAGGTGATGCATTGTGACTGGGTTCCGTCCGTCCGTTGGTTATATTAGCTCACCTAGCCACGGATGAGGTGATGCATTGTGACTGGGTTCCGTCCGTCCGTTGGTTATATTAGCTCACCTAGCCACGGATGAAGGTGATGCATTGTGACTGGGTTCCGTCCGTCCGTTGGTTATATTAGCTCACCTAGCCACGGATGAGGGTGATGCATTGTGACTGGGTTCCGTCCGTCCGTTGGCTATATTAGCTCACCTAGCCACGGATGAAGGTGATGCATTGTGACTGGGTTCCGTCCGTCCGTTGGTTATATTAGCTCACCTAGCCACGGATGAAGGTGATGCATTGTGACTGGGTTCCGTCCGTCCGTTGGTTATATTAGCTCACCTAGCCACGGATGAAGGTGATGCATTGTGACTGGGTTCCGTCCGTCCGTTCTATTAGCTCACCTAGCCACGGATGAGGGTGATGCATTGTGACTGGGTTCCGTCCGTCCGTTGGTTATATTAGCTCACCTAGCCACGGATGAAGGTGATGCATTGTGACTGGGTTCCGTCCGTCCGTTGGTTATATTAGCTCACCTAGCCACGGATGAGGGTGATGCATTGTGACTGGGTTCCGTCCGTCTGTTGGCTATATTATCTCACCTAGCCACGGATGAAGGTGGTGCATTGTGACTGGGTTCCGTCCGTCTGTTTGTTATATTAGCTCACCTAGCTACGGATGAAGGTGATGCATTGTGACTGGGTTCCGTCCGTCCGTTGGTACCATTAGCTCACCTAGCCACGGATGAAGGTGATGCATTGTGACTGGGTTCCGTCCGTCCGTTGGTTCTATTAGCTCACCTAGCCACGGATGAAGGTGATGCATTGTGACTGGGTTCCGTCCGTCCGTTGGTTCTATTAGCTCACCTAGCCACGGATGAAGGTGATGTATTGTGACTGGGTTCCGCCCATCCGTTGGTTATATTAGCTCACCTAGCCACGGATGAAGGTGATGCATTGTGACTGGGTTCCGTCCGTCCGTTGGTTATATTAGCTCACCTAGCCACGGATGAAGGTGATGCATTGTGACTGGGTTCCGTCCGTCCGTTGGTTATATTAGCTCACCTAGCCACGGATGAAGGTGATGCATTGTGACTGGGTTCCGTCCGTCCGTTGGTTATATTAGCTCACCTAGCCACGGATGAAGGTGATGCATTGTGACTGGGTTCCGTCCGTCCGTTGGTTATATTAGCTCACCTAGCCACGGATGAGGGTGATGCATTGTGACTGGGTTCCGTCCGTCCGTTGGTTATATTAGCTCACCTAGCCACGGATGAAGGTGATGCATTGTGACTGGGTTCCGTCCGTCCGTTGGTTATATTAGCTCACCTAGCCACGGATGAAGGTGATGCATTGTGACTGGGTTCCGTCCGTCCGTTCTATTAGCTCACCTAGCCACGGATGAAGGTGATGCATTGTGACTGGGTTCCGTCCGTCCGTTGGTTATATTAGCTCACCTAGCCACGGATGAAGGTGATGCATTGTGACTGGGTTCCGTCTGTCCGTTCTATTAGCTCACCTAGCCACGGATGAAGGTGATGCATTGTGACTGGGTTCCGTCCGTCCATTGGTTCTATTAGCTCACCTAGCCACGGATGAAGGTGATGCATTGTGACTGGGTTCCGTCCGTCCGTTCTATTAGCTCACCTAGCCACGGATGAAGGTGATGCATTGTGACTGGGTTCCGTCCGTCCATTGGTTATATTAGCTCACCTAGCCACGGATGAAGGTGATGCATTGTGACTGGGTTCCGTCCGTCCGTTGGTTATATTAGCTCACCTAGCCACGGATGAGGGTGATGCATTGTGACTGGGTTCCGTCCGTCCGTTGGTTATATTAGCTCACCTAGCCACGGATGAAGGTGATGCATTGTGACTGGGTTCCGTCCGTCCGTTCTATTAGCTCACCTAGCCACGGATGAAGGTGATGCATTGTGACTGGGTTCCGTCCGTCCGTTGGTTATATTAGCTCACCTAGCCACGGATGAAGGTGATGCATTGTGACTGGGTTCCGTCCGTCCGTTTTCTATTAGCTCACCTAGCCACGGATGAGGTGATGCATTGTGACTGGGTTCCGTCCGTCCGTTTTATTACTAGCCTAACGGATGAAGGTGATGCATTGTGACTGGGTTCCGTCCGTCCGTTGGTTCTATTAGCTCACCTAGCCACGGATGAAGGTGATGCATCGTGACTGGGTTCCGCCCTCCGTCTATTAGCTCACCTAGCCACGGATGAGGGTGATGCATTGTGACTGGGTTCCGTCCGTCCGTTCTATTAGCTCACCTAGCCACGGATGAAGGTGATGCATTGTGACTGGGTTCCGTCCGTCCGTTGGTTATATTAGCTCACCTAGCCACGGATGAAGGTGATGCATCGTGACTGGGTTCCGTCCGTCCGTTGGTTATATTAGCTCACCTAGCCACGGATGAAGGTGATGCATTGTGACTGGGTTCCGTCCGTCCATCTGTTATATTAGCTTACCTAGCCACGGATGAAGGTGGTGCATTGTGACTGGGTTCCGTCCGTCCGTTATATTAGCTTACCTAGCCACGGATGAGGGTGATGCATTGTGACTTGGGTTCCGTCTGTCCGTTGATTATATTAGCTCACCTAGCCACGGATGAGGGTGATGCATTGTGACAGGGTTCCGTCCGTCCGTTGGTTATATTAGCTCACCTAGTCACGGATGAGGGTGATGCATTGTGACAGGGTTCCGTCCGTCCGTTGGTTATATTAGCTCACCTAGCCATGGATGAGGGTGATGCATTGTGACTGGGTTCCGCCCGTCCGTTGGTTATATTAGCTCACCTAGCCACGGATGAAGGTGAGGCATTGTGATTGGGTTCGTCTGTCCGTTGATTATATTAGCTCACCTAGCCATGGATGAGGGTGATGCATTGTGACAGGGTTCCGTCTGTCCGTTGATTATATTAGCTCACCTAGCCACGGATGAGGGTGGTGCATTGTGACAGGGTTCCGTCTGTCCGTTGGTTATATTAGCTCACCTAGCCAGGGATGAGGGTGATGCATTGTGACAGGGTTCCGTCCGTCCGTTGGTTATATTAGCTCACCGAGCCACGGATGAGGGTGATGCATTGCGACAGGGTTCCGTCCGTCCGTTGGTTATATTAGCTCACCTAGCCACGGATGAGGGTGATGCATTGTGACTGGGTTCCGTCCGTCCGTTGGTTATATTAGCTCACCTAGCCACGGATGAAGGTGATGCATTGTGACTGGGCTCCGTCCGTCCGTTCTATTAGCTCACCTAGCCACGGATAGGGTGATGCATTGTGACTGGGTTCCGTCCGTCCGTTGGTTATATTAGCTCACCTAGCCACGGATGAAGGTGATGCATTGTGACTGGGTTCCGCCCATCCGTTGGTTATATTAGGTCACCTAGCCACGGATGAAGGTGATGCATCGTGACTGGGTTCCGTCCGTACGTTGGTTATATTAGCTCACCTAGCCACGGATGAAGGTGATGCATCGTGACTGGGTTCCGTCCTTCTGTTGGTTATATTAGCTCACCTAGCCACGGATGAAGGTGATGCATCGTGACTGGGTTCCGTCCGTACGTTGGTTATATTAGCTCACCTAGCCACGGATGAAGGTGATGCATCGTGACGGGGTTCCGTCCGTCCGTTGGTTAGATTATCTCACCTAGCCACGGATGAAGGTGATGCATTGTGACTGGGTTCCGTCCGTTCTATTAGCTCACCTAGCCACGGATGAAGGTGATGCATTGTGACTGGGTTCCGTCCATCCATTGGTTCTATTAGCTCACCTAGCCACGGATGAAGATGATGCATTGTGACTGGGTTCCGCCCGTCCGTTGGTTAGATTAGCTCACCTAGCCACGGATGAGGGTGATACATTGTGACTGGGTTCCGTCCGCCCGTTGGTTAGATTAGCTCACCTAGCCACGGATGAAGGTTATGCATTGTGACTGGGTTCCGTCCGTCCGTCCATTCTATTAGCTCACCGAGCCACGGATGAGGGTGATGCATTGTGACTGGGTTCCGTCCGTCCGTCCATTCTATTAGCTCACCTAGCCACGGATGAAGGTGATGCATTGTGACTGGGTTCCGTCCGTCCGTCCGTTCTATTATCTCACCTAGCCACGGATGAAGGTGATGCATTGTGACTGGGTTCCGTCCGTCCGTTCTATTATCTCACCTAGCCACGGATGAAGGTGATGCATTGTGACTGGGTTCCATCCGTCTGTTGGTTCTATTATCTCACCTAGCCACGGATGAAGGTGATGCATCGTGACTGGGTACCGTCCCTCCGTTCTATTAGCTCACCTAGCCACGGATGAGGGTGATGCATTGTGACTGGGTACCGTCCCTCCGTTCTATTAGCTCACCTAGCCACGGATGAAGGTGATGCATTGTGACTGGGTTCCGTCCGTTCGTTGGTTATATTAGATCACCTAGCCACGGATGAAGGTGATGCATTGTGACTGGGTTCCGTCCGTCCGTTGGTTATATTAGCTCACCTAGCCACGGATGAAGGTGATGCATTGTGACTGGGTTCCGTCCGTCCGTCCGTTATATTAGCTTACCTAGCCACGGATGAGGGTGATGCATTGTGACTGGGTTCCGTCCGTCCGTTGGTTATATTAGCTCACCTAGCCACGGATGAGGGTGATGCATTGTGACTGGGTTCCGTCCGTCCGTTGGTTATATTAGCTCACCTAGCCACGGATGAGGGTGATGCATTGTGACAGGGTTCCGTCCGTCCGTTGGTTATATTAGCTCACCTAGCCACGGATGAAGGTGATGCATTGTGACTGGGTTCCGTCCGTCCGTTGGTTATATTAGCTCACCTAGTCACGGATGAGGGTGATGCATTGTGACAGGGTTCCGTCCGTCCGTTGGTTATATTAGCTCACCTAGCCATGGATGAGGGTGATGCATTGTGACTGGGTTCCGCCCGTCCGTTGGTTATATTAGCTCACCTAGCCACGGATGAAGGTGAGGCATCGTGACTGGGTTCCGTCCGTCCGTTCTATTAGCTCACCTAGCCACGGATGAAGGTGATGCATTGCGACTGGGTTCCGTCCGTCCATTGGTTCTATTATCTCACCTAGCCACGGATGATGGTGATGCATTGTGACTGGGTTCCGTCCGTGCGTTGGGGTTCCGTCCGTCCGTTCTATTAGCTCACCTAGCCACGGATGAGGGTGATGTATTGTGACTGGGTTCCGTCCGTCCGTTGGTTATATTAGCTCACCTAGCCACGGATGAAGGTGATGCATTGTGACTGGGTTCCGTCCGTCCGTTGGTTATATTAGCTCACCTAGCCACGGATGAAGGTGATGCATTGTGACTGGGTTCCGTCCGTCCGTTGGTTATATTATCTCACCTAGCCACGGATGAAGGTGGTGCATTGTGACTGGGTTCCGTCCGTCCATCCATTATATTAGCTTACCTAGCCACGGATGAAGGTGGTGCATTGTGACTGGGTTCCGTCCGTCCGTCCGTTATATTAGCTTACCTAGCCACGGATGAGGGTGATGCATTGTGACTTGGGTTCCGTCTGTCCGTTGATTATATTAGCTCACCTAGCCACGGATGAGGGTGATGCATTGTGACAGGGTTCCGTCCGTCCGTTGGTTATATTAGCTCACCTAGTCACGGATGAGGGTGATGCATTGTGACAGGGTTCCGTCCGTCCGTTGGTTATATTAGCTCACCTAGCCATGGATGAGGGTGATGCATTGTGACTGGGTTCCGCCCGTCCGTTGGTTATATTAGCTCACCTAGCCACGGATGAAGGTGAGGCATTGTGATTGGGTTCGTCTGTCCGTTGATTATATTAGCTCACCTAGCCATGGATGAGGGTGATGCATTGTGACAGGGTTCCGTCTGTCCGTTGATTATATTAGCTCACCTAGCCACGGATGAGGGTGGTGCATTGTGACAGGGTTCCGTCTGTCCGTTGGTTATATTAGCTCACCTAGCCAGGGATGAGGGTGATGCATTGTGACAGGGTTCCGTCCGTCCGTTGGTTATATTAGCTCACCGAGCCACGGATGAGGGTGATGCATTGCGACAGGGTTCCGTCCGTCCGTTGGTTATATTAGCTCACCTAGCCACGGATGAGGGTGATGCATTGTGACTGGGTTCCGTCCGTCTGGTTATATTAGCTCACCTAGCCACGGATGAAGGTGATGCATTGTGACTGGGCTCCGTCCGTCCGTTCTATTAGCTCACCTAGCCACGGATAGGGTGATGCATTGTGACTGGGTTCCGTCCGTCCGTTGGTTATATTAGCTCACCTAGCCATGGATGAAGGTGATGCATTGTGACTGGGTTCCGCCCATCCGTTGGTTATATTAGGTCACCTAGCCACGGATGAAGGTGATGCATCGTGACTGGGTTCCGTCCGTACGTTGGTTATATTAGCTCACCTAGCCACGGATGAAGGTGATGCATCGTGACTGGGTTCCGTCCTTCTGTTGGTTATATTAGCTCACCTAGCCACGGATGAAGGTGATGCATCGTGACTGGGTTCCGTCCGTACGTTGGTTATATTAGCTCACCTAGCCACGGATGAAGGTGATGCATCGTGACTGGGTTCCGTCCGTCCGTTGGTTAGATTATCTCACCTAGCCACGGATGAAGGTGATGCATTGTGACTGGGTTCCGTCCGTTCTATTAGCTCACCTAGCCACGGATGAAGGTGATGCATTGTGACTGGGTTCCGTCCATCCATTGGTTCTATTAGCTCACCTAGCCACGGATGAAGATGATGCATTGTGACTGGGTTCCGCCCGTCCGTTGGTTAGATTAGCTCACCTAGCCACGGATGAGGGTGATACATTGTGACTGGGTTCCGTCCGCCCGTTGGTTAGATTAGCTCACCTAGCCACGGATGAAGGTTATGCATTGTGACTGGGTTCCGTCCGTCCGTCCATTCTATTAGCTCACCGAGCCACGGATGAGGGTGATGCATTGTGACTGGGTTCCGTCCGTCCGTCCATTCTATTAGCTCACCTAGCCACGGATGAAGGTGATGCATTGTGACTGGGTTCCGTCCGTCCGTCCGTTCTATTATCTCACCTAGCCACGGATGAAGGTGATGCATTGTGACTGGGTTCCGTCCGTCCGTTCTATTATCTCACCTAGCCACGGATGAAGGTGATGCATTGTGACTGGGTTCCATCCGTCTGTTGGTTCTATTATCTCACCTAGCCACGGATGAAGGTGATGCATCGTGACTGGGTACCGTCCCTCCGTTCTATTAGCTCACCTAGCCACGGATGAGGGTGATGCATTGTGACTGGGTACCGTCCCTCCGTTCTATTAGCTCACCTAGCCACGGATGAAGGTGATGCATTGTGACTGGGTTCCGTCCGTTCGTTGGTTATATTAGATCACCTAGCCACGGATGAAGGTGATGCATCATGACTGGGTTCCGTCCGTCCGTTGGTTATATTAGCTCACCTAGCCATGGATGAAGGTGATGCATTGTGACTGGGTTCCGTCCGTCCATCTGTTATATTAGCTTACCTAGCCACGGATGAAGGTGGTGCATTGTGACTGGGTTCCGTCCGTCCGTCCGTTATATTAGCTTACCTAGCCACGGATGAGGGTGATGCATTGTGACTGGGTTCCGTCTGTCCGTTGATTATATTAGCTCACCTAGCCACGGATGAGGGTGATGCATTGTGACAGGGTTCCGTCCGTCCGTTGTATTAGCTCACCTAGCCACGGATGAAGGTGATGCATTGTGACTGGGTTCCGTCCGTCCGTTGGTTATATTAGCTCACCTAGCCACGGATGAAGGTGATGCATTGTGACTGGGTTCCGTCCGTCCGTTCTATTAGCTCACCTAGCCACGGATGAAGGTGATGCATTGTGACTGGGTTCCGCCCGTCCGTTGGTTATATTAGCTCACCTAGCCACGGATGAAGGTGAGGCATCGTGACTGGGTTCCGTCCGTCCGTTCTATTAGCTCACCTAGCCACGGATGAAGGTGATGCATTGTGACTGGGTTCCGTCCGTCCGTTGGTTATATTAGCTCACCTAGCCACGGATGAAGGTGATGCATCGTGACTGGGTTCCGTCCGTCCGTTCTATTAGCTCACCTAGCCACGGATGAAGGTGATGCATCGTGACTGGGTTCCGTCCGTCCGTTGGTTAGATTATCTCACCTAGCCACGGATGAAGGTGATGCATTGTGACTGGGTTCCGTCCGTCCATCCATTATATTAGCTTACCTAGCCACGGATGAAGGTGGTGCATTGTGACTGGGTTCCGTCCGTCCGTCCGTTATATTAGCTTACCTAGCCACGGATGAGGGTGATGCATTGTGACTGGGTTCCGTCTGTCCGTTGATTATATTAGCTCACCTAGCCACGGATGAGGGTGATGCATTGTGACAGGGTTCCGTCCGTCCGTTGGTTATATTAGCTCACCTAGCCACGGATGAGGGTGATGCATTGTGACAGGGTTCCGTCCGTCCGTTGGTTATATTAGCTCACCTAGCCACGGATGAGGGTGATGCATTGTGACTGGGTTCCGTCCGTCCGTTGGTTATATTAGCTCACCTAGCCACGGATGAAGGTGAGGCATTGTGATTGGGTTCGTCTGTCCGTTGATTATATTAGCTCACCTAGCCATGGATGAGGGTGATGCATTGTGACAGGGTTCCGTCTGTCCGTTGGTTATATTAGCTCACCTAGCCACGGATGAGGGTGGTGCATTGTGACAGGGTTCCGTCCGTCCGTTGGTTATATTAGCTCACCTAGCCAGGGATGAGGGTGATGCATTGTGACAGGGTTCCGTCCGTCCGTTGGTTATATTAGCTCACCGAGCCACGGATGAGGGTGATGCATTGCGACAGGGTTCCGTCCGTCCGTTGGTTATATTAGCTCACCTAGCCACGGATGAGGGTGATGCATTGTGACTGGGTTCCGTCCGTCCGTTGGTTATATTAGCTCACCTAGCCACGGATGAAGGTGATGCATTGTGACTGGGCTCCGTCCGTCCGTTCTATTAGCTCACCTAGCCACGGATAGGGTGATGCATTGTGACTGGGTTCCGTCCGTCCGTTGGTTATATTAGCTCACCTAGCCATGGATGAAGGTGATGCATTGTGACTGGGTTCCGCCCATCCGTTGGTTATATTAGGTCACCTAGCCACGGATGAAGGTGATGCATCGTGACTGGGTTCCGTCCGTACGTTGGTTATATTAGCTCACCTAGCCACGGATGAAGGTGATGCATCGTGACTGGGTTCCGTCCTTCTGTTGGTTATATTAGCTCACCTAGCCACGGATGAAGGTGATGCATCGTGACTGGGTTCCGTCCGTACGTTGGTTATATTAGCTCACCTAGCCACGGATGAAGGTGATGCATCGTGACTGGGTTCCGTCCGTCCGTTGGTTATATTAGCTCACCTAGCCACGGATGAAGGTGATGCATTGTGACTGGGTTCCGTCCGTTCTATTAGCTCACCTAGCCACGGATGAAGGTGATGCATTGTGACTGGGTTCCGTCCGTCCGTTCTATTAGCTCACCTAGCCACGGATGAAGGTGATGCATTGTGACTGGGTTCCGTCCGTCCGTTGGTTCTATTAGCTCACCTAGCCACGGATAGGGTGATGCATTGTGACTGGGTTCCGTCCGTCCGTTGGTTATATTAGCTCACCTAGCCACGGATGAAGGTGATGCATTGTGACTGGGTTCCGCCCATCCGTTGGTTATATTAGGTCACCTAGCCACGGATGAAGGTGATGCATCGTGACTGGGTTCCGTCCGTACGTTGGTTATATTAGCTCACCTAGCCACGGATGAAGGTGATGCATCGTGACTGGGTTCCGTCCGTCCGTTGGTTATATTAGCTCACCTAGCCACGGATGAAGGTGATGCATTGTGACTGGGTTCCGTCCGTACGTTGGTTATATTAGCTCACCTAGCCACGGATGAAGATGATGCATTGTGACTGGGTTCCGCCCGTCCGTTGGTTAGATTAGCTCACCTAGCCACGGATGAGGGTGATGCATTGTGACTGGGTTCCGTCCGCCCGTTGGTTAGATTAGCTCACCTAGCCACGGATGAAGGTTATGCATTGTGACTGGGTTCCGTCCGTCCGTTTCTATTAGCTCACCGAGCCACGGATGAGGGTGATGCATTGTGACTGGGTTCCGTCCGTCCGTTCATTATATTAGCTCACCTAGCCACGGATGAAGGTGATGCATTGTGACTGGGTTCCGTCCGTCCGTTGGTTATATTAGCTCACCTAGCCACGGATGAAGGTGATGCATTGTGACTGGGTTCCGTCCGTCCATCTGTTATATTAGCTTACCTAGCCACGGATGAAGGTGGTGCATTGTGACTGGGTTCCGTCCGTCCGTCCGTTATATTAGCTTACCTAGCCACGGATGAGGGTGATGCATTGTGACTTGGGTTCCGTCTGTCCGTTGATTATATTAGCTCACCTAGCCACGGATGAGGGTGATGCATTGTGACAGGGTTCCGTCCGTCCGTTGGTTATATTAGCTCACCTAGTCACGGATGAAGGTGATGCATTGTGACAGGGTTCCGTCCGTCCGTTGGTTATATTAGCTCACCTAGCCACGGATGAAGGTGATGCATTGTGACAGGGTTCCGTCCGTCCGTTGGTTATATTAGCTCACCTAGTCACGGATGAGGGTGATGCATTGTGACAGGGTTCCGTCCGTCCGTTGGTTATATTAGCTCACCTAGCCATGGATGAGGGTGATGCATTGTGACTGGGTTCCGCCCGTCCGTTGGTTATATTAGCTCACCTAGCCACGGATGAAGGTGAGGCATCGTGACTGGGTTCCGTCCGTCCGTTCTATTAGCTCACCTAGCCACGGATGAAGGTGATGCATTGCGACTGGGTTCCGTCCGTCCATTGGTTCTATTATCTCACCGAGCCACGGATGATGGTGATGCATTGTGACTGGGTTCCGTCCGTGCGTTGGGGTTCCGTCCGTCCGATTAGCTCACCTAGCCACGGATGAGGGTGATGTATTGTGACTGGGTTCCGTCCGTCCGTTGGTTATATTAGCTCACCTAGCCACGGATGAAGGTGATGCATTGTGACTGGGTTCCGTCCGTCTGTTGGCTATATTATCTCACCTAGCCACGGATGAGGGTGATGCATTGTGACTGGGTTCCGTCCATCTGTTGGCTATATTATCTCACCTAGCCACGGATGAAGGTGGTGCATTGTGACTGGGTTCCGTCCGTTCGTTGGTTATATTAGCTCACATAGCCACGGATGAAGGTGATGCATCGTGACTGGGTTCCGTCTGTCCGTTCTATTAGCTCACGTAGCCACGGATGAAGGTGGTGCATTGTGACTGGGTTCCGTCCGTCCATTGGTTCTATTAGCTCACCTAGCCACGGATGAAGATGCTGCATTGCGACTGGGTTCCGTCCGTCCGTTCTATTATCTCACCTAGCCACGGATGAAGGTGGTGCATTGTGACTGGGTTCCGTCCGTCCATTGGTTATATTAGCTCACCTAGCCACGGATGAGGATGGTGCATTGTGACTAGGTTCTGTCCGTCCGTTGGTTATATTAGCTCACCTAGCCACGGATGAGGATGATGCATTGTGACAGGGTTCTGTCCGTCCGTTGGTACTATTAGCTCACCTAGCCACGGATGAAGGTGAGGCATCGTGACTGGGTTCCGTCCGTCCGTTCTATTATCTCACCTAGCCACGGATGAAGGTGATGCATCGTGACTGGGTACCATCCCTCCGTTCTATTAGCTCACCTAGCCACGGATGAGGGTGATGCATTGTGACTGGGTACCGTCCCTCCGTTCTATTAGCTCACCTAGCCACGGATGAAGGTGATGCATTGCGACTGGGTTCCGTCCGTCCATTGGTTCTATTATCTCACCTAGCCACGGATGATGGTGATGCATTGTGACTGGGTTCCGTCCGTGCGTTGGGGTTCCGTCCGTCCGTTCTATTAGCTCACCTAGCCACGGATGAGGGTGATGTATTGTGACTGGGTTCCGTCCGTCCGTTGGTTATATTAGCTCACCTAGCCACGGATGAAGGTGATGCATTGTGACTGGGTTCCGTCCGTCTGTTGGCTATATTATCTCACCTAGCCACGGATGAGGGTGATGCATTGTGAGTTTGTGACTGGGTTCCGTCCGTCCTATGCTCAACATTTGCCTTGTAAACAGTATGGCTGTCCGGTTAGTGCGCTCCCCTCTCACCAATCCAAACCGGGTTCGATTCTCGGAGAAGTATGTGAGATAGTATGGTGGTCGCCAGATCGGACAGGTGGGTTGTAAAATTAAATAAAGTTTAAACTTAAACTTTATCCAGTCTCAATTGCATTGTGTTGTATTCATGGTGGCCTCCGTGCAGAGTAGTTACAGTCGTTGACCTCATTTGCTCCTAGCTGCTGGAGGTTCGAATCCATCTGGGGATGTCGACTGTTTGCTTATCAGGTGGATTGTGGAAGGTCGGTGGTTTTACCATGGTGTCTGTCGGTGCATGGAGGGTCACCATATGAAATGTGTTGGTACCCATGAAAGCCACACCTGTTGGCATATATACAGCCAGACATGTTTGGTGTCCTCTTAATGTCAACATGTGCTATATATTGACCCAAAACAAATAGTTTGAAAATAAACAACGAACTGCACTTGTCACCATGTTCAAGTTAAATATTGGCACAACTACGATGTTTAGAAATAGAAACTAGAGTTTTAAAATATATGGTCAATTAATGAGTTCTTCAATAGTAGAAGTCGTGATAGCGCAGTGTTCGCTTCAGGTGCGAAAGGTCCGGAGTTCGAGCCTCACTGGAGCCGTTACGATTGTGCCCTTAGGCAAGGCATTTAAATTCCACATTGCCTCTTCTCTCTTCCTCGTGGCGATGGATTCCATCAGGAATGAGGTCTCGAGAGTGACTTATATAAGTTGAAATAACTTGTTTCGTAATCGAGCTAAAATAAATTTGTATTACTAATGCAGTATTTATTGGGCATCATATCATTCATGTTAATATTATACACGTGTCATTTTACGTTTATTTATCGTTGAGCGATGCCTCCTGAATAGATTAGTCATTTTAGATTTTTGGAGGATAGTGCAATGATACAGACAGAGACCCATTTCAGAGTCTCCTCTGGTTCTTTTACGTGCACGGTGTAAAGCACCGACACGAGACCTCGGTTTAACGTCCCATTTGAAAGACTGTTAATTTTATTAGGGTCTGATGGGGGATCGAACCTGCGATCCCTGGATTACCAGTCCAGAGTGTTACCACTGAACTACAGATCCGTCTGTAATATTTTACACAGTTAATCTATGGGTATATATAGCTCAATAAATGTGTGTTTGCATTATATACATGTACGCAAATAGATGAGATTTGAATAAAGGTGAAAACTTACTTTTATTATTTTTAATTTAAGTTTATTTAACGTCACTACCGGTTGCCCATTTGAGCGACGGGCAGTTTACCTAATAACTGCGGGGCTCGAACCCGTGACCATCAGTGATGATAGGTTACAGTGGTATACAAGTCGGCGACCGTAACCACTCGACCACGTGATATAATTTATGTATATCAAAAAGCATTATTATAACGTCTCTTATAATTCTTCCAGAATGGCAATGTATATTTTATGTGTGATAATTTATTTTAAACATGTCTGTAATATTGTATTATACATTGATGAGACGAAAATAAAGATATACTACTACTACTACTACTAAAAATTGATAATGATAATATGATATTGACACAGATATATGAAAAATAAACTATTGTACAATTCTAATAATGAAGCAAGTCATGACATTAATAATTCATTCGGCGTACCTGGGCACATACATACAATAGTGTCATTTATTCCTCAGAACATAATGCTTTTAAAGCGACATTATATCGCAAAAAATAAAATGCAGCATTTTTTCACGTATAAGCCTCAAACGGATCCAATATGTAAACTATTGGTACTGTCTACGCGCCTCACACCATCCAATATTATACATATTGGATCGTTTTCGGCATATAATAAGTTATATCCTATACATAACAAGTCGTGTTGCCTGCCCATGGAGCGAACCGGATATGCTTGTAGGAGTTATCATAGATGAAAGTTGCGTTTTCTACGATTATCTTGTTTAAAGAACAGAACAGAACAGACCAGAACATCATATTTGTTATTATACTTAAAGCGACATTACATCGCAAAAAACAAATAAAATGCTTTTTTCACGTATAAATGCATTGCTACTACAAATACTTCCGAATACATTTGAACACTAACATTGAAACAGTGTTTTTGTGGATTGAAAGTATGATTTCATATAATGGTCATCCATGCTCCTGAATTGACTTCTGTTTGTCATCGGAGTCAATACCAAACGCGAGATAATGTCGTTTAGAGATAATTTAACTAAGAATAATCTACAAATAAATAGGCACAAATGTGAGAATTAACGGTAAATCTGTACCATAAATCGTATTATTCAGTTGTATTATGCATGGATGTTTATATTATTTTTTATGTCAACAACCGCGTTATACAACGTTTGCTTATTAGTTGTAGAAAAATACATTCTGTAGAAATTTGCATTTTCAGCGATGTAGTGTCGCTTTAAACACCGTAGTCTTAACTAAAAGTATTTTAGTACATAACTTGTAATATTAATGTAAAATGTCGGATGTTGGGTGGATATGGGTGCAATACTTTATTGTCTTGTGGCATGTCGATCACAGTATTATAGTATAATGCGACATTGCACATGTAACAAAGTATTCTCATCACATAACCGTAGTAGAAATGGTAGGCATATATTTATACATATGCAGTCTTAGACATCTTAGAAGTATACGTGCACCGGGTATTGTATTCACCCGGTCTACCCCCGACTGTCGCTGGCACACATTCTTGTGTGAGTGACAGTTGGCGATATGAAAACCGAACACACACTGAGATTACAGCAGCCCTCATAGCCCATTAAACATCTAGTTATAATAATTGCGATAGGCAAAACCATAACTTAGATGATGGGTATTTTAATCTTCTTAGTCTATACAAATTTACTTTTAGCTCGATTGCGAAACAAGTTCTTACAACTTATATTAATCACTCTCGATACCTCATTCCTGATAGAATCCATCGCCACGAGGGAGAGAGAATTGACAACGTGGGATTTAAATGCCTTGCATAAGGGTACAATCGTAACGGCTCCAGCGGGACTCGAACTCCGGACCTTTCGCGCCTGAAGCGAACGTGCATCCACTGCGCTATCACGACTTCCTTTTAATCGTATTAAAATACTTAGTCGCCCAAATGCATCTATGCGGTGGCGACATTAAATAAATTTAATAGTCAGTCAGACCAAAATGAGAACTCTTGGTTTTTTTTAAAAACTTTATATATTTTACAACGATTACGAAGCAAGTTTTAACAACTTTATTAATCACATTCGTTGGCTCGGATGAAAGCGTATATGTGGTCATTCATGTGGGAGGAAACCGGAGTACCCGGAGAAAACCCACATGTCCGATCTGGCGACCATCGTACTATCTCACATACTTCCCGGTCCGAGGATCGAACCCGGGTCGTATTGATGAGAATATGTTATCGTTATCCTCTAAGTCTGATTGTGCTTTTAGACATCGTTGCAATGAGGTGAACAATTGACCAGTCGCCGACTGTCAATCAAACTAATCAATAATCCAATCAGCTAACGTTATCTCCCCGAGAACATTGTGCGTTTAGACATCGTTGCAATGAGGTGAACAATTGACCAGTCGCCGACTGTCAATCAAACTAATCAATAATCCAATCAGCTAACGTTATTCCCCCCTCCTCTTATCTCAAAATAATATCCCCCAACAACTTAGTCTGTTACAGGTTTATTTTAAGTGTATTACTGCAGGACATATTTGACTGACATCGAGGTTACCAACTACTGGTATACCATATTTACTAGTTTCACTGTATCTTCTGACACAACTACAATGACACAAATATTCCCAGCAAATTCTAAATTGAATCAATCAGGACTTGTTTTTATCTATCTATATTCCTGGTTCAATAACATAGTCATATTATATTCTTTTGTCGGAGATTTCGCATTACCGGATAACGTGCTATTAGGGGAGGAAGCGATAAGGTAATTGGTGACTGGTCAATTGTTCTATGTATCGCACTCATATGGGTTGCAAATCAGGCACGCCCCTGCTTGAAATGATTTAGGCTTTTCTTCAAAATAATGATCGGAGCATCGCTGAGCATGCTTTGTGATATTGTATAATTTCATATATACCAATGTGATTTTGTAACATGTCTTAAAATGATGATAAATGAAATGGAAAAAACGGCAGTGTAAAAACAAACGGGAACAGCATAATTATGATGAACAATAAATGAATAAATATAATAAATAGTCTCTTCAATAGTAGAAGTCGTGATAGCGCAGTGTTCGCTTCAGGTGCGAAAGGTCCGGAGTTCGAGCCTCACTGGAGCCGTTATGATTGTGCCCTTAGGCAAGGCATTTAAATTCCACATTGCCTCTTCTCTCTTCCTCGTGGCGATGGATTCCATCAGGAATGAGGTCTCGAGAGTGACTTATATAAGTTGAAATAACTTGTTTCGTAATCGAGCTAAAATAAATTTGTATTACTAATGCAGTATTTATTGGGCATCATATCATTCATGTTAATATTATACACGTGTCATTTTACGTTTATTTATCGTTGAGCGATGCCTCCTGAATAGATTAGTCATTTTAGATTTTTGGAGGATAGTGCAATGATACAGACAGAGACCCATTTCAGAGTCTCCTCTGGTTCTTTTACGTGCACGGTGTAAAGCACCGACACGAGACCTCGGTTTAACGTCCCATTTGAAAGACTGTTAATTTTATTAGGGTCTGATGGGGGATCGAACCTGCGATCCCTGGATTACCAGTCCAGAGTGTTACCACTGAACTACAGATCCGTCTGTAATATTTTACACAGTTAATCTATGGGTATATATAGCTCAATAAATGTGTGTTTGCATTATATACATGTACGCAAATAGATGAGATTTGAATAAAGGTGAAAACTTACTTTTATTATTTTTAATTTAAGTTTATTTAACGTCACTACCGGTTGCCCATTTGAGCGACGGGCAGTTTACCTAATAACTGCGGGGCTCGAACCCGTGACCATCAGTGATGATAGGTTACAGTGGTATACAAGTCGGCGACCGTAACCACTCGACCACGTGATATAATTTATGTGTATCTAGAAGCATTATTATAACGTCTCTTATAATTTTTCCAGAATGGCAATGTATATTTTATAGTGATAATTTATTTTCCACATGTCTGTAATATGGTATTATACATTGATGAGACGAAAATAAAGATATACTACTACTACTACTACTAAAAATTGATAATGATAATATGATATTGACACAGATATATGAAAAATAAACTATTGTACAATTCTAATAATGAAGCAAGTCATGACATTAATAATTCATTCGGCGTACCTGGGCACATACATACAATAGTGTCATTTATTCCTCAGAACATAATGCTTTTAAAGCGACATTATATCGCAAAAAATAAAATGCAGCATTTGTTCACGTATAAGCCTCAAACGGATCCAATATGTAAACTATTGGTACTGTCTACGCGCCTCACACCATCCAATATTATACATATTGGATCGTTTTCGGCATATAATAAGTTATATCCTATACATAACAAGTCGTGTTGCCTGCCCATGGAGCGAACCGGATATGCTTGTAGGAGTTATCATAGATGAAAGTTGCGTTTTCTACGATTATCTTGTTTAAAGAACAGAACAGAACAGACCAGAACATCATATTTGTTATTATACTTAAAGCGACATTACATCGCAAAAAACAAATAAAATGCTTTTTTCACGTATAAATGCATTGCTACTACAAATACTTCCGAATACATTTGAACACTAACATTGAAACAGTGTTTTTGTGGATTGAAAGTATGATTTCATATAATGGTCATCCATGCTCCTGAATTGACTTCTGTTTGTCATCGGAGTCAATACCAAACGCGAGATAATGTCGTTTAGAGATAATTTAACTAAGAATAATCTACAAATAAATAGGCACAAATGTGAGAATTAACGGTAAATCTGTACCATAAATCGTATTATTCAGTTGTATTATGCATGGATGTTTATATTATTTTTTATGTCAACAAACCGCGTATACAACGTTTGCTTATTAGTTGTAGAAAAATACATTCTGTAGAAATTTGCATTTTCAGCGATGTAGTGTCGCTTTAAACACCGTAGTCTTATACAAAGCTATTTCAGCACATAGCTTTGTAATTTTAATGATAAAAGTCGGATGCTAGATGGATATGGGTGCAATACTTTACTCTCTTGTGGCATGTCGATCACAGTATTATAGTATAATGCGACATTGCACATGTAACAAGGTATTCTCGTCACATAACCGTAGTAGAAATGGTATATACAATATGCAGTCTTAGACATCTTAGAAGTATCATGCACCTGGTATTGTATTTACCCGGTCTTCCCCCGACTGTCGCTTGCACACATTCGGGGGATATGAAAACTGAACACACACTGAGATTACAGCAACTCTCATAGCTCTTTAAGCATATAGTTATAACAATTAATATGATAGGCAAAAACCATCACTTTTAGATGATGTATATTTTAATCGTCTTAGTCTATACAAATTTACTTTTAGCTCGATTGCGAAACAAGTTCTTACAACTTATATTAATCACTCTCGATACCTCATTCCTGATAGAATCCATCGCCACGAGGGAGAGAGAATTGACAACGTGGGATTTAAATGCCTTGCATAAGGGTACAATCGTAACGGCTCCAGCGGGACTCGAACTCCGGACCTTTCGCGCCTGAAGCGAACGTGCATCCACTGCGCTATCACGACTTCCTTTTAATCGTATTAAAATACTTAGTCGCCCAAATGCATCTATGCGGTGGCGACATTAAATAAATTTAATAGTCAGTCAGACCAAAATGAGAACTCTTGGTTTTTTTTAAAAACTTTATATATTTTACAACGATTACGAAGCAAGTTTTAACAACTTTATTAATCACATTCGTTGGCTCGGATGAAAGCGTATATGTGGTCATTCATGTGGGAGGAAACCGGAGTACCCGGAGAAAACCCACATGTCCGATCTGGCGACCATCGTACTATCTCACATACTTCCCGGTCCGAGGATCGAACCCGGGTCGTATTGATGAGAATATGTTATCGTTATCCTCTAAGTCTGATTGTGCTTTTACACATCGTTGCAATGAGGTGAACAATTGACCAGTCGCCGACTGTCAATCAAACTAATCAATAATCCAATCAGCTAACGTTATCTCCCCGAGAACATTGTGCGTTTAGACATCGTTGCAATGAGGTGAACAATTGACCAGTCGCCGACTGTCAATCAAACTAATCAATAATCCAATCAGCTAACGTTATTCCCCCCTCCTCTTATCTCAAAATAATATCCCCCAACAACTTAGTCTGTTACAGGTTTATTTTAAGTGTATTACTGCAGGACATATTTGACTGACATCGAGGTTACCAACTACTGGTATACCATATTTACTAGTTTCACTGTATCTTCTGACACAACTACAATGACACAAATATTCCCAGCAAATTCTAAATTGAATCAATCAGGACTTGTTTTTATCTATCTATATTCCTGGTTCAATAACATAGTCATATTATATTCTTTTGTCGGAGATTTCGCATTACCGGATAACGTGCTATTAGGGGAGGAAGCGATAAGGTAATTGGTGACTGGTCAATTGTTCTATGTATCGCACTCATATGGGTTGCAAATCAGGCACGCCCCTGCTTGAAATGATTTAGGCTTTTCTTCAAAATAATGATCGGAGCATCGCTGAGCATGCTTTGTGATATTGTATAATTTCATATATACCAATGTGATTTTGTAACATGTCTTAAAATGATGATAAATGAAATGGAAAAAACGGCAGTGTAAAAACAAACGGGAACAGCATAATTATGATGAACAATAAATGAATA
>CM026388.1:13158698-13170271 GCA_014843695.1 Archivesica marissinica | reverse complement strand
GTACATAAGCACCAAGTGTGCACTTGACCTTGAAGGTAGGAATCGGATTATACGTTATCTCAATGTTGTTATCGTCATTTATACCGACGTCATATCAATCCGGTTATTTTGATTTAAAACCGACGTCATATAAATCCGGTTATCGTGATTTAAACCGACGTTATCTCATTGTTGTTATTGTGATTTAAACCGACGTCATATCATTGATGTGGACACATTGTGATTTAAACAGACGTCATCTCAGTGAGGTGAACACCTGTGTGATTTAAAACCGACGTCATCTCAGTGAGGTGAACACCTGTGTGATTTAAAACCGACGTCATCTCAGTGAGGTGAACACCTGTGTGATTTAAAACCGACGTCATCTCATTGAGGTGAACACATGTGTGATTTAAAACCGACGTCATCTCAGTGAGGTGAACACATGTGTGATTTAAAACCGACGTCATCTCAGTGAGGTGAACACATGTGTGATTTAAAACCGACGTCATCTCATTGAGGTGAACACATGTGTGATTTAAAACCGACGTCATCTCAGTGAGGTGAACACCTGTGTGATTTAAAACCGACGTCATCTCATTGAGGTGAACACCTGTGTGATTTAAAACCGACGTCATCTCATTGAGGTGAACACATGTGTGATTTAAAACCGACGTCATCTCAGTGAGGTGAACACATGTGTGATTTAAACCGACGTCATCTCAGTGAGGTGAACACCTGTGTGATTTAAAACCAACGTCATCTCAATGAGGTGAACACATGTGTGATTTAAACCGACGTCATCTCAGTGAGGTGAACACATGTGTGATTTATCAAACGACTCTCTTCACGAGTTACGTAATTAATGCGACGCCAATAAATGTCGAACAGACGAACGCATAATGCGACAACGTTATATACGCTTCTAGATCGGATTAACAACTATATCAACATAATTGCTCAAGATCGTTGTAAAATAAATAGTTAAAATAAATGTAAAACGTTCATTGGGATATTGCTAAAAACAGAACAGACGCTTATTGAAATGCATACATAAAAGCTTCTAGATACTTATAGATATATAAATAGATTTACTGAGACATGTCCAATATTTTCCATACTTGTACACATACCTGTGTTCGATATAATAACATATATGTGGCATTCCTGCATGGATAATGTGAACAATATCACACCTCGAAACATGAATATTAACCTCGTCTGACGTCTCGGTTATTATTCATATTCTTAGGGTGATATTTTTCATATTGCCCTCTTAGGAATGCAATATTTCTATAATATATAAGCCACACCTGCTACTGAGACTAGCAGTAACACGTACTAGAACATATACATGTATAGTATACAGGCCCGTATCCACACTGAGGCACACAAAGGCAACTGCCTCTGTTTAAACTTTCCAAAGCAAACAAAAAAATAAATGAAATATTAAATAAATAAAATGCAAAATATATCCCTTTGCTGTATAAAATGTTGACTGCTAGAGAGCTGAAATGTCAGTACATAAGTATACGTCTAAACTCATTAAATCAGAAAACGCATGAAATCGCTTCTAACCCCAAAATACCCCCTGCCCGCCCTAGATTGCCTCGGTTGAAATGTGCCTCTGGTACTGTCCTACAATTCTTTCTATGTGCATTGTGGTTTCTATTGGTAGCGTTTTTTCTTCTTCAAGGTGTCCTAATTTTAGAACTTGGTATTGCTCTCTCGCTGATCATATGGACGTCTATAGATGCTGTCACTGCTGTGTCCGTTGACCTACAGAAATAAGAGATATTTAGCTTAGGTTATACACATTTATTTTAGGTTAAAATTATTAAAAAAAAAAAAACAGTGTTTCAGTTGGGACTTTAAACCGAGGTCTCGTGTCGATGCTTTACACCGTGCACGTAAAAGAACCAGAGGAGGATCTGGAATGGTTCTATTGTCTGTATCATTGCACTATCCTCCAAAAATATAAAATGACTAATCTCTTCAGCGACGCCCTCATATGGGCAACCGGTAGCGACGATAAATAAACATACAAAAGCGAAATCGGGGTTTAATTCATTCATTTCTAGTCTAATCTAGTCAATATTATTTCTGAATTGTTTCATTTTAAACATTTCTATTAAATAATATTTTTAAGTAGTCTGTGGATACCAAATCACAAACCATTGTATATATTGCAGCTCTGGTTGGTTGTTTAGTCAACGGGAGAAGAATTTTATAAGTTTTCTTTCGTTCTAATCCCTTTTCTGTTAATTTTAGGTAAAATGTTAATCGTCTTGTATACAATGTAGACTAGTGAAATAAAGAATGATGGCGTGGTCAGTATCGCACACCAAGTCTAGGAATGTGTACAACACCAACACATCACAATAAATAAACCAGAAATATTACAAGAAACAATGCACATGCACATGCATACAAGTGTATGCTTATTCCAATATGGCGCGTTCGCTTGTGACGTCACATTAGTCTAAATACAAGGGGAAGTAATCGGCCGCGCACCTGCAGGTGTAGCGTTACCCGAGGTCTTGCGACCGCGTCTAATATATACTGTTCACTTATTGTTATGAAAACTCACTCGGATTATAAATCTATGTGTCGGTTCAGACTATTTTGAGAAAATTATACTCTTAAAAAAGGTGTAGCTATTTTATTGGTCTATCTATACACTAAAACGTCATAGTTCTGTATAGATGTATCGCTAAGTCTTTATTTTTTAAAACGATGCATAAAATTTCAATTTATATGCATTCTGGTTAACCCATTTGATTCTGGATACCGTTCAAACAGTCTGCAAAGAACATAGAGCCAGATCAGCCGCCATGGAACGTGTCGTCTGATCAGGCTCTATGCTGCTTGCTATTCAGATGATCATGCTAAGACACTTGGCTATGCAGCAAACAACATAGATCCCGATCAGCATGCAGCGCCACATGCCGTCTGATCAGGCTCTATGCTGTTTGCTATTCAGATGTTCATGCTAAGACATTTGGCTATGTAGCAAACAACATAGATTCTTATCAGCACGCAACACCATGCTGCGGCTGATCTGGATCTATGTTGTTTGCAAAAGCCTTTAAATGTATCCAGAATGAAATGAAACAAGAAAGAAAACCAAAATAAGTTAAATTGATTTCGCCAAGGCTGTACATGGAAGTCGTATGGCATAGATCAAACACGGCATTGTACGTTGGATTTCTTGGTTTCGATTTAAGCTTTAAGCTAAACGTTTCATTTCGGATGGTTTACGAATGGTTTATGACATCGAACTTTCAAATATTGCAAGCAAGAAATAACCGAAAACTGTTTATCGAAAATTACTCCAAGATATCAAGTTTCAAGAACAACAGAAATGTAAACTCCATTCATTTGATGAAAATAACATTAAACTATATAATAAATGGAGTTTGTTCCCTATGCAAATTGCTTCATTAAAAATGTGAAATAAGATTATGCAAGAAATCTCTAATCTCTCTCTCCCTATCTCTCTCTCCCTCTCTCTGTGTCTCTCTCCCCCCTCTCTCTCTTCTCGTTTCCTCTCTTCTCTTCTTCCCCTCCCCTCTCCTCCCACCCACCCATCCTCTCCACTCCTCTCCCCCTCTCTCTCTCTCTCTTTCTCTCTCTCTCTCTCTCTCTCTCTCTCTCCTCTCAAACACAATTGCATCAGGTGCATCTAGCATTTAAAAACTAGCTAAAACGGAAAATGTTCATTCTATTTTTCAAACGTATAAAAAAGATTACTAGAGAGACATTAGTATGCTTGTATGCTTTGGAAATAAACGGGATTACTCATTAGGGGCCTCAAACATTAGGGGCCTCAAACAATCTCTAATCTACAACCAACACACTTTTAATATGGTCGAGAGTAAAACAAAAACTTACCATTCCGCTGTCTCTTGACGCATCACGTCGTTCAGTACGATGATAATATGGCTTTGGTGACGATGGCGGTGATTGGTCATAATCTGGGGCAGGCACTACCAGGCCATCTTCGATATTCATACGACCCGGGTGGTAGTATGCGTAACTAGTGGACTTAATTCCTGGTCTCGTTTGTTCTTGACTGGAGAAGCGTCGTATATTTGGATGATCAAAGTCTTGGCCACCATTTGCGAGGTGCAAAGCTTCCAAAGACCTGTTGTAGTAAGATCGATGAAGACTTTGCTGTTTTGTATTTATGTGACTGTAAATGTCACCCTGGCTGTTTCGACGGTGATGGTGAGGAAAACTGCAACATATATCGAAACGTTCCTTACAAATAGCCTGCCCTGCCTAACTAATTTACCTAATTCTTGAAGCAGAATTGTTTAATGAATTATATTTATAACAGTACGATCACTGGTTTATCCTGCGTATGGAGAAACTAACGAATTTGTGATTTATGGAATATGGAGTATTAGGCATATGAGAATAGAAATGAACGAACATTCAACACCAAACATTGTCAATATGTAGTATTAGGCGTATGCATACAAATAAAATGGACGAACATTCAACACCAAACAATGTCAATATGGAGTATTAGGCGTATGCATACAAATAAAATGAACGAACATTCAACACCAAACAATGTCAATATGTAGTATTAGGCGTATGCATACAAATAAAATGAACGAACATTTAACACCAAACATTGTCAATATGGAATATTAGGGGTATGCATACAAATAAAATGAACGAACATTCAACACCAAACATTGTCAATATGGAATATTAGGGGTATGCACATAAATAAAATGAACGAACATTCAACACCAAACAATGTCAATATGGAATATTGGGGTATGCACATAAATAAAATGAACGAACATTCAACACCAAACAATGTCAATATGGAATATTAGGTATATAGTACAAAGAAAATGGAAGGAACATTCAACACCAAACATTGTCAATATGAAGTATTAGAATAGAATTAAATGGAACGAACATTCAACATCAAACAATGTCAATATGGAGTATTAGGCGTATGAGGATAGAAATAAAATTAACAAAGTCACGGAAAAATACCTGTAGCTAATCCAATCGTCATCATTCGATCTGATCCGTTGATGTTGGTTGTTGATCAGCGAACCATCAAAATTTTTGAACGTGTCGCTGCCAATGTGTTTCATGGCAATCTTAACTGCTTCTTTAATTTTAGCTGCACGCCACCTGGAGGAAAGTGTATAGAGGAATCCGTTTAGTAGGGCATCGATCCCAAACATTTTCTGACAGCATGTTATGACACTTAATTAGCGTTTTGTCAAAAGCAATGATAAATTGTACATTTGGAAATTACAAATGTATGTAGATGTCTTATCCGATCGTATCGCGTGTCCGTGTAACATACACATTTATTCGATCGTATCGCGTGTCTGTGTAACATAAACACTTATCCAATCGTATCGCGTGTCTGTGTAACATAAACACTTATCCAATCGTATCGCGTGTCTGTGTAACATAAACACTTATCCAATCGTATCGCGTGTCTGTGTAACATAAACACTTATCCAATCGTATCGCGGGTCTGTGTAACATAAACACTTATCCAATCGTATCGCGGGTCTGTGTAACATAAACACTTATCCAATCGTATCGCGGGTCTGTGTAACATAAACACTTATCCAATCGTATCGCGGGTCTGTGTAACATAAACACTTATCCAATCGTATCGCGTGTCTGTGTAACATAAACACTTATCCAATCGTATCGCGTGTCTGTGTAATGACTAGACACTATGTTTAACATTGTCCTTTAACACCGACGAAACTTTGAACAATTTGATCTGCTGATGATCGAATCCCATTTGAGGCAACGCCTTAGTTCATATTAGTGTCAAGTGTATTGGCATACTCAGCGTAATTAGCAACATATGGCCTTTGGCCATTTCACATCCATAAACTATGGCAATTTTCATACTCATAAACTAGGCCATTTTCACATCCATAAACTATGGCCATTTTCACATCCATAACCTTTGGCCATTTTCACATCCATAAACTATGGCAATTTTCATACTCATAAACTAGGCCATTTTCACATCCATAAACTATGGCAATTTTCATACTCATAAACTAGGCCATTTTCACATCCATAAACTATGGCCATATTCACATCGATAAACAATGGCCATTTTCACATCCATAAACTATGGCCATTTTCACACCCATAAACTATGGCCATTTTCGCACCCATACATTTTGACCATTTTCACACCAATAAACTTTGGCCATTTTCATATCCATAAACTATGGCCATTTTCACACCCATAAACTATGGCCATTTTCACACCCATAAACTATGGCCATTTTCACATCCATAAATGTTGACCATTTTCACATGGCAAAGACATACACAAATACATACATTCCCATTTTTAAGAAACAGTTATAATATCATGGGTATCTGTTCTTAGTAACATAGATTCCTTTAAATACACTTAGATATATCCCGGCTACCTAAGACAAAAATAGGAAGCAGACAAATATATTGCAATAATAAAGGACACTGTTGCTATGCAAAACCACAATTATTTGCACGAAATGTTTAATATTGTTATATCATATAGACACTGATTCAATCGTGTATATAAGAAATGGATTTTATTAACTAAAATCAGATACACTAAGGCCTACCTCCAGGAGAGAGTGTGGCGTGATCTCAATCTATTATATGGAACATATAAACTGTTTTTATGATACTTAGATATTATGGACATTATAAGAATTATAACTTATAAAGATTTGTCGAATAATTAAATCGTTCAGCCATAGAAGAAACAGAGAGTTTCGGCGAACCATATCGGAGGTGATTAAAAGTTAATCTAATCAGAAACATTGATTAGATTATAGTGATATTGAGTAATGACGGATTAGAGAGACTGGAGTTAATTATACTGTGTAGCGCATAGTCGGCTCACACAATTGGATTGTTAAATAAGCTTTTAATGATACGATGTATATATATATAAATCACTGATGATATATATATGAATATCTCTGATGCCAATTTAAACTAGAGATTATATAGAAGAAATGTAAATCTGTGTTGAGTTATCATTAATACATATATTGAAGAAGAAACCCCCTAGACAACTCCAGCGAGTCTACAATAGGATAGACCCTGGTAAGAGCCGTAGCAACTGAGACATATAATTACGAGAAGAAAAAGGAGAGTTTGCGACAATTGGGGGCTCATCCGGGATTGGAAATACAATACAATACAAAACATTTTATTGCATGAGATAATAAAATACAATAAAGAAGAAGTGACATATCGTGACATATTGTGAAGGACACTAGAATTTATATATGGAATATTGTGAAGGACACTAGGATTTATACATGAAGAATACAAGGGACTATTAATTAACGTGTGAAAATAGAAGTGCATGCGAAACAGTGTTAGAATGTGTAAATAAGTGAAAGACGTCAACGAATTATTAAATTAGTGAAATGGATTAAATTATTGGAAATGTGCAAACTTTGAATATGTGATAAATTATATATTGGATTAACGGACGAGACAGACTTCGGTAAGTACCAGTTTTCTTTTCATAGAGGCTTAATATTATCCTTAAAATTATATTAGTGATTTACTTCCTTTTATTGAACTCAATTCTATAATACATTTGGAGATACATTCTGGGGATTAAAAATTTTGGGAAATAAAAAAATAAAATGGCTACAACTAGGAGTGCTCATAAGGAAACTGAGGGGCCGGTTCACCCCGACTTGCAGACAACAGGTGATGAGATATGGGACAAATTAATGAGACTTCCCTTCTTTAATCAGGCAAATCTGGAACGTCAGGGTGAGATTTATGAGAAAGAAAGAGAGAGGGAAAGAGAGAGGGAAGAAGTAAAAGAAAGAGAGAGAGAAAGAGAGAGGGAAGAAGTAAAACAAAGAGAAGAAAGAGAGAGGGAAAGAGAAGAGAAAGAAAGGGACAGGGAGGAAAGAATGCAAAGGGAGAAAATGCAGATGGAGATTCGTCTGAGAGAAATCCAGAGAGATCAGGAATCTCAGCAAAATAACCCCCTCCATACAGATAATAGGCCCTCTAAGACAAACATTTCTGTTCCTATTTGGACCCAGACTATGAGGCCAGATAAATTCTTCGCAACATGTTAGAGACTGTTCGAAGCTAGCCAGGTCGCCAAACAAACATGGGTGGGCCATATTATAGACAAGTTGTCCGACAAGGCCAGAAATATATATGCCACTCTTCCTGTCCAAGACGCTAATAATTACGATACCCTCAAGGCCGCCATCTTGGATGAATATAGACTCTCACCCACTGTATATATAAAGAATTTCTTCTCTTGGGTAAAGAAACCTCAGCAGACATATTCCGAATTCATTAAGGAATTAAGGGAGCAAATGACTCTATGGACGGAGAACAATGATCCGAGCGAGGTCAACTGGATCGAGCTGCTCTTGAGATATAGATTCGATTCCCAGCTAAGTGATGAGCTTAATTTGTTCATTCTGGATAAGAAAGCCTCTACTCTCCAGGAATGTATTTCCCTGGCTGATGAATATAACCTCCATCGCAGATTAGCGCCCAGGACACGGATTAATTCAAATCCGAATGTGAAACCCAGAGATACAGAACACCGACCTCCAGCCCCAAGGCCATATATTCCATCACCCATGTATCGACCCAATATTAGGATAGATAATTCCCAAGCTACCCATAGAACTCCCCGGATAGAAAAATATTGTAGTTATTGTAGGCGTAATGGCCACGGACGAACAGAGTGTTGGGCAGATCCCAATTCACCTAGGTACAGGGGTACTAGAAACCTAGCAAACGGACACCACGTGTCAAACACTACTCATAGTTCAGCCTTTATAACCAATGAGCCAGTGAACTCATGTGAAAATACCGAGATGGTAAATCCATTACTTGCCAAATATACAGGTCAAGCACGCATACATACTAACACCGCACAAGTGACGTATTTGCGAGATACAGGTGCGACAATCAGTTTATTGTCGGCTACTGATCAAACCGCTGATCATTTAGAATACACAGGTGAACGGGTAACAATCCGCGGTGTCAATTATATCCCTGGTAATTACCCGATAGCAAAGATTAGCGTTGATTGTCCAATCTACCAAGGAACATTGAAGGTGGCTGTATTAAAGCACAGATGCACCGCGGGGGTGGATCTTATAATAGGTAACGACTGTAAAACTGCCCCTGTCACTGATTTGATTACCTGTGGCGTGGTTACACGCTCCAATAAGAAAATTATCCCGTTTGATGAAACTGTCACGTCCAACCCAGACTCAGAAAACACGACCGATACAAATCACAATGTCTTACCTTTTCGGAATACAATTGAGATCAATTCCCCCTCTGAGAAAGCCAGTACAGTTAAACCCCAAAATATTCCCTCTATTGACGATTTGAGTCCTGATAAATTATTGCAAGAACATAATAATGACCCGACCTTAGCACCCCTCTGGGAAATGGCTCAAGAAGGAACACCTATTCGGCAAGGATATTACATCCAGCTCGAACCCCGACTACTTATGAGGAGAGAACAACCTCAAGACACGTCCAAAGTTCGACCCTGGAAAATATATGATCATGTGGTAGTTCCACGGGGATTCCGTGATCATATAACGGGACTCGCCCATGACAGTTTAAGTACGGGACACCAGGGACCTAGTAAGACCCTGAAGCGCATTAAGCGCCGCGTCTTTTGGCCGGGAATCCGCGCAGATGTTAAACGATTCTGCCATAGCTGTGGGCCGTGCCAGAGAGCGGGTAAGGGACAGAAAGCCACTGTAGCCCCATTGAAACCCCTGCCCATTATATCCCAACCATTCAAATTTATATCCGCTGATTTCGTTGGACCCATGAAGAAAACTATTAATGGGAACCAGTATATCTTGAATGTTATTGATCATGCCACTAAATATACGGAATCTTTCCCATGCGCCGCAGCGACTGCTGTTAATGCACAAAAAGCCCTGATCGAGATAATATCTCGACATGGAAAACCCCAGACCCTGTTGACTGACCGAGGAAGCGCTTTCATAGCTGAAACATTCACACGCTTTCTAGCCGAGCACGATATACGTCACTTAACTAGCACGAGTTACAGGCCTCAAACCAACGGATCAATAGAGAAATATAATGGTACATTGAAAACCATGCTTAGAATCCTTGGGGAGAACTCTTTATCGTCTTGGGATGAGATGCTACCCTGGCTATTATTTGCATATAGAAGTGCAGAGCACTCTAGCACAGGATATTCTCCCTTCTACCTTCTATATGGGCGCGAACCTAGAGATAATCTAGATTCCACTTATGATCTCTGGGCTATAAATGAGCGGGATGAAGGGATCCCCATAAATAACTATGTACAAGAATTATGTCATAGATTAGCTGAAGCGTTACGTGACGCCAGCGAGAATGCACAACAGGCCGCAGATGGTCGTAAAACAAAGTATGACCGAAGTAAGAAAGCGAAAATGCGTGTATTCCAGCGTGGTGAATTAGTGTTAGTACGATTACCGTTAAAAGGTAATAAGCTGAAAATTGCCCTCCAGGGACCGTATCCGGTACACGAAAAGGTAGCGTCGCATACCTATATTATATACATGCCTGATAAGAGAGTAAAATACCGTGTTATGCATGTAAACCAGTTGAAGTCCTGGACAGGTAGGGAGGAGGGTGCAGCTCTAGCTGATAGTAGTCCGGTGTATGAGTCCCAAGACCCTACCCTATTAGATTACCAAGCCCCTACGGACATTGAGAAAGAATTCGATCCTTGCAGTCCTCTTGAATCTGTACCTAAGAAAACCTGGCCGGATATCAGTCATTTAAACCCAGACCACAGGGACGATATTAGTCAGTTATTTGACCGTTACCCCGTCTATTCTCTGGACAACTGGGACGTTTCCACGGTGTTACCCATGATATTGATGTGCAAGGTGCTTCACCCGTAGTCCAGCCTTACTACCGCATGTCTCCAGAAAAGAAACAAATATTAAAAACTGAGCTAGATCAAATGTTGGAGTTAGGAATTATCCGCCCTAGCAGAAGCCAGTGGGCCTCTCCCATAATATTGGTACGCAAATCAGACTCGGAATGGCGACCATGTATTGATTATCGGAAAATTAATGACCTGACTCGAGGAGAAGCCTTCCCCATCCCGAGATTAGACGATCTCATTGATCAGGTCGCAGGTTCGAGTCTGATATCAATTTTAGATCTTAATAAAGGATATTGGCAGATTCCGTTAACCCCTCGAGCTAGTGAAATTGCAGCGTTCATAACCCCCTGGGGCTTGTTTGAACCATTAACTCTCCCATTTGGTTTAAAAAACGGTGGAGTTACCTTCCAGAGGGCCATAAACGAGATAATCGCTCAATCCCCGACAGAACCCATCCGCGATAGATTTGCCGACGCATATCTGGATGATATTGCTGTTCGATCCAATTTATGGTCACAGCACATAAATCACTTGGATTGGACATTTCATAGACTAGAGGATAGTGGTGTTACTTTGAATCCGAAGAAGTGTAAAATTGGGTCTGGAACAGTCAAGTACTTGGGACATGAATTAGGTTCGGGAAAAATCA
>CM026388.1:13133047-13157698 GCA_014843695.1 Archivesica marissinica | reverse complement strand
TAATCCACGTGTCTTTGTTATTTGTATAATCCACGTGGCTTTGTTATTTGTATAATCCACGTGGCTTTGTTGTTTGTATAATCCACGTGGCTTTGTTGTATGCTGTTTGTATAATCCACGTGGCTTTGTTGTATGCATAATCCACGTGTCTTTGTTATTTGTATAATCCACGTGGCTTTGTTATTTGTATAATCCACGTGGCTTTGTTGTTTGTATAATCCACGTGGCTTTGTTGTATGCTGTTTGTATAATCCACGTGGCTTTGTTGTATGCATAATCCACGTGTCTTTGTTATTTGTATAATCCACGTGGCTTTGTTATTTGTATAATCCACGTGGCTTTGTTGTTTGTATAATCCACGTGGCTTTGTTGTATGCTGTTTGTATAATCCACGTGGCTTTGTTGTATGTATAATCTACGTGGCTTTGTTATTTGTATAATCCATGTGTCTTTGTTGTATGTATAATCCACATGTCTTTCTTGTTTGCACAATCCATGTGTCTTTGCTGTTTGTATAATCCACGTGTCTTTGTTGTATGTATAATCCACGTGTCTTTCTTGTTTGCACAATCCACGTGTCTTTGCTGTTTGCACAATCCACGTGTCTTTGTTGTATGTATAATCCACGTGTCTTTGTTGTTTGTACAATCCACGTGTCTTTGTTGTTTGTATAATCCATGTGTCTTTGTTGTTTGTACACTCCACGTGTCTTTGTTGTTTGTACAATCCACGTGTCTTTGTTGTTTGTACACTCCACGTGTCTTTGTTGTTTGTATAATCCATGTGTCTTTGTTGTTTGTATAATCCATGTGTCTTTGTTGTTTGTATAATCCATGTGTCTTTGTTGTTTGTATAATCCACGTGGCTTTGTTGTATGTATAATCCACGTGTCTTTGTTGTTTGTACAATCCACGTGTCTTTGTTGTTTGCTGATTGTACAATCCACGTGTATTTGTTGTTTGCTGTTTGTACAATCCACGTGTCTTTGTTGTTTGTACAATCCACGTGCCTTTGTTGTTTGCTGTTTGTATAATCCACGTGTTTTTGTTGATTGTACAATCCACGTGTTTTTGTTGTTTGTATAATAGGTTGTTGTATGTTATTGTCATGACAAATGAAATATGCTTAAACCAAGGTATACCTGCATCTGTGTAGTTCGTGTCAATACCCTGACAGTAGACCCCTGTTCTGCCTTCCTCACAACTGAAATAATTTCAATAGTTATATTTAATTAGTTTTATTTTGCTTAAAGCGACACTACATCGGTAAACACGTAAATGTCTGCAGAATGTAATTTGCTATTACATGTGTATGGTATTTTATTTTTTCCAAATATTTGCCTCAAAAACGGAGTATTGCAACAAATAAACAAACGTCGTATACGTGGTTTGTTGACATAACAAAATAATGTAAATAGCGTCGACATTCATGCGTAATACAACGCGTTTATCCTGAATAACACGCGGTATGGTACATATTTACCGTGATATCTCACATGTGTGCCTATGCATATTTATTTGTAGACTAATCTTAGTTTAATTATCTCTAATCGAAAGTATCGCGTATTGACTCCAATGACAAACAAACGTCAATTCAGGAGCGCGGTTGACCGTTATATGACATCCTACTTTCACTTTTGAAAGATTGCATACCACTGGTTATTTTCAATGTTAGTGTTTCGAATGTATTCTGAAGAATGTGTAGTAGCCAATATACATGAACAAAGAATTTTATTTGCTTTTTGTAATGTAATGTCGCTTTAAATGAATGTCTCATACATGTTCTCAAATGAAACATTCAAAATGTTGCAAGATGTACGAAAATATCAAATGTGTTAACATTTTAAAAGATATAAAAAATGAACAACTACAAGAACAAACAAAATGAACAAAACTCTGGTAACAAAAGTACCAAAGTGTAATGTATGTTTTACTAGTAAAAGGGGATTTAACAATATATATTTAAAAACATTTTAAAAGATATAAAAAATGACCAACTACAAGAACAAACAAAATAAACAAAAGTAACAAAACTAACAAAGTTCAATGTAATGTAATTTAAATGTGAGTAAATAAATCGTTTTGCATTCATCCAGGTGTAAATTGCATATATACTTTATATATTTTCACTATTAATAATATACAAACCTGAGTGTAGCAAACTACTATATATAATATGATGGAATTACCCGCATATGTATCCGTCGTCATTGCCGTAATACGAACATTTGGATTCTGTAGAACACTTGGACGACTGGCAAGGATCTGTTCGAAAATGCAAAGCAATTAGCTTACAAGTATCATTACACAACCTTAGTTATGAGAGACAAAGTACGATTGTCGTCCTGGCATAATAATTATTCTATGAATTGCACTTTAGCAGACCGGCTAAAAAATCGGCTATTTATGTTTTGGTTCGATGCTAGCTTCCAGATTCAGTGCATTGATCTTGCGTTCCGCTCGATATTTGACGAGACACAATAACATTGTCGTCCTGGTATAATTCTATGAATTGTACTTTAGCAGACTGGCTAAAGAATCGGCTATTTATGTTTTGGTTCGATGCTAGCTTCCAGATTCAGTGCATTGATCTCGCGTTCGGCTCGATATTTGACGACACACAATAACATTGTCGTCCTGGTATAATTCTATGAATTGCACTTTAGCAGACCGGCTAAAAAATCGGCTATTTATGTTTTGGTTCGATGCTAGCTTCCAGATTCAGTGCATTGATCTCGCGTTCGGCTCGATATTTGACGACACACAATAACATTGTCGTCCTGGTATAATTCTATGAATTGCACTTTAGCAGACCGGCTAAAAAATCGGCTATTTATGTTTTGGTTCGATGCTAGCTTCCAGATTCAGTGCATTGATCTCGCGTTCGGCTCGATATTTGACGACACACAATAACATTGTCGTCCTGGTATAATTCTATGAATTGCACTTTAGCAGACCGGCTAAAAAATCGGCTATTTATGTTTTGGTTCGATGCTAGCTTCCAGATTCAGTGCATTGATCTCGCGTTCGGCTCGATATTTGACGACACACAATAACATTGTCGTCCTGGTATAATTCTATGAATTGCACTTTAGCAGACCGGCTAAAAAATCGGCTATTTATGTTTTGGTTCGATGCTAGCTTCCAGATTCAGTGCATTGATCTCGTGTTCGGCTCGATATTTGACGACACACAATAACATTGTCGTCCTGGTATAATTCTATGAATTGCACTTTAGCAGACCGGCTAAAAAATCGGCTATTTATGTTTTGGTTCGATGCTAGCTTCCAGATTCAGTGCATTGATCTCGCGTTCGGCTCGATATTTGACGACACACCACCGACTACAATCAATATACGTTATTAACCCACACCACTGTCTTATACATGTAGTCAGGTTCTCTGGTGTTAGAATCAATATGGTGCTCAACCAATTTTCAATTCAATTCAATTATTCTTTATTAACTCAGATCATTTACATGACATATGAGTATACATGTAATTAGTTAACAGATGTTGTGACACGGGTTGATATATAAAAAATAAAGAGCATAGGAGAGAGAAGGGTCACGTTCGGAGATGGGAAAATAATACGATGACAATAGATCAATATATATTAGGGATGGCAACGAATAGCGATATAACTATTTGAATATTCAGTCGGGAAGGTATTCGAATAATCGAATATTTGATAGAATTATTTCAAAAACTCAAAATCACTCAAACCCTTATAAAAAATTACCAAACTAACCTAATGTCTGTTTTACGCGTAAACGTCATCTTCTTCAAATGATTATTCAGATTGATATTGTACCCGGAAATGTTAAATCCAATTTGCATAGATTACACCTTCTTATTCTCAGAGCGATTGAAGTCTTTACAAACTTGTGACTGAGCGGGTGGCATGTTTGAGGACAATATAATATTTGTTTCCAAATATTCGAATACTGGAATAGTATTCGGATATTCGGACGTTCGAGCGAATATTCGAATATTTGAATATTCGTTGCCATCCATAATATATATATATCATCAGATGACCGATATGGGGTTTAAAGTCGCGTACACAGGTTAGGTTATATGGCGACTATCCAGCTATTATTGGCAGAGGAAGGCACCATTTGCCTACAGAGCAATATTTCAGACATGGAAAGGCACCCTGATCGAATTTGTATACAAATTTATTTTTAGCTCGATTGCGAAACAAGTTCTTATAACTTATATTAATCACTCTCAATACCTCATTCCTGATGGAATCCATCGCCACGAGGGAGAGAGAAGAGGCAACGTGGAATGTAAATGCCTTGCCTAAGGGCACACTCGTAACGGCTACAGCTTGTATTTAGTCACATTCCTGGGCAGGCATGTTCGACCTAAGCAGTTCACAAGTACTAAACAATATGTTAATATAATATACAATAAACAGGGGCTCAAACTCTGGACCTTTCGCTCTTGAAGCGAACACGCATCCACTGCGCTATCACGACTGATAGAAACACACCGAACCTATAGCAGTGTGCGGCAAGTGATTTGAATTCAACGACCATAACATTTCGGCCACCGACAACACACCTACAGTCAAATATGTGTTTGTGGCCTCCTCTATTGAGCAGCCAACCTGTATTAATCAATCAGTTTTCAGATTCTCAAGATGGTGTTTTATTATACACTTGACCTCATTAAGCAGCCACATGTGCTAAGCAGTCACTGTCTGTGATTCACTTGGCTGGCTGCTTAAGATAGGTTTGACTGTATATGACTTCAATATAAGGATTGTTGCACAAAGGTATATTCAATCATTTTACAATATGCAAACAGGTAAATTGATGATGCAGATGGTAATACATATAGATTCGTGTTTATATGACGGATGCGGCGTTCCTTAGTTAACGCAGTTTCAATAGCGCTTGCGTTGTATATACGGATGACCTCATGTCTTGTCGTTGTCTGTTCACTCGAATGTGAATCGGTGACGATCGGCAATGTCTATCTGTGACGGAAATTGCCGACGTTCGCCGAATCAACCTCAGGTGTAGATCCTTTTTTTTTCCACATAACTATATAATGTCTTAGTTATATGTTTGTACTTTCACTTTGGTGCCAAGTGAGTTTTAAATTGCAGCTATAGCATATATTATGATATCAAGTAATCAAAATCAAATCGAGTTTTAAATTCCAGCTACAGTACCTTTGCAATGTTTGGTACCAGATGGACCTTCCATGGCCTTTAGTCCTTGCCCACAGGAACAGTCCCAGGAACCCACTGTATTTGTACACGTTGATCCGTTTTGACAGGAAGTGTCTTTTGTTTTGCATTCATCAATATCTGAATTATAGTTGTTTTGCAAAGTAATGCACAGAGGAGATAACAAAGTCGATAACATATAGATGTTAAACACACAGAGACATCATTTATGTGACGCAATTTAGCAAAAGGGACCCAATGGATAGATGGCGTTGCGTCGGGAAATGACGTCTAACGTTTCGCCACGCAATCACGCTGTTAACTGAAGGTGTAAATCCGAAGTCGCGTGGGAGATGATGATGTTTAAGCTTATTTAATCTCGCCTCCTGCGAAGCATATGGACGAATGGTCGTGTATCGTAGAGTAGCTGCGCGACCGACCGATAGTCCAACTATAGTAAATCAAACAACAATGACAGTGTTCTTCCATCCAAATTCAGATTTAATTTGGGTTTTGCCAATTTTAATTTGGTATTTAAGCATATATCCTCCAAACACAGCTTATCTTGATCTCTGATCAACCCACTGAGTTGAGGTTGATAATATTATTGTTGAGTAACATGGGGCATACCTATGCAATCGGATGCCTATGAATATGAGGTGGCCCTGAAAATGACACTTATGTTTTTATATATTATTGTTTCGATATGAAACCAGTTTAAATAATATGTAAATCCTTTTATTTCATCAGTGACGATGCCACCGTGGATTGTGTATCCATATCTACAACAATTCTGCCTGATGAAATCACAACACTATCACCAAGCATATCATACCATAGTGAAACAGTTTCCACCAGTCAGCCATCGCCAGCAAGAAAGATTGTTAAAGTCACGCACAGAATAGGATTCGATCCCAAATGGACAGAGACCAGACCCTGGCTATACAAGCACCAGGAACAATCCGACAAAGGTCAGACAACAGTTATGTACTGCAAACTGTGCCAAAAACACAAAGTGAAAGGTCTCAATGGAAGTGTAACGTGGAACGAAAAAGGTTGTGTAACTCTTGTGTAAAACAGTCTGATATGCACAAGATGGCCTTTTGTATTGAGACTGAAGTACAACTGGATATTGGCTCGGAATTCCGGGAAGGGCCACTGCCAATGGGTGAGAAAGAATTCAAAGCAGTTACATGTGCAACGAAGATTCTACACTTTCTCATAACTCATCACATCTCACATACTACCGTCTTCAAGGACTTTGTTAACTTTGCAACCAATGAGTTGATCTGTCCTGATCTGCAATACCTCAAACAGGGGAACAATGCTACGTACACCAGCAACACAGTAGTGGATGAGCTGATGGACTCTATGGTAGAGGACATTGATGAAACACTTAAGGAATTGAAACTCATGAATGACGAAACAACCGACGTCTCGAACAAGACAAATCTTGCATTTTGTGTGAAATACATTGATGTGGACAGGTAACACGCTGTACTGGTAATCCAGGGATCGCAGTAATCGAAATTAACAGTCTTTCAGATGGGACATTAAACCGAGGTCTCGTGTCAGTGCTGTACACCGTGCACGTAAAGTAAAAGAGGATACTCTGGAACGGGTCTCTGTCTGTATCATTGCACTATCCTCCAAAAATCTAAAATGACTAATCTCTTCAGGAGGCGTCGCTCATATGGGCAACCGGTAGCGACGATAAATAAACGTAAAACACACTCACTATGCTATTAATACGGAACAGAATAGAATTTGTTTATTTATACAAAGCATACAATTATGATAAGAATTGGCAATATATATGTTTCGAAATCGATTTTCAAGGGAGAATGAAGTTTAAGATGTATAGCGTGAAGGGACACTATTTCAACAATAGCAATGTCACACATTTGTCATACTGAAAGTTGACATATACATGTAATAGATATCGATACAGACTCTTATAGATGGAGTAAAAACGGACGTTGAATGCCATATACATTCAATATGCATTATTAGCAATATAATGACATACATTGGATTTGGTATTAATCGCCTTGCACATAATCGTATTTCCACTAAATGTGAACTGTGTTTTTTGCTTCTTCTTCTCTGTTACTGGCTAACAGTCAACAATTGAGCTATTATGGCCATGCGTGTGGGGTTTAGAAAAGTGAGGTACCAGGCCTCCTCAGCTACTATAATTCCACCAAGGAGGACACTGGTAGTGTGATAAAAAGGTGCTAAAACCTAACACCTTAAACCGTAAAAGCCTTTAAGCCTACAATATGTACATATACTAGAAGTGTGCAAAGAGAGTTAGTAGTTGTTAAGAACAAGATAAAACAAGTGTGTTCTGTTATGGCTTCATCATCGATGCAGCCAGCGATGACTTAAATCCTGCGATAGAGTCAGCTCTGACTACATGAGATGGCAGTATGTTCCATTGAACGACTGTTCTCGGAAAGTATGAGCACTTAGTAATCAACTTTTGTGAATAGAATGTCTTTTTTCAACTCTATAATTCAACTCACATAGGTAACAAGTACAATGAATGAATGCAACTATAAGCCGGGTGTAATTGTTTAGCGACTCAAAAATTAAAACGTGTTCAATGTACCTACCTATACACACCACTGAATGTGGATGTGATTTTTTGTATCCTTTCAAACAGTTACATTCAATTTGACCATTCCTGCTGTAGCATGTAGAACGGTTCTTATTACATATGTTATGTGTATCACAAATTGCACTATAATTCTTCGTCTGCACAGCAGTTAGCTGCATGTTTAATCCTAATAGGGAATCTCTGCAGGTATGCGCGCTATTGTTACATTTGGCATTTTTGTATACGGTTTCGACCGCTTGTAAGTTGGTCAGACTTTTCTCTGTGGCTGTGTGAACGACATAATCAGCTGTGATGTTATGCTGAGTGTTATGCTGAGGAACTGATCGTCGATTTCTAAACATAAAATAGACTCTTGTAGCTATGATTATACAAACTCGTTTCTCTTATCGTTAACGTTATGTACTAATTCAAATAGAAATATGCATAGTTTAATTGGTCCTACCTTCATGTTAAACAATGGTCCAAAACGCCCTGCATTAATAAACTTTGCTTTATTAGTCAGTGATTAATAAACCTTTAGTGACGTCATAATGATGCGTGTATGATGTCATATATTTACTGATGGTATGATAAACTTCAGTTCATGCATATTCGGTAATCTATCATCTCTAACACTTCTTTTTGATCAGAAGATACGATAAATAGAATATTACCCTACTGTCTTATAGATTTCTAATGTATTAGTATTGTCTCCAACACTATACAAAGCTCAACAGAGAACCTCGCCTTGCACATTTTCTCCAACTCGCCTAATAAATTAAAAGTTATAAGACAGTAACCTAATATTATCTATGTATAAGGATTATCCACTCAACCAATCAGAATGCTTCCAGGTTATATTACATACGTGTATTACATATGTGATCACACCAAAACATATGTGATTTCGTTATGCAACTATATTTACATCGCTAAATTGTATTCTTTCTATGAACGTACATGCCCTGCTTGTATATGAATTTCCTCACTAATGATATGCAGTTGACATGCATACTAGAAGTTATGTGTACATGCGCATTCGCAGTGTTGGGCAACGTTCATTTGATATTAAAGGCGTTTCTTACAGATTACGTTGTTCCAACGATGATCTAATTACAAGACAAGGTACACAACAAATGGACTAAATACAATTTAATTGCAAATTGGGATATTTTTTCTTTGCGTCATTGAAAATAATAATTAATGTAAATATAAGTAATGAATAGAGAGTTAATTTCCATCAGGGTATTAACTACCTTGGGCATTTATATATGTAGTTCATATCCCGATCGAAACTATTAATACGCGATTCGTTCATTTAGCATACAAAGGGGACGTAATCTGATAAAGGAAAATTCGTGACGGTTACATTGAATTGGAAACAAGCTAGTTCATCTGATAAATAAAAGCTTGAGCACACAGAACGTCCAAAAAGCCATCATCTTCGGATTTAATGAAAATAGTCCCCTCGCTAAAACATTACAAATATAGTAAGGTTGTTTTTCATTTTCTTTCGTTTATATAATATATTTCCAACACAATAGATTTTGTGACGTTACAGCTGTCGTACTCGAAATTGATAATCAGCTGTTATACCAAGCCCCTAAATCTACGAAGGAGGGGTCTGCGAAGACATATACGCAAGCCTTATATACAGTAATGATGTTTTTATGCACATTTTTTGAAAAATTATATAAAAGCGAGAAATGTAGTCCGGCTACAACATTGATGCGGATTCTATAAACGTTCGATGTGATATAATATCTTACAATATTTATGTGTGGTGAATTCATTTATCCTGAAATGTTGTATGCAAAAGAGCAATAAAATAATATTAATTGAAAAATAAATTAATATTATTTAACTTGCCAGTTTTCAATATCATTAAAATCTTCACATCTGGCTAAAATAAAATGTACCTCTTTACTTTAAATTTAAATTTACTTCTTTACATTAAATGTACTTATTTATATTAAAGTTACTCTATATATTAATATTATGTTCTGTAGGATGTGTTTACCTTGATGAACCAGGAAGTCCATGGATTTTCAATATTTCTATCCACACTGACGAGTCATTGAATGCGGTAACATACATATCACGTATCTGAAAGACAAGAACACATTTTTACAGATATTTCGACAGTATAATCAGGGTTCATTCTATGTCGGAATGTTTAGAAGTGAGAAAGCGCATGATCGCGTCCTTAGATGGTGTTATTTAATGAAATTTCAGCACTGGACGGAACACGTCACAACAGCTGACGAAGCTATTGGATACATAAATGTTGCTATGCAAAGACATTAATAACATACATGGCTGTCCGATTAGCGCAGTGTTTAGCGTGCTCGCTTCACACCAATGCAACCAGGGTTCGTCCTCGGATCGGGAAGTATGTGAGATGGTACGATGGTCGCCAGATCGGACAGGTGGGTTTTCTCCGGGTACTCCGGTTTCCTCCCACACGAATGACCACATTTACGATTACATCTGCGCCAACGAGAGTGATTCATATAATATAGTATAACAATAAATAAAGCTTAAACTTTAAATAACATACTGTTATTTTAGTCCATTTCATGCTACACAAGGATATATCTGTAAAAACCGATGGATGCTCCCCGAAGTTTACATTATGCTTAGTGCTCGTCTAGTACACGTGTCCGTCTGTACGAATCAAAGTCATTTGGATCTCGGTTTATGATCTCACCTGAGAGAATTAAACTTCAGAATCAGACGTAGTCATTTCCAGGCTTAGAAAGTATGGGCACATGTAAGAAAATATACCTTTGTCGTGATTGCTGTCTTTATGCTACCAATATCTGTAATGTTTCCGGTCAAGAAAAAGTTCACCGATGCAACATATTGATATGCTCCTGCAAAAATAGTTATACATTTAATAGACAATGTCAAGGTATTGCACATAAATGGGAACAATGAATTACAACGAAGTCAGATAACATTAGAACATTTGGAATCTATGACCATACTATCAAAGTATACATTGTCTGATCAGGATCATATGTTGTTTGCTATTCAGCCAAATGCTTTAGCTCCACTATCAGAATAGCCAACAGCATAGAGCCTAATCGGATGGCAGATATATGCCATCTGATTTGGCTATATGCTGTTTGCAAATGTGATTGTATCTGCCGCTAGCGTTCAAAGGGTTAATATAAACTTGACCAGCTTATAGTAATCACTCTCGTTGGTGTGGATGAAAGCGTACATGTTGTCCTTTGTGTAAATATATAGATAAATAGATTTCTTTATTCGTAGAAGGTGACTTAATTAGTTCTGAACTAATCTTCCGTAGGACCCTTTTAAAGTGTGGGAGGAGACGGTGTACACCGAGAAAACGAATATCTCCGGTTTGACAACCACCGTACCAGCACACATAGTTCACGGTCCGAGGATCGAACTCAGATGTCATTTGTGAGAATCGAGTGTGCTAAGCACTGCGCGCACTTATTGGACAGCGAAAGTCTTAGGGTATATACCTTCACATATTTTGCTGGTTTCGCTAATCATTTTCTCTTTCAGGCCTGCACTACATATACACTTCCAGCTACCGTCTGTATCTTCACAATGCAATGCTTCTATGCACGCCTGTTGTGAAGTGCATTCATCTATGTCTAAAATGTAGTTAAGCCTCATTAGGTGATGTGGTTATTATGTTGGTACATGTTGCATACTATTTAAATCAAACTCTTGCACACCATTGACTCACGGGAACATGTATATGTATACTTTCAAATACCTATGTACATGTATTTGTATATCATAGAAAGTGAAGAAATAAAGAGAATATTTATATATATTATAAATGGTTGCTTTTGAAATTTTTATTCAGATAATTTGCAGGTCTTCTGTATACCAGAAGCATTAAGAATGAACTGTGGTTTATGTTATGTCGAATCTGAAATAAATTGACATGACATTTACAATACACATCATCATCATCATCATCATCATCATCATCATCATCGTGCATCGTCGTATGTCGAATTTTCTTTTACCGGAATCGCTAATCTTTCACAAATAACGTACATGTATAGGTATAATATTGGTTTATATATCATTTTAGCTTAGCTCGATAGCGAATCAATTTATAATGGATAGGTTTAATATAGGTTTATACAATTTTAGCTTACCTCGATCGTGAATCAATTTATAATGGATAGGTATAATATAGGTTTGTACAATTTTAGCTTAGCTCGATAGCGAATCAATTTATAATGGATAGGTATAACATAGGTTTATAAACTTTATACAATGTTAGCTTAGCACGATTGAGAAACAATTTATAACAGCCATCTATAATATAGGTTTATACAATTTTAGTTAGCTCGATCGCGATACAATTTTTACAACATTTATTTAATCGGCATTGAGACCACATTCCTGATAGAATCCATCGCCATGAGGGAGAGAGAAGAAGAACAGTGGATTAAGTGCCTTGCCTAGGGCCATCTGACGTGACTCGAACTCACAACCTCCCGATTACACGGCGGCGGACACCGAATAAATACACAACGCTGGCTCCACGAATATACAATATATATAAATAATGACATACAACATAGACACCTAGGACACTACTACAATATATCTCGTACTAATAATAAAAGTATATTACTTTCACAGGTGACATTTCTTGATCCAGCTGCAGCGGATGTATTCGTATAGCCGCGGGGACAGTCACAAAACCAACTACCAATAGTATTGATACAGTCACCTCTTGTACAGGAAGAGCTGCCATCCGCACATTCATCTATATCTGTGTAAAATAACAAATGATCATATTTACTTGTAGAATTTATTATAATAATATTGTATTACATGTATCAGTTACATGCATAATACAACATATATAGATACATTACATAAAATATTGCTGCAAGTAAATTGATTGGTCCACAATTTTTACTTTCATTTTGGTGCCAAGTGTCAATGCTAATTGTGATGAAGTTGAGTTTTAAATTGTAGCTATAGCATATATTATGATATCAAGTAATCAAATAAAATCGAGTTTTAAATTGTAGCTATAGCATATATTATGATATCAAGTAATCAAATAAAATCGAGTTTTAAATTGTAGCTATAGCATATATTATGATATCAAGTAATCAAATAAAATCGAGTTTTAAATTGTAGCTATAGCATATATTATGATATCAAGTAATCAAATAAAATCGAGTTTTAAATTCCAGCTACAGTACCTTTGCAATGTTTGGTACCAGATGGACCTTCCACGGCCTTTAGTCCTTGCTCACAGGAACAATCCCAGGAACCCACTGTATTGGTACACGTTGATCCGTTTTGACAGGAAGTGTCTTTTGTTTTGCATTCATCAATATCTGAATTATAATTGTTTTGCAAAGTAATGCACAGAGGAAATGTGAGCTAAGTCTTTATTCAACTCTATAATTCAAGTCACATAGATAACCAGTACAATGAATTAATACAACTATAAGCCGGGTGTAATTGTTTAGCGACTCATACATTCAAACGTGTTCAATGTACCTACCTATACACACCACTGAATGTGGATGTGGTTTTGTGTATCCTTTCGAACAGCTACATTCAATTTGACCATTCCTGCTGTAGCATGTAGAACTTTTCTCATTGCATATGTTTTTATATGTATCACAAATTGCACTATAATTCTTCGTCTGCACAGCAGTTAGCTGCATGTCTAATCGTAATAGGGAATCTCTGCAGACATGCGCGCCATTGTTACATTTGACATTTTTGTATATGGTTTCGACTGCTTGTAATTCGGTCAGACTTTTCTCTGTGGCTGTGTGAACGACATAATCAGCTGTGATGTTATGCTGAGTGTTATGCTGAGGAACTGATCGTCGATTTCTAAACATAAAAGAGACTCTTGTAGCTATGATTATACAAACTCGTTTGTCTTATCATTAACGTTATGTACTAATTCAAATAGAAATATGCACAGTTTAATTGGTCCTACCTTCATGTTTAACAATGGTCCAAAACGCCCTGCATTAATAAACTTTGCTTTATTAGTCAGTGCTTAATAAACATTTAGTGACGTCATAATGATGCATGTATGACGTCATATATTTACTGATGGTATGATAAACTTCAGTTCATGAATATTCGGTAATCTATCATCTCTAACACTTCTTTTTGATCAGAAGATACGATAAATAGAATATTACGCTACTGTCTTATAGATTTCTAATTTATTAGGCTTGTCTCCAACAATATACAAAGCTCAACAGAGAACCTCGCCTTGCACATTTTCTCCAACTCGCCTAATAAATTAAAAGTTATAAGACAGTAACCTAATATTATCTATGTATAAGAATTATCCTCTCAACCAATCAGAATGCTTCCAGGTTATATTACATACGTGTATTACATATGTGATCATACCAAAACATATGTGATGACATTATGCAACTATATTTACATCGCTAAATAATTGTATTCTTTCTATGAACGTAGCTGCCCTGCTTGTATATGAATTTCCTCACTAATGATATGCAGTTGACATGCATACTAGAAGTTATGTGTACATGCGCATACGCAGTGTTGGGCAACGTTCATTTGATATTAAAGGTGTTTCTTACAGATTACGTTGTTCCAACGATGATCTAATTACAAGACAAGGTACACAACAAATGGACTAAATACAATTTAATTGCAAATTGAGATATTTTTTCTTTGCGTCATTGAAAATAATAATTAATGAAAATATAAGTAATGAATAGAGAGTTAATTTCCATCAGGGTATTAACTACCTTGGGCATTTATATATGTAGTTCATATCTCCATCGAAACTATTAATACGCGATTCGTTCATTTAGCATACAAAGGGGACGTAATCTGATAAAGGAAAATTCGTGACGGTTACATTGAATTGGAAACAAGCTAGTTCATCTGATAAATACCAGCTTGAGCACACAGAACGTCCAAAAAGCCATCATCTTCAGATTTAATGAAAATAGTCCTCTCGCTAAAACATTACAAAAATAGTAAGGTTGTTTTTCATTTTCTTTCGTTTATATAATATATTTCCAACGCAATAGATTTTGTGACGCTACAGCTGTCGTACTCGAAATTGAAAATCAGCTGTTATACCAAGGCCCTAAATCTACGAAGGAGGGTCTGCGAAGACATATACGCATGCCTTATTTACAGTAATGATGTTTTTATGCACATTTTTTGAAAAATTATATAAAAGCGAGAAATGTAGTCCGGCTACAACATTGATGCGGATTCTATAAACGTTCGATGTGATATAATATCTTACAATATTTATGTGTGGTGAATTCATTTATCCTGAAATGTTGTATGCAAAAGAGCAATAAAATAATATTAATTGAAAAATAAATTAATATTATTTAACTTGCCAGTTTTCAATATCATTAAAATCTTCACATCTGGCTAAAATAAAATGTACCTCTTTACTTTAAATTTAAATTTACTTCTTTACATTAAATGTACTTATTTATATTAAAGTTACTCTATATATTAATATTATGTTCTGTAGGATGTGTTTACCTTGATGAACCAGGAAGTCCATGGATTTTCAATATTTCTATCCACACTGACGAGTCATTGAATGCGGTAACATACATATCACGTATCTGAAAGACAAGAACACATTTTTACAGATATTTCGACAGTATAATCAGGGTTCATTCTATGTCAGAATGTTTAGAAGTGAGAAAGCGCATGATCGCGTCCTTAGATGGTGTTATTTAATGAAATTTCAACACAATTTTGTTAAAATGCACAGCATGACATTAAATACAACATTTGAATAGAGGAGGTGCTTTATAATGGACAGTATCTTACAGGACAAAAGTTTGTATGAATATTGTAAAAAACAAACAAACATATGTTTAGGGATAAGTCAGACGTCGAATTCAAGAGCCCTAGGGCGACTATTTCGCCCACATCGCCACTCTAGAATGATTCTTGGGTATTTTTAAGCAACGATTGATGGCTAACCACATCGACTCCTTTAAATGTTAAACATATTAAACATCAAACATGCACGTTTCCATTGCACACACATTATTTAACAAACAATGTTAATTGAAACCAATGTCACGATCATAGTAATCTAACATCAGCTACAAGCACTGGACGGAACACGTCACAACAGCTGACGACGTTATTGGATACATAAATGTTGCTGTGCAAAGACATTAAAAACATACATGGCTGTCCGATTAGCGCAGTGTTTAGCGCGCTCGCTTCACACCAATGCAACCAGGGTTCGGTCCTCTGACCGGGAAGTATGTGAGATGGTACGATGGTCGCCAGATCGGACAGGTGGGTTTTCACCGGGTACTCCGGTTTCCTCCCACACGAATGACCACATTTACGATTTCATCTGCGCCAACGAGAGTGATTCATATAATATAGTATAACAATAAATAAAGCTTAAACTTTAAATAATATACTGTTATTTTAGTCCAATTCATGCTACACAAGGATATATCTGTAAAAACCGATGGATGCTCCCCGAAGTTTACATTATACTTAGTGCTGGTCTAGTACACGTGTCCGTCTGTACGAATCAGAGTCATTGGGATCTCGGTTTATGATCTCACCTGAGAGAATTAAACTTCAGAATCAGACTTTGTCATTTCAAGACTTAGAATGTATGTGCAAACGTAAGATAATGTACCTTTTTCGTGATTGCTGTTTCTATGTTACCAATATCTACAAAGTTTCCGGTCAAGAAAAAGTTCACCGCTGCAACATATTGATATGCACCTGCAAAAATATTTATACATTTAATAGACAATGTCAAGGTATTGCACATAAATGGGAACAATGAATTACAACGAAGTCAGGTAACATTAGAACATTTGGAATCTATGACCATACTATCAAATGATACATTGTCTGATCAGGATCATATGTTGTTTGCTATTCAGCCAAATGCTTTAGCTCACTATCAGAATAGCCAACAGCATAGAGCCTAATCGGATGGCAGATCTGTGCCATCTGATCTGGCTCTATGCTGTTTGCAAATGTGATTGTATCTGTTGCTAGCGTGTAAAAGGTTAATATAAACTTTTCAGCTTATAGTAATCACTCTTGTTTGTGTGGATGAAAGCGTACACGTTGTCTTTTGTGTAGATATATATATATTTCTTTATTCGTAGAGGGTGACTTAATTAGTTCTGAACTAATCTTCCTTAGCTTCCTCTTAAAGTGTAGGAGGAGACGGAGTACACCGAGAAAACGAATATCACCGGTTTGACAACAACCGTACTAGCACACATAGTTCACGTCCGAGGATCGAACTCAGACGTCATTAGTGAGGATCGAGTGTGCTAACCACTGCGCGCACTTATTGGACAGCGAAAGTCTTAAGGTATACCTTCACATATTTTGCTGGTTTCGTTAATCATTTTCTCTTTCAGGCCTGCACTACATATACACTTCCAGCTACCGTCTGTATCCTCACAATGCAATGCTTCTATGCACGCCGGTTGTGAAGCGCATTCATCTATGTCTAAAATGTAGTTAAACATCATTATGTGGTGTGGTTATTTTCATTTTAATTGGTATTATGAACACCTTTAATGCTTCTATGCACGCCGGTTGTGAAGCGCATTCATCTATGTCTAAAATGTAGTTAAACATCATTATGTGGTGTGGTTATTTTCATTTTAATTGGTATTATGAACACCTTTAATGCTTCTATGCACGCCGGTTGTGAAGCGCATTCATCTATGTCTAAAATGTAGTTAAACATCATTATGTGGTGTGGTTATTTTCATTTTAATTGGTATTATGAACACCTTTAATGCTTCTATGCACGCCGGTTGTGAAGCGCATTCATCTATGTCTAAAATGTAGTTAAACATCATTATGTGGTGTGGTTATTTTCATTTTAATTGGTATTATGAACACCTTTAATGCTTCTATGCACGCCGGTTGTGAAGCGCATTCATCTATGTCTAAAATGTAGTTAAACATCATTATGTGGTGTGGTTATTTTCATTTTAATTGGTATTATGAACACCTTTAATGCTTCTATGCACGCCGGTTGTGAAGCGCATTCATCTATGTCTAAAATGTAGTTAAACATCATTATGTGGTGTGGTTATTTTCATTTTAATTGGTATTATGAACACCTTTAATGCTTCTATGCACGCCGCCGGTTGTGAAGCGCATTCATCTATGTCTAAAATATATATAAACATCATTAGGTGATGTGGTTATTTTCATTTTAATTGGTATTATGAAAAACGTCTGAATATAATTATTACTGACGATAGATAATACACGTTTGAAAATTAACTGAGATGAAATGCAGAATTAAATAAGGAAGCCATTGAATTACTATACACATGATTATGACATGGGTGCCTGCCATAAAATTAGAATTATTAAAAAATTTGAAACTTCCTTGTAGAGGTGTCAGTGTAAAATAGCGAAGATGGAATTAGCGGTACAGTTGGTGATATATATATTATATGTGTGTGTTTTACGTTTATTTATCATCGCTACCGGTGGACCATATGAACGACGCCTCCTAAAGAGATTAGTCATTTTAAATGATACAGACAGAGACCTTTTCCAGAGTGTACACTGGTACTTTTACGTGCACGATGCAAAGCATCGACACGAGACCCTCGGGTTAAAGTCCCATCTGAAAGACTGTTAATTTTATTATGGTCAGACGGGGGATCGAACCTGCACTCCCTGGATTATCAGTCCAACGTGTTAACCACTGGGCTACATATCTGTCTATGGGGATGTACATGCAGTCGCTTAAACAGCTTATGTCATATACCGGTTCTCCAGCTTTGATTTGTGGATGAATATCCAAGGAAGATAGTAGAACTTGCATACACTAGGTTAATAACCATCATTCATTTCGTGTCCGTCCTTAACATGTAGGTATATGTTGCATACTATTTAAATCAAACTCTTGCACACCATTGACTTACGGTAACATGTATATGTATACTTTCAAATACCTATGTACATGTATTTGTATATCACAGAAAGTGAAGAAATAAAGAGAATATTTATATATATTATAAATGGTTGCTTTTGAAATTTTTATTCAGATAATCTGCAGGCCAACAGTTTCTGTATACAAGAAGCATTAAGAATGAAATGGGGTTATGTTATGTCGAATCTGAACTAAATTGACATGAAATTTACAATACACATCACCATCGTGCATCGTCGTATGTCGAATTTTCTTTTACCCGAATCGCTAATCTTTCACAAGTAATGTACATGTATAGGTATAAAATAGGTTTATGCAATGTTAGCTTAGCTCGATCGGGAATCAATTTATAACAGACAGGTATACTATAGGTTTATGCAATTTTAGCTGAACTAGATAGTGAATAAATTTATAATGGATATGTATAATATCAGTTTTAAGTTAGCTAGATCGCGATATAAATTTTTTCAACATTTATTTAATTGGCATTGAAACCACATTCCTGATAGTAACCATCGCCATGAGGGAGAGAGAAGAGGACCAGTGAATTAAGTGCCTTGCCTAGGGCCATCAGCGCCCTGGTTCTGACGTGACTCGAACTCACAACCTCCACTGCAGTGGATACCGAATAAATACACAACGCCGGCTCCACGAATATATATAATATATAAATAATGACATACAACATAGACAAATAGGACAACTACTACAATATATCTCGTACTAATATTAAAAGTATATTACTTTCACAGGTGACATTTCTTGATCCAGCTGCAGCGGATGTATTCGTATAGCCGCGGGGACAGTCACAAAACCAACTACCAATGGTATTGATACATTCACCTCTTGTACAGGAAGAGCTGCCATCCGCACATTCATTTATATCTGTGTAAAATAACAAATGATCATATTTACTTGTAGAATTTATTATAATAATATGTTATTACATTTATTTACATGCATAATACAACATATATAGATACAATACATACAATATTGCTACATGTAAATTGATTGGTCTACAAGTGTTGCCAAAACGACCCAGAATGTCACACTGTTAAACTAAATGACATAATTTTGATTGACAAAAAAAAATACAAATGGAAAAAGTGGGAAAATGTTTTTTCTATAAATAATTAATTAAAAGAAATGAATTTGTAGAATATTGCTTGATTCTTGTCATCTTTATATTAAATTTTGCACGGTGCTTTGTGAGAAATACAAATTAAAACGATAACAAAATTTTAAACTTTATTTATTATACAACTATCGTAAAACAAGCTCCAACATCTAATAGTATTCGCAATCGTTGTAAAATAATTAAAGTTTAAACTTAACAACTTATATTAATCGCCTTCATTGGTGCCTATGAACGCGTATATGTGGTAAAAGTTGAGGTACTAGTCTTTGAATTAAAGCTTTCGTTTATTTATTTGAATCATACATTATTGCAGACCCATTCAGGTTCATGCCTTTTGCACTGTTTACTTAGCCTGGGTTCAAGTCTGTCGATTTTCATCCGAAACTCAATACGGCCAATTAATAGTCTCGGTGTTAACATATATTTATTTGACAGACCAGGCAACATATATCAACGCCTGTTCCCAGGCTACTGTTTACTGTCTGGTGTTCAGCGTCCGTTTGATCAGTACCCAATGTGTAGCGTTATTTCCCAATGTGAATTAGTGTTTCATGTACATTGCACACTGTGTAGCGTTCTCTGTATGTCTTAGACTGTGAATTGCACACTTTAAACTGTGAATCGCACAGTGTGCAGTCCATAAGGTATATAAGGTTGCATATACGTAAATAAGCGGAATGTAGTCCTACTAACTAATATCGTTCCATTTCTCGTTTTGGTAAAACATGCATTTTCATGACAAAGCATTGTATAATTTGAATAATATTGTATATACGTAAATAGGCAGATGTAGTCCCAATAACTAATATAGTTAATTTTTCTTTTTGGTAAAAATGCATTTTCATGACAAGTATGTGACCTGAGAAGACTTCAGACTAGTTGATGTGTAGAAAAGATTTGTTATATAAGAAGTCAGATCATTGCAAACTGACGGTTGGGTATATAGTAATATTTGGCGGAGGAATACAGAGTGTAAACACAGTGACGATTTTCACAGGTGAGCACTGTCAATGCTGATTATTACATTTGTGATATATTTGCTGTTTTTCAGTTTGATTTGAATACTTCTTCACAGTGGATGTGGTATCAGAAGAAATGAAAGATTGGAAATATAATTGAACAGACTGTATATTTTTACTTTTTATTATGTATTTAATAGCCTTAGGTAATCTATTTGTTGTTATACAACCTATAAGTTCGATGTTTCACAAGCTCAAGGGAGGACATACTAGGAGGGAGATATGTTCTAGAAGGAACTATTTTATAGACGGGACATCTTTTATGACGAGGCTGTTAATTTTACATACTCTTTGAAATGTTGTGTTTACTTTATTAATGCGAGTCAAATTCGACTGGATAATTGTAGTAAAGTAATATATTACAGCTGAATTTTGAAGTTGATTTCCATTTAACTATATAAACAAGCTGAATTCCCTTTCAGCGTTCGGGCCTTGTTTTTCTGCAATATAAACAAGCTGAATTCTCTTTCAGCGTTCGGGCCTTGTTTTTCTGCAATATAAACAAACTGAATTCTCTTTCAGCGTTCGGGCCTTGTTTTTCTGCAATATAAACAAGCTGAATTCTCTTTCAGCGTTCGGGCCTTGTTTTTCTGCAATATAAACAAGGCAGGGTACTAAATCTTGTTGGATATACTAAAAGTATTCTGAGCTATTTGTTAGTGGTTTGGCTAATACATAACTCTTGTGCGAATTTACAAAGTCTTGGTTGTGTGTGTGCTGACTAGCCTGGGTTCCAGTCTGTCGATGTTTCATTTTTTAACTTCTTGCAAAATGACAAGTTGATATGATCAGAAACTCAATACGTCCCAATTAATAGTCTCGGTGTTAAAATATATTTATTTGACTGTCCAGGCAAAATATATCGACGCCTGTTCACAGGCTAGTGCTAGACAGGTATCTGTGGTAACGCCAGTGGCCAAATTTTGTCATTAGTTGCTTAGCAATACCGTAACAATATATACACTTATTTTCGTATAATACATGCACTGATGGTAAGGATAGTTAGTTTAGATAGATTGCGAAACAAGTTCTTACAATTTATATTAATCACTCTCGAGACCTCATTCCTGATGGAATCCATCGCCACGAGGGAGAGAGAAGAGGCAACGTGGAATTTAAATGCCTTGCCTAAGGGCACAATCGTAACGGCTCCAGCGGGACTCGAACTAGAAGTCATACAGCAGCACACACACGTTACTTACCTTCACATAACCGGACATTTTCTGAGAAGTTTCTAGGGTTGTAGCCAGTATGACAGGAACATTCCCAGCTACCAATTGTATTGGTACAATTTGCCGAATTATTTTCACCCTCACATTTAAATTGATCTTTCCTTTGACATTCATCTACATCTATAAAATTGAGTGAGTGAGTATTGTCTTTACATGCACCAACACAGCTCAGACTATTTCGCGCAGGGTTAAATAACTATGCTATACACAAGAGATATTATTATAAACTATTATTTTCACCCTCACATGTAATTTGATCTTTCCTTTGGCATTCATCTACATCTATAAACTTGAGTGTGTGAGTATTGGCCTTACATGCATCAGCACAGCTCAGGCTATTACGCTCAGGGTTAAATAATTATGCTATACACAAGAGATATTAACACTTTATGTAGAACATATATTAAACATCTATAAATGTAAATCTAACGACATTAACGAATATGATCTATATTTAACTTATTTTAAAGAGAATGACACAGATTGCATATTATTATTAATTCCCTTGTTGATCAAACTTGTATAATTCAAAGTTAGTATATACTCGAAATGTTAGTGACAGCTGACATATGAAATACAATCCATTGATAAGCATATTTCTGTTTATTTTGGGGATTTAAAATCACACGAACATCTCTTTGGTCATATGGCGACTTTCCGGTCATATGGCGACTCTCCGGTCATATGGCGACTCTCCGGTCATATGGCGACTCTCCGGTCATATGCCGACTCACATATGGCGACTCTCCGGTCATATGGCGACTCTCCGGTCATATGGCGACTCTCCGGTCATATGGCGACTCTCCGGTCATATGGCGACTCTCATATGGCGACTCTCCGGTCATATGGTGACTCTCCGGTCATATGGCGACTCTCCGGTCATATGGCGACTCTCCGGTCATATGGGGACTCTCCGGTCTATGGGGACTCTCCGGTCCATATGTGCGACATCTCCGCTATTGCGACTCCTCCCGGTCATATGGCACTCTCCTATGGCGACTCTCCAGTCATATGGCTACTCTCCTTCATATGGTGACTCTCCGGTCATATGGTCGACTCTCCGGTCCATATGGTGACTCTCCGGTCATATGTGACTTCGGTACATATGGGTACCTCCGGTCATATGGCGACTCTTCTCCTGTCATATGGGACTCTTCTCCGGTCTATGGCGACTCTCCGGTCATATGGGGATCCTCCGGTCATATGCAACTCCAAAAAAACAGGCATATGACTCTCGCGTCATAGGCGACTCTCGCGGTCATATCGCGACGCTCGGGCTATGGGGACTCTCCGTCATATGCGACATCTTCGCCGTTATATGGCGCACTCTCCGGTCATATGGTGACTCTCCGGTCATATGGCGACTCTCCGGTCATATGGCGACTCTCCGGTCATATGGGGACTCTCCGGTCATATGGGGACTCTCCGGTCATATGGGGACTCTCCGGTCATATGGCGACTCTCCGGTCATATGGGGACTCTCCGGTCATATGGCGACTCTCCGGTCATATGGCGACTCTCCGGTCATATGGGGACTCTCCGGTCATATAGCGACTCTCCGGTCATATGGCGACTCTCTGGTAATATGGTGACTCTCCGGTCATATGGCGACTCTCCTGTCATATGGCGACTCTCCGGTCATATGGCGACTCTCCTGTCATATGGGGACTCTCCGGTCATATGGCGACTCTCCGGTCATATGGCGACTCTCCGGTCATATGGCGACTCTCCGGTCATATGGGGACTCTCCGGTCATATGGCGACTCTCCAGCAATTATTGGTGGAGTAAGATCCAGCACATTTCAGCCGTGCTTCAGTCACGTACGGACACTGGTAGAACCAACGACCTTTCCGTACGTCAGTCAGATATCTTCCTTGCTTGAAAGAATTCGACACACTCATTACGGAATCGAATATATAGCAGTGAGGAGCAAGTGAGATGAGGTCAACCACCATAGCTACTCGGCCAGCCAAGAACACAGAACTTAATGCTTGAACAACTCATGAGGATACATATTTCAATTCAATCATATACTGAAAGAAACGTTACAGACGGATCTGTAGTCCAGTGGTAACACGCTGGACTGGTAATCCAGGGATCGCAGGTTCGACCTCCGTCTGAGGGATCTGTAGTCCAGTGGTAACACGCTGGACTGGTAATCCAGGGATCGCAGGTTCGACCTCCGTCTGAGGGATCAGTAGTCCAGTGGTAGCATGCTGGACTGTTAATCCAGGAATCGCAGGTTCGACCCTTTGTCTGACCCTAATAAAATTAACAGTCTTTCAGATGGGACGTTAAACTGACGTCTCGTGTCTGTGCTGTACACCATGCACGTAAAAGAGGCAGAGGAGACCATGGAATGGGTCTATGTCTGTATCATTGCACTATCCTCCAAACATCTAAAATGACTAATCTCTTCAGGAGGCGTCGCTCATATGGGCTACCGGTAGCGACGATAAATAAACGTAAAACACACAGAGAAAGAAACTATCATCCTCCATAATTAT
>CM026388.1:13112422-13132047 GCA_014843695.1 Archivesica marissinica | reverse complement strand
TATTTTGTGATTTATTTAATATAGAAATTGGCACTTGGAACGAATATGTTTACATATGAAGTGATGTGAGAAATTAGTATTTTGTATTTATTTGTATGTAGAAATTGGCACTTGGAACGAATATGTTTACATATGAAGTGATGTGAGAAATTAGTATTTTGTATTTATTTGTATGTAGAAATTGGCACTTGGAACGAATATCTTTACATATGAAGTGATGTGAGAAATTAGTATTTTGTATTTATTTGTATGTAGAAATTGGCACTTGGAACGAAATGTTTCATATGAAGTGATGTGAGAAATTAGTATTTTGTATTTATTTGTATGTAGAAATTGGCACTTGGGACGAATATCATTACATATGAAGTGATGTGAGAAATTAGTATTTTGTATTTATTTGTATGTAGAAATTGGCACTTGGAACGAATATGTTTACATATGAAGTGATGTGAGAAATTAGTATTTTGTATTTATTTGTATGTAGAAATTGGCACTTGGAACGAATATCTTTACATATGAAGTGATGTGAGAAATTAGTATTTTGTATTTATTTGTATGTAGAAATTGGCACTTGGAACGAAAATGTTTACATATGAAGTGATGTGAGAAATTAGTATTTTGTATTTATTTGTATGTAGAAATTGGCACTTGGAACGAATATCTTTACATATGAAGTGATGTGAGAAATTAGTATTTTGTATTTATTTGTATGTAGAAATTGGCACTTGGGACGAATATCATTACATATGAAGTGATGTGAGAAATTAGTATTTTGTATTTATTTGTATGTAGAAATTGGCACTTGGAACGAAAATGTTTTACATATGAAGTGATGTGAGAAATTAGTATTTTGTATTTATTTGTATGTAGAAATTGGCACTTGGAACGAATATCTTTACATATGAAGTGATGTGAGAAATTAGTATTTTGTATTTATTTGTATGTAGAAATTGGCACTTGGAACGAAAATGTTTACATATGAAGTGATGTGAGAAATTAGTATTTTGTATTTATTTGTATGTAGAAATTGGCACTTGGAACGAATATCTTTACATATGAAGTGATGTGAGAAATTAGTATTTTGTATTTATTTGTATGTACATGTACCGCAAATAGGGCACACCACACATGTTGATTTGGTTTATACACATTTATCTTAGCTCGATTGCGAAACAAGTTCTTACAACTTATATTAATCTCTCTCTCGAGACCTTATTCCTGATGGAATCCATCGCCACGATGGAGAGAGAAGAGGCAATGTGGAATTTAAACCCCTATGCCACAGATTGCTTTTTGATTCCTTAGTTTAAATTGTTTGTCTAAATCAAAAAAAGTATGGATACCCCCCACCCATTAGTGGGAGTTCTGGCCCCGAGGTTATAAAACTTTCTCCAATCTCAAAACTCAGTCTCAATCGTCTGATTGGTTCAGCTGACAGTAACACACAGACTCAACCAATCAGATTTAGCTTTAGTTTGAGATCTGAGAAACGTTTTATAATCTCGGGGCCTGGTTATATGCCTCAGATGGCGGTATTTGCTGTTATTGCTTTATCTTTTGCCAACTTTTGTACAAATATCTATGCAATTATATGTGGAAAGACTGCTATATGGCATGTGGATTACAGAACAAAAAATTATTACGAAAAAACATTTTTTTTCATCATATTTATTTTTAGATAGATCGTCATATGACCTAAACAGTAGGTGTGACTAAGATTGAAACCGCTGAAAGAAAATGAAAACAATAATAATCATTAGTCTATGTATGAACAAAAACATTGAACCTTCAACAACATTATCTTTGTAATACATACACTAATAGCGATTATATCTGCGACTGTCCCGTTTTAATAAAACATACATTGCAAGTATTATATGTTCTATGGAGAACGTAAAAGAACCAGAGGAGATTCTGGAATGGGTCTCTATCGGTATCACTGCACCATCCTCCAACAATCTAAAATGACTAATCTCTTCAGGAGGTGTCGCTCATATGGGCAACCGGTAGCGACGATAAATAAACGTAAAACACACAATACCACAAAGAATATGCTTACCTGAACAAGCTGATCCATCTCCATGATAGCCGTTAGGACATGGCGAGCAGGGGTTTCTTCCAGCTTCCGCAGAGCTGTTACACTTGCTTGGTTCAAAACAGTTGGTAGTTAGGCATGGATCAGTTTTCTTCTCACAGAATGAACCCGAAAACGGTTCTTGACACTCACAGATAACGCCTATAATATAAGAAATATCAACGATTCGTAACTGATTAGATCAAGTGGTGAAGGTTGTTGATTTCACATAAGTAGGCCATCATCACTGTAGGTTCGAATCTCACAGTGTGTGTCAACTTCTTTCATGTGAGGAAGCTATCCAGCTGACTTGCGTAAGGTCGGTGGTTCTACGTGGTTGATCGTCTTGTTCGAAGTGTAATCTGGAGTCTTCCTCCACCTATAGCAGTTGAAGAGTCACCATATGACCTAAGCTGCCGGTGTGAGTTTAAACACCAAAACAAACAAAACCGGAGTACATTAAAAACAAGATTAAATTAATGCATAGAGAATGTTTGTTTTGTTTGTTTTTCGGGTTTAACGTCCCACCAACAGTCATACGGCGACACTCCAGCTGTTTTTGGTGGAGGAAGACCCTGGGTGCCCGTCCGAGCAGTATGTCAGGCACGGACGGACACCCGGTTAGAAACAACGACCAACCGCAAGCAAGCTAGATCGCTTCCTCACATGAAATAATTCGACACCCCCAGTGGGATTCGAACCTACAGCAGTGAGGGGCAAATGATGTGATGTCAACGACCGTAGCAACTTCGCCATGGAGGCCCCTTAAATATATACATTATAAGCATGTCAAGTTCAATACTAAAGAAGAAGAACGTTCCTTCATAGAGATTTAGGTTAATATACTATCATATCTCCATACAAACGACAGCCATTTAGCTATCATGCAGTGGATAAGTAGTCGCCATATCTATCCCACATCCACAGATATTACTGGGACTACATGAGATTTAGGTTAATATACTATTATATCTCCATACAAACGACAGCCATTTAGCTATCATGCAGTGGATAAGTAGTCACCATATCTATCCCACCTCCATAGATATTACTGGGACTACATGAGATTTAGGTTAATATACTCTTATATCTACATACAAACGACAGCCATTTAGCTATCATGCAGTGGATAAGTAGTCGCTATATCTATCCCACCTCCATAGATATTACTGGGACTACATGAGGTTTAGGTTAATATACTATTATATCTCCATACAAACGACAGCGATTTAGCTATCATGCAGTGGATAAGTAGTCGCCATATCTATCCCACCTCCATAGATATTACTGGGACTACATGAGATTTAGGTTAATATACTATTATATCTCCATCCAAACGACAGCCATTTAGCTATCATGCAGTGGATAAGTAGTCGCCATATCTATCCTACCTCCATAGATATTACTGGGACTACATGAGATTTAGGTTAATATACTATTATATCTCCATACAAACGACAGCCATTTAGCCCTTTCCTTCATAGAGATTTGGGTTAATATACTATTATATCTCCATACAAACGACAGCCATTTAGCCCTTTCCTTCATAGAGATTTGGGTTAATATATTATTATATCTCCATACAAACGACAGACATTTTACCCTTTCCTTCATAGAGATTTGGGTTAATATACTATTATATCTCCATACAAACGACAGCCATTTAGCTATCATGCAGTGGATAAGAAGTCGCCATATCTATCCCACCTCCATAGATATTACTGGGACTACATGAGATTCTGGCCTTTATTATGAACATTGGTTTGGCTACTACATTGTCAATATATGTCGTATTGGTAAATGCGGCAAGAGGTGCTTCTATGAGAGAAAGGGTTAATCAGACTATGTATATCTTTTCACATGCTGCAATTATATTGTGTTTTTTTGTATAGTATTGATTCATGTAAAATGTATCTGTATTAAACAAATGTATAAGCAGAATACTACACCGTATATAAAATAGACAATTTCTTAGATAAAGCTGTGCTCTCGGAAATCAGGAACAGCGTTTAACTTATCAAATCACTTAGCACAACCTAATTATTACCATACAAGGTATAATAAAGTGATACTTACTTCCACTATCTGGAAAAATGCATTCCTTGGAACCATGTTCGCAACCACAAAACCGCACACGTAGGTCTACGTTAGCACTTTCATTGAACTTATCTTGTACAACGAAAGTCATACTATCAACTGTGACATTTCTTAGTTTCTTGGTAATAGTCCAGTTAAACAAGCCATCCTCTGAAATAGTTTCAGTAGTGTTCGTGTATAACAATCTCTTTTTAAATCTTAATAGTGTTAATAACTATAGTTTGAGGCCGGGCCAGTGCCATAGCCAGAAACTGAAACTAACCGAGGATAACTATATGGTGTGGCTCATTCGCCTCAGTGTGGCTACGGGCTTAATCCCATTCGCCTCAGTGTGGCTACGGGCTTAATCCCATTCGCCTCAGTGTGGCTACGGGTTTAATCCCATTCGCCTCAGTATGGCCACGGGCTTAATCCCATTCGCCTCAGTGTGGCCACGGGCTTAATCCCATTCGCCTCAGTTTGGCTACGGGCTTGATCCCATTCGCCTCAGTGTGGCTACGGGCTTAATCCCATTCGCATCAGTGTGACTACGTGCTTAATCCCATTCACATCAGTGTGGCTACGGGCTTAATCCCATTTTCATCAGTGTTGCTACGGGCTTAATCCCATTCGCATCAGTGTGGCTACGGGCTTAATCCCATTCGCATCAGTGTGGCTACGGGCTTAATTCCATTCTCATCAGTGTGGCTAAAGGCTTGGTCCCGCATCATTGTTAACATGCTTTCCTAGGAGGACGTTATTGTGGAAGGCTGGTGGTTTCACTACACAGCCCACCCGTAACTGAAACAATACTCGAACAAGCAGATATTTCATACTTGAGGGTCTTTTGATTTTCTGAGTGAAACTACTAGAGGGGTTCACCCCCTTCCCTGAAACATTTTTCCAGTTTCTTATATCGGCTGTGGTGCAATCTGGGGTGATTGCCACAATTGTGGCAATCAATTATATTACCTGATGTTCATTCATTATGCACATTAATTTGTTTCCAAGCATGCACGCATTCGATACCTCAGAGAGATTCGAAAGACAATCATAACAGTTAATTATATTATTGACAGCAAACATAAACTAACTAACTTGAAAATTATACGGAACTATTGTTATTGCTAACGTTCACACATACATACGTCGTTGTGTCTTGTAGTGAAAGGAGGTTCCCGGCAGGAGCATTAAAAATGGACAATGGATATATTATGTTAGCTAATCTGATTGGAAACCATAGACACAAGAGAAGATTTGTGTTTATTAGTATAAGATGGGATTTTATTTCATTTACTGTGTGTTTACGTTTATTTATCGTCGCTACCGGTTGCCCATATGAGCGACGCCTCCTGAAGAGATTAGTCATTTTAGATTTTTGGAGAATAGTGCAATGATACAGACAGAGACCTATTCACCGTATAGCACCGACACGAGACCTTGGTGCAGTGTCCCATATGAAAGACTGTTAATTGTATTAGGGTCGGACGGGGGATTGAACCTAATTTCATTTACTGATCACATACATACTGTTTTCCACTCGTAGCCTTAACACCACACATATCGGTGATCAATCATTGAAATAAATTGCGATCTTACACTATTAAACCGAAATAACCTCTATTTCTTTCAAATATGTTCATTTAATGCTACAAATGGTACTATATTATAGCGATGATTTGGTGTTCAGAACACACTTATTTACAAGAGAGAAGACCAGTTGGTTGTTGTCATACATACTTAGGGTATAGTCCTCTTTCGGAATTGAGGTTATCACAAAAAACCGCAGCACATCATTGGAGTTCTTATCATATGTATTCTCGGTCAGATTTATGGAGAAACTGCTGTTGTCTCCCAGAATTATTGTGACATTTGTTGGCATATTCTTTGTGAACTGTGGAGGAATATTTGCTGAAAAATAGGAAATAATGAACATATCATGATTAGACGATATTATTAACTAATATACCGTGCTATAAACTATCCATGAAATGTACAATTCCACAATATTTACGAGTTTGTTACACTAAAAAACACATAATCTTAAGATAAATCAGGGAATAAATTAATACATTCACCACTATAAACATAAAATGCTGTTGTAATAGTTTCATTAAAAAACGCCGATGTTCTTCATTGATATATAGCATTCCCATTAAGCATGCTTTACACACCTTTGTCGCTAAGCAATTCGAGTATACGACGGAACTATATTTATTAGAATTATTTCGTTTCTGTGCGTTATTGATTTTTTAAAACGTCAATGGAAATTATAGTTTTAAAATATCTGGTACAGATTACTAAACACATCTTTAAGTTCGATATAGTGTCACTTTTATGTTGTCATATATAGGTCATGGAAGTAGTCATAGGTCGCTTTGCCAGATATCATTCAGAAAGAATTCCAACTACGACCAAGATGGCAGATAATAGTAACTTGTAATGCAAAAAACAAGATCGACGCATTCTTAACAAGAACGTCTAGTGCTTGATCTAATTCTAATAATTTAATTTGTTTAATAATGGTATTCAATACAATGGAAAAATACTGTGAAGCAAACGCAAAACTACTGTAAAACCGTAAAGATATATTCTTGTACAACTGACAGTCACACTTTCTAAAAATGGTGCTATCCTGCAATAAGAGACATTGGTCAATTACTGCCCCTGTATACTCCCTAAAAGTAGATAGGTCCTATTAAGTGTTTTCCTCTGCTTTTATCGTTGTGTCCTTTGCACAACATGCTAGCATTTTTATTCCTCTATCGCTTCGTATGATTATCTCCATCAGCATATGAATGGGTACTTATTTGTAAAAAAATGTTATCAGTTAATTAACATGATTTTGATAAAATCACATTTATCATACCGCAACACCTGGTTAGGGAACAACAGTTAAAACAAAGGATTCTAACTAAAATGATTTATTCACATTTTGGAATAAATCAGACTTTACCTGCCAAGGGAGGTAATAGAAAATTAGAGTTGTCTCTCGTTGTATTAGTAAAAAAAACCAGTTTTACCCAAGTTTGCAGTAAAGAACACAGACCGTTTAAACATCTTTAATGCACTTGAACATTAATGAAAATATTTAATCTTATATAGTTTAAACATTATTTATTTGTTCTGTTACATATATATACATATACAACTGTTATAAATGATTGTAAGACAAATAGGATCTGAAAACAAGCTTAATACAAAGCTTCTGTAAATCCATCTCCATCTTATTTGACTATGATAACAACATCCGTGGCATCCGTGGTCAAGTGGTAGAGCGTGGGATTTGGAATCGAGCGGTCCCGGGTTCGATACTCGGTCAGGCCACGTATGTAGTGCCATTGAGCTAGGCACCTCACACACATTGCTTAGTACTGGTTAATCGCTTAGGTCGGCTAAGTCTGCCCAGGAAAACATGTCTAAGTCCCCGCGAGGTGTTTGACATTAAAGGAACATACATACATACATTTCTCCGAAACAATTTACAAAAATTAAATAAATAACCTTTAGCGTGTTGTATTAAAAGTGGTGACATAGAAAAATGGGACATTCACATATAAAGTCATTTTGGTTAATAGAATATGTACATTTTTATTACAACTACAGAATATCAATCATTATGACTGTCATCTGTTAGGCTGTCCGATTAGCGCAGTGGTTAGCACGCTGGCTTCTCACCAATGAAACACGGGTTCGATCCTCGGACCGGGAAGTATGTGAGATGGTATGGTGGTCGCCAGATCGGACGGGTGGTTTTCTCCGGGTACTCCGGTTTTCCCCGACACTAATGACCACATTTACGCATTCATCCGCGCAAACGAGAGTAATTAATATAAGTTGTTAAAGCTTGCTTCGCAATCGTTGTAAAATAAATAAAGTTTAAACGTAATTTATGTAGCCGTTACGACTGTGCCCTTAGGCAAGGCATATACATGTCATGTTGCCTCTTCTCTCTCCCTCGTGGCGATGGATTCCATCAGGAATGAGGTCTCGAGAGTGATTAATAGAAGTTGAAATAACTTGTTTTGCAATCGAGCTAAAATAAATTTGTATATAAAAATAAATAAAACAATAACGTAATTTAATTAATTTACTCCAGGTTTGGCTGCAGAGATACGTTCCAGACATTCTTAACACGGTTGAGAAATAATTATTTAATTCGAGATAATATTTACCACGCAACTCTTTCACGTACTGCACGTGCTCAATCCTCTTCACTGTCGCTATTCCAAGTTGTAGATCGTCACTTCTAGCAATAGCCAACAGGCACTCCTTATGCCCTTTGCATGTTCTGTTGAACATTTCTATATCGGTCATGTTGTGTTTATGCTTTCCCAAGTTGAACAGATATGTTAGGTTACTAAGGTGGTCTTCAAAAAAAGTTGGTATTTTATCGCTGTCGTGGTAGAAATTAAAACTTGAGTTGCTGATGGAATATGAGTTGCTGATGGAATATGTAAACTTCGATTCCGTCGTATTTTGAAGTCGCCCTTGAATTAAAATAACATGGACAAAATGTAATAATATTAGAATAATATAGAAGAAAAAACTGTTTTCAGAAATAGTCAATCAATTTAATAATACTTTATTGATTCAGTATAAAACGATGTCAACGCAAAGTAGAGCAAATAGATCACAATGCTTTGTACTGAATTCCATCGATGCATTTTGTTTGTTTGTTTATATTGTGGGGTTTAAAGTCGTGATTCAAAGTCAACTATGTAAATACATCTAAACATTTGTTAGAGTGCATGTAACACAATCTGTGAGAGCTCCATATATATAGTAGTGTATTATGTTGGGGTTTAATATATGTTTCCATGAAGACGTTCTCTATGTTCTAATAATGTAACGTGCTAGATGGAATTCCCAATAAATGGCTAATGGTAGCTTCCCATTTAAATGGTCGTTCTGAATCAAGGTTAGTTGAGATCGGGCGTTTGTTTTAAGGCAGGTTCGTGGATACGGATTTTGAGCAATCTGCGAATTACATAAACGTTGGTTACTTCAGTGCATAGAAAGGATGGGCATGGTGCACATAGCTTAGTACGTGTATCGGAGAATGTAATGTGCATAGAGTTGTCGAATGGAGGACATAGTAGTTCGGACAATTGATCAATGGTTATATGTTATATTTCGGGTTTTACGCCTGCATCAGCACCATTTCGGGCTATATCGCCGGCGGGCAGTTTACTTAACAACACCTTTCCTGGGCAGGCTCTAGCGGTTAACCAGTACTTGCTTGGGTGCACCAACCTCCGCAAGAAACTGCCAACATTTTCATTGATCAATGGTAAACAGTGATTGTATGGGATGAATTGTTAATACAGCTTTGTGAGGGTACAATGGGGAGTTCATTAATGGACATTGATACAGGTGATTCCGGCGACGGTCTATTGAACGAGTAATGATATATTATTGGATTCGATTAGCATAGGCTACGTCAAATAATCTGCGCGGGCAGCCTGGACTGTGGAATAGTTCAATTACTAGTGTGTTATGGCTAGATAGGTACTGAAATACCACACGGCTTATAGGGGTAGATACGAAGTTGATATGTTCTGGATATATATAGAATGTGGATATAGATATTGTGATATTAATAAAACTATATATAGGTCTGTAATGGTACTACCACAGAACTATAATATGCATATACCCAATGTACAGTGTGAACATATTATGGATAGTTATAGATTGTATGTGTATTGATAATGTATAATAAACTATCAACACAGAAATATTTAGTTATATATTGTATGTGTAGTTTGTGTGTGTGTGTTTTACGTTTACTTATCGTCGCTACCGGTTGCCCATATGAGCGACGCCTCCTGAAGAGATAAATCATTTGAGATGTTTGAGGATAGTGCAATGATACAGACAGAGACCCATTCCAGATTCTCCTCTGGTTCGTTTACGTGCACGGTGTAAAGCACTGACACGAGAGCTCGGTTTAACGTCCCATCTGAAAAACTGTTAATTTTATTAGGGTCAGACAGGGGATCGAACCTGCAATTTTCTGGATTACCAGTCCAGTGTGCTACCACTGGATTACAGATCCGTATGTGTAATGATAATGTGTAATACACTATAAACACAACGGATAGTATCGACTGGTTATTGAGACTGCCACTGTTCACGAGTCACGAGTGTCACGAGTATTGTGACATGTACACGTAGAATCCTCTGGGTACTCCGGTTTCCTCCCACACGAATGACCACATATACGCTTTCATCTGCGGCAACGGGAGTGATTAATATAAGTTGTTAAAATTTGGGTAAATAATGTTTAAAAAAAGAGTCGGAGTACATGGATGTATGAGAACACGACTCCGATGAATACAACTCAGTAACCTAACCGCATATGCTCGTTAGCAACACATTTTATGTTATGTTATATTTCGGGTTTTACGCCTGCACCAGCACCATTTTGGGCTATATCGCCGGCGGGCAGTTTACCTAACAACACCTTTCCTGGGCAGGCTCCAGCGGTTAACCAGTACTTGGTTGCACCAACCTCCGTAAGAAACTTTTTCATATAAATGAAACACGGCCTGAGCGGGGCTCGAACCCATGGCCATCGGTGATGATAGGTTACAGTGGTATACAAGTCAGCGACCGTAACCACTCGACCACGGAGGCGAACACAACACATTTTATATAAATGTATTTATTTCCCAAAAATGTGTGTCAGATTTAATTCGGTTTGTACAGAAGTACGTGCAACCATAGTATATGTATGACACAAACGAATATACAAAATAAAAAAGTATAAACTTTTGGCTTACAACAATTGCAAATGAAACTGTAGTAACTTATATTAATCAGTGTTGTTGGCTCGGATAAAAGCGAATACTTATGTGGTTCGTTTTGTGTGAGGAGAGCCGAGTACTGGGAGAAAACCCACATGTCCGATTTGGCCATCTCACATATATCACGGTCCAATACTTGAATCATTCATGAGAAGCAAGCGCGCTGACATATAAATGATGGTGGTATTAAATGAGGTGAAGGACATGATTGCGACATGCACTGCACTGCCCAATATAATACTTTAGAGAAGAAGGGAGAAGAACTATATAAGTTTTCTTTCGTTCTAATCCCTTTCAGTCTACTGCTGTTAAATTATATGTAAAATGTTCACTTCTTGATTACAAATACTGAAATAAATAATGTTTAAACTAATATAATACTCACAAGTCTCTCCAAATTCAAAGATCTCTTTCGGTGTAGACCCATTCCTGTACTGTGTACCATTTCTTGCTACTAAAGAACCAGTTAGGCCTCCGCCAGCAAGTCCTCGCATGGACATGGGATTCATTTTCGGTTTCCTGTCAATTTCTATTCCAAGGAATACACCTTCAGTAAACTGAACCTGCAAACAAGCATTTTATATAACGCTATAAAACCAAGTTACTAATATGAGAAATAATTGTGCACAGGTATTAAAATTGACATCTATCGCAAATATGCTTATTTCTGAGACACTTTAAGCAAAGCACACGCAAAGGAGTTAGCATTCGACTATTCAATCGAACTGTATAGGATAAACACAAAGAACAGGTCAATGATGTATTTCTAAATATTGATCTTATAAATATTTCTAAATGTTGAAAGTGAACATCCGTATTTACTCTGCCGTACTAATTAACTGTTTTAACAAAGATTAGGGTCACGAAATGTGAATAATATGGCGACGACTTACATGTACCGACATTGAAATTACGCTCACACTCATAATATTATAAAGTATATTATAATCAAACAAACTAAATGTCAGCATGACAAACTAAATGTCAGCATGAGTTAATCTAATAGATGTATAATTAAGCAACTTCAACGTTTCACATACTAGTATAGGCTATCCAACAAGAAAGATGTTCCAAATTAAATAATAAATCTTAAACAGCATACTACGAATACACATATACCTTTCTAGCGAACTCTTTAACACAGCCTAAAACCAATACGTGGCCATCTCTAACCAATACATTGCAACTTCCGAAAGTACCTCCCAATGGCGGGCCGGTTTGTGATGAATTGCCGAAATACGTTCCATTCTTGTAAACCAGAATAGCTCCTGTCTTTCGTTCAAGATGGAGTTCTATCTGCTGCTTAGATGAAGACTCCTGCATAGATAACACACCTGTGTAAGTAGTATGTCTTACATAATGTAAAAGTAAAAAGCATAATGTTGGCTTATTACAGTGTCGCCCATATTGATACGGCCAGTCATTTCTGTCTTACAAGACACCATTGTTGAACATATTCAGTACTTCAATCATTGCAGGCCAGGCCTGGAAGCAATACAACTTCTCTTTAATCTCATGCTCAGTCTCACGTTCTTGATTGGTTCAACTGAGAGTAAATATCAGAATCAACAAATCGAATCATGATATACAATGTACAAAGTTAAAAGTATAATGTTGGCTTATTATAATGTCGCCCCTATTGATAGGGTCAGTCCTTTCTGTCTTACGAGACACCATTTTTGAACATCAGTACTTCCATCATTGCAGGCCAGGACTGGCGGCTATACAACTTTTCTCCTATCTCAAACTCAGTCTCACGCTTCTGATTGGTTCAGCTGAGAGTAAGCATCAGAATCAACCAATCGAATCACTTGAGCTTTATATTGGAGAACATATTTATAACATCGGGATTTGACGCCAGTAACAACACTAGCTGGTGACTCTCCACCCACATATATCAGAATGAAACCCTGATGAGGTTCGAACCTTCGATCCCCAGCTCCGTAATAGGACAATGCGACGGTATCAGTATTAAATTTTGATTATCAAAACTCAAAATTAGAATGACGTAAGATTAGTTGGGATAGCTACCATTCAATAGCCCAGGGAGAAGAACTATATAAGTTTTCTTTCGTTCTAATCCCTTTCAGTCTACTGGTGTCAAATTATATGTAAAATGTTCATTTCTTGATTACATGTACAAATACTGAAATAAATAATGTTTAAACTAATAGCCCTGACATTGTCTGGAAAACCCCAATATAGCGTGACAGGTAGATGAATGTTTTAATGTATATGTACGTGATCTACCAATGACAAGCACAATTTACACCTGACCTACCGTGAGCAATCTGTAATGTAAACCTGATAATCATAAGAAAGCGGAATTCATCTATACTGCTCAAAATTATTATCACAGTTAGGCAAACATAATAAAACATATAAACGGTATACTCACATATATTACAAAAGCAGTAAATATTGTTGAATCGTAGTTTCCAGGAGTTACATAATCAGTTCGTGCCTGTATCTCCAATTTACTGTAAAGGAAATATATTTTCATTAAAATCATATTCCTGTTTAAAAAATTGAAATTTCAGTGTCTGTGAATTCATTTAATTTTTATTCCAGTAATTTTTAATAAAACATACTGAAAGTGATCATATTAATATTAATAATATTCCTGATTTGAGAGAAAGAGAGAGGAAGAGAGAGAGAAAGAGAGCGAGATAGAGAGAACGAGAGAGAGAGAGATAGAGAGAGAGAAAGAGAGAAATAGAGAGAAAGAGAGAAATAGAGAGAAAGAGAGAAATAGAGAGAGAGAGAATAGAGGAGAGAGAGAGAGAAATAGAGAGAGAGAAAGAGAGAGAGAGAAAGAGAGAGAGAAAGAGAGAGAGAAAGAGAGAGAGAGAAAGAGAGAGATAGAGAGAAAGAGAGAGAGAGAGAAAGAGAGAGAGAGAGGGAAAGAGCCTGGCGAAAAGATAGACTAGCAAATAAGATTAGTTTCCAGTTAATCAATATCAACATAGATAAAGTATAATTGATAGTACTGAGATGATATTGCACATTTTGTTAAATAACGTTTGATTATTGGGAAGGGCCGTTTTCTAATGTTGGTTATAACTTGTGGCCCGACCCTTTTTCTATGTTGCACAAATGTATATATGTGCCTTATAATCTGTTAACTTATTTCACATCTGATTCATGCTCGTATGTAATATTGTATTGTCGAATGTATTACATAATTATGCAATAGAATATGGTTAAATCAATCAATAGAAAATACGATAATGTTCAAGTACAGTCAAACCTGTCTATAAAGACCACCCTCGGGAAAGTCAAAAAGTGGCCTATGTTGGCAAGTGGCCTCTCAATAGAGGGTTAAAATGCATTGAAAATGGCTCGACGGGAGAGCAAAATGGTGGTCTTTAGGAACAGGTTATTTATATGCGGCCTTTATTCGGAGGTGGCCTTTAGCACAGGTTTGACTGTACATTAACAATGTCATAACAGATGGATTTCAGTACAGTAGCTGTAAATATGGGGAATTATACTGGATTTGTACGGATTCGCAACTTAAAAAAGGAAACATAACGCAATAAGCACAATACTGACGGGTCAGTGATTAACAAGTTTGACTGCGAATCCAGGGATCGCAGGTTCAATCCACCCGTCTGACCCTAATAAAATTAACAGTCTTTCAGATGGGACTTTAAGCCGAGTTCTCGTGTCGGTGCTTTACACCGTGCACGTAAAAGAACCAGGGAATACTGTAATGTGTAATTGCATTATGCTCCAAAATTTAAAATGACTAATATCTTCAGGAGGCGTCGCTCATATGGGCAACCGGTAGTGACGATAAATAAAGGTACAATCAAATAATCACGATTTCTAATGATAAATCAACCGCTATATAGGAAATATAGATGTGTACATATAGACACATTAAGTAAATTAGACTTTGGTTATTAAGTTCATTTAGGCTAAGACGACCATGAGGACATTATCTGTATGGTATAGAAGAACATTGATGGAACAAATAAATACTGCAAATAAGTCATACTTTTATGGACATGTACACGAAGCAGGGTACTGACAAATGAACAACCATGTTTCAATATACTGATTGACTCTTTCACCGCCAATGTTGGATAAAAGCGACTTTGCAAATAAACAGAGAACCCGATCAGACAGAACAGAACTGTCTGATTAGGATGTATGCTGATTGTTCTTCAGATAGTGGAGCTGAAGCACCGGTCGAAATAGCAAACAACATAGATCATGATTAGACGCGGCGTTGCGTCGCGGCTGATCTGGGTCTATGTTGTTTGTACATGCTCTGAATTTATTCGGCGCTGAAAAAGTTAACGCAACAAAATATTAATACATTTGTATACAGTATAATATTGTTGTTGATCAAGTTGTATATAGTTGTACGTAGAATAAGCGGTGAGCAACATTCAATATACTTACCTTGTTTCCCAGAATAAACATGTAGACATGTACATGTATATTTGCATAACTACTAAATAAGTAATTTGTAATATTAAAGTTTATCCTCTCTAAAAACAAATATATATCTATTCTAATTCTATTCTAAAATTTCTATAATTTGCTTGTATGACATTGACCACGTGTAAATAGTATGTATACTATGTATATAATTATGACTATGTACTATTTGTATACGTCTAAATAAATAAACATGAAAATGTAATTTGCCAAATTATACTCTGGCATAAAAGAAATAATTATGATCATTCTGTTACCTTGTTCGAAGGAAAACATATTCGCCATGTCCGTTAAAATCGTAGGTTATTTTGTCTAATGTTTCTATTTGTGGATCGCCCCATGATGTCACTGAAATAATGATGAGATCAAAGGTGTATAGTCTTATGAATAAATGCATGGCATTAAATTAGTAAGACATAGGTCTTAGAGCAGTTTTTAATATCCGATTAGCAGGGTTATTGCAGCTTTATCCCTAACATACTGTGATAAATGAGTATGTATAGTTTTGTTCATCTCTTATAACTCCATGTTGGAGTGGCATTGTACTTTTATTATGTAAACTATACAGTCATGTACTACTATTGTAAATATTGTACGTACAATGATGATATGTAAATAAAGATTACTACTATTACTACTACTAGGTGATGCTTGTATTTAATAGTGAAATGTTGGAATTTATTCACCGAGTGATCACTGACACTGAAAGATGTATTTCTACTCAAGAAAAAAAATCAATCAATCCCACTTTCGGTGTTTCCCAGATACAGTATCGATTAAAAATGGGAGAAAACTAGTCAAATTACTGTAAATTCTTAATGGTTACCGCTAAATATATCGAATTTGTATTTATCACAAAACTTGATTTAATATATCCTCTAAATATTAATTTTGTTTTCAAAATTTAAAAATAAATGATTTAAAATACCCTTTTAAAATAAAAGACAACAACTCAAGATATTCCTAAAATAATGGAATTACAATTATTAAAAAAAAGTGTATTCATGCCAAATCATTTTTAACAAAATAATATTTAAAACACATATTTGTTTCGACCATTTTAACAAAACAGAGGCTCATATTAACATGTAATTTTCATTTGTCTGAATAGGTATACTTGTGATTGGTCTATTTAAGGTTTAGCCTATTGTTTTGCTTCAATCGACGTTATCTAAGCACTTTTATTGAAAGATTTCAGATCATGTGACACTATTGTCATCTCAAACAATTTTCAAGTATCAACTGTTCCTCGGTTTTAATATGTAAATATTATAATATGTCAGTAGACTGTGATAGTTTAATATGTAAATATAATAATATGTCAGTAGACTGTGATAGTTTAATATGTAAATATAATAATATGTCAGTAGACTGCGATAGTTTAATATGTAAATGTAATAATATGTCAGTAGACTGTGATAGTTTAATATGTAAATATAATAATATGTCAGTAGACTGTGATAGTTTAATATGTAAATATAATAATATGTCAGTAGACTGTGATAGTTTAATATGTAAATATAATAATATGTCAGTAGACTGTGCTCGTTAATATGTAAGTATAATAATATGTCAGTAGCCTGTGATAGTTTAATATGTAAATATAATAATATGTCAGTAGACTGTGATAGTTTAATATGTAAATATAATAATATGTCAGTAGACTGTGATAGTTTAATATGTAAATATAATAATATGTCGGTAGACTGTGCTCGTTTAATATGTAAGTATAATAATATGTCAGTAGCCTGTGATAGTTTAATATGTAAATATAATAATATGTCAGTAGACTGTGATAGTCTAATATGTAAATATAATAATATGTCAGTAGACTGTGATAGTTTAATATGTAAATATAATAATATATCGGTAGACTGATAATTTGATATGTAAATGTAATAATATGTCAGTAGACTGTGATAGTTTAATATGTAAATATAATAATATGTCAGTAGACTGTGATAGTTTAATATGTAAATATAATAATATGTCAGTAGACTGTGATAGTTTGATTATCTGTGATTAGATTAGTCTCTTATCATTCTTTTATAATGAATGGTGCTGTACTTTGACATGATAATTTGTTGTGTATATGTTATGCATTGTACAACGGTGAGACTGAAATAAAAAAATTAATCTATTAACATTTAATTTTCATTTTCCTTCGAATCGACAAACATTGAATTTGGTACTTTACGAATTTGTCTGAAAAAGTAATTGGACTATTTAACATATTGTTTTGCTTTAATTGACGTTATCTAAGAACTTTTATTGGAAGATATCAGATCATGTGACATGATTGTCATCTCAGACATAAGCACAATGTATGCTTCGCCATTACTAATTTATAATATACTGAAACCAAAAAGAGACTGTGCACTTAGTTTAAACATATTTTATTCGGATCAAATACATATATACATATATAAACACAATTTTATACATTGGAACCGATATGGGTCGAGAAACAAGCTTATATGAATCCCTTCCCATGTTGGAGTACGTTTAAATGGTACAAAATATACTTGTGATTGGTCTATTTAAGGTTTTGCTTTAATTGACGTTATCTAACCACTTTATTGGAAGATATCAGATCATGTGACATGATTTTCATCTCAAACATAAGCTATGCTTCGCATATATTTGCTAGTTTATTTGCCATTACTAATTTATAATATACTGAAACCAAAAAGAGACTGTGCACTTACCTTAGAGGTACACTTCTTTGTGTACTTGTAGAAAACCATATACGCAAATTTGGTATTCCGTATAGAAAGAATATGAGTAATTAAAGTTACTGGGTTGGCAATATTTTCACGGAATACCAAATTTGCATACGTTGTATATTGTTTTTCTAAAAGGACAATAAAGAATTTTACCTCTAGGCAAGTGTACAATTTCGTTTTGCTGTCAGAATATTTGCCGATTCTGCAGGGAGACCGTTTACATACTTATTATATTAAATCAATGTACAAAACCACTCATATTTGAGCTATAAGAGACAAATCTAAGATATAATATAACAGCATCTAAAAACTTACTTTCAATTCAATTTAAAAAATACACATTTTAAAGCAGTAAAACTATACCTCACAGGTATGTTGCATATTATGTATACAACAGATAAATCGTAATAGTATTATAAAGCTGTCACGCTACAAGCTATCATATTTTAGGAAGAATGGAGGTAATAAATCCAGAAATAAAGGAACAATTTGTAATAAGCACGGTCTTAAAGGTGCGAGCTCATGTACCTGTTTATAAAGGTGTCAACAATCAGGTTAGTGTACCCTTCATTTAATACAGAAGGGGCCAATGTGCCTTACATGATGGTTTTAAGAACTGTTTGGCACCTGATAAGCACGCGGCACAGACTGACAGTGCATCCAATAGATGAGTTAGTTGTCCAGTGGTTAACATGTTTGACTGTGAATCCATGGAACGCAGGTTAGATCCGGCCTATGCTCCTAGTAACAGTATAATAATAATAGTAACCGTCGTTCGGTACTATACACAGGACATGTGAAAGGCTGTCCGATTAGAGTAGTGGTTAACGCGCTCGCTTCTCACCAATGCAACCTGTATGTAATATGTAAATTAAAGGCTGTCCGATTAGCGCAGTGGTTAGCGCGCTCGCTTCTCACAAATGCAACCTGGGTTATATCCTCAAACCGGGAAGTATGTGAGATGGTACGGTGATCGCCAGATTGGACAGATGGGTTTTCTCCGGGTACTCCGGTTTCCTCCCACACGAATGATCACATTTACGCTTTCATCCGAGCCAACGAGAGTGAATTAATATAAGTTGCTAAAACTTGCTGCGCAATCGTAAAATAAATAAAGTTTAAACTTTTAAAAGAACCATGGATGCTTCTGGATTTGGAGTTTTCTGTAGCTTGCACAAATCTCCAAAAATAAAATGAATGACTAACAAACTACTGGATAAGTCGCTTCGATTAACCAGGAACCTATCTAAAACGAGTGTATATATTTCTCAGAGAAGACCCGAACGTTCGGGTTAAGTAACGATACCTGTTGTTGGTGGTAGGTATCTACTGCAATCGTCAGATGGATTACTTGCGTAAAACCGTTCACATTGCTCATTGTTGTACTGGCAACAGTGCGCATGTACATCAGATATATTGGGTGCCATGTTTTCTAGCGATATATAGCCTCCATTCGGAGCCCCGACTTGCAGGTTACCTTCCTCG
>CM026388.1:13107210-13109710 GCA_014843695.1 Archivesica marissinica | reverse complement strand
CGCTTGTGCCCTTAGGCAAGACATTTAAATTCCACGTTGCCGCTTCACTCTCCCTCGTGGCGATGGATTCCATCAGGAATGAGGTCTCGAACGTGATTAATATAAGTTGTAAGAACTTGTTTCGCAATCGAGCTAAAATAAACTATTTATTTATTCATATATATGCATGTCTGGTTTGCTCTTCAGTCTGGAACCATTGAGGTTAGAACAACAGTACAGAGACAGATGGGATGACCAATTTGACCCCTGCGGATCTGTTCCTAGGGGGTAAGACGTTTTTCTCACTTTATCCTCTAAGTCGACCCAAAATTTAGTAATGTGTGACAAACTTGAACATTTCGTCGTATTGTTCATCACTCTATTCCTGATGTCGGGACCCTAGATGTAGCAACGTGTAACTTAGTTTAATAATATGTTATTGCTGTTATCAATCACATGTGTAATACATCAGCAATATATACAATACATAAAATGGTGATACATGTAAATTGATACGTACAGACGGATCTGTAGCCCAGTGGTAAAACACTGGACTGGTAATCCAGCGATCGCAGGTATTTCAGATGGGACGTTAAACCGAGGTCTCGTGTCGGTGCTTTACACCGTACACGTAAAAGAACCAGATGAGACTCTGTAATGGGTCTCCGTCTGTACCATTGCACTATCCTCCACAATCTAATATTACTAATCTCTTCAGGAGGCGTCGCTCATATGGGCAACCGGTAGCGACGATAAATAAACGTAAAACACACACAGAAATTGATACGTGTGAATAGCTTTAACCCCTTTAACCCATATGAACGAAGCTTGCGTTTTACGTTTATTTATTGTCGCTACGGTTGCCCATATGAACGAAGCCTGCGTTTTACGTTTATTTATCGTCGCTACTGGTTGCTCATAATTATAGCGAGCCTGCGTTTTACGTTTATTTATCGTCGCTACGGTTTCTCATAATTATGAGCGAAGCCTGCGTTTTACGTTATTTATCGTCGCTACCGTTGCCCATATGAGCGAAGCCTGCGTTTTTACGTTTATTTATCGTCGCTACCGGTTGCTCATAATTATGAGCGAAGCCTGCGTTTTTACGTTTATTTATCGTCGCTACCGTTTGCCCATATGAGCGAAGCCTGCGTTTTACGTTTAGTTATCGTTGCTACCGGTTGCCCATATGAGCGAAGCCTGCGTTTACGTTTCTTTATCGTCGCTACCGTTGCTCATTTGAGCGAAGCCTGCGTTTTACGTTTATTTATCGTCACTACGGGTTGCCCATTTGAGCGAAGCCTGCGTTTTACGTTTATTTATCGTCACTACGGGTTGCTCATAATTATGAGCGAAGCCTGTGTTTTACGTTTATTTATCGTCGCTACCGTTTGCCCATATGAGCGAAGCCTGCGTTTTACGTTTAGTTATCGTTGCTACCGGTTGCCCATATGAGCGAAGCCTGCGTTTTACGTTTCTTTATCGTCGCTACCGGTTGCTCATTTGAGCGAAGCCTGCGTTTTACGTTTATTTATCGTCACTACGGGTTGCCCATATGAGCGAAGCCTGCGTTTTACGTTTATTTATCGTCGCTACCGGTTGCTCATATGAACGAAGCCTCATGAATAGGTTTGTTATTTTATATTTTGGAGGATAGTGGGAGTGCAATGATACAGACAGAGACCTATTCCAGAATCACCTATTGATCACTTTATCACCTACGTAAAGCACATGACACGAGCATTAGGTTTAAAGGCTTAATCGAAATACTATGATATGCGTCCCTGGCCGAGTGGCTACGGTTGCTGACTTCGAACCACTTGCCAATCACCGCTTTAGGTTCGAATCCCATTGAGGGTTATCAAAGTATTTCAAGTGGCTAGCGAAAGGTCAGTGGTTCGACCGGGTGCCCTAAGTAATACTCCGAAAGAGCACGTGTCGTCTTCCACTATCCGCTAAGTATTGCTGGGAGAGTCGTCATGCCCTCCGCTGTTGGGCTACTCTAACCCGCCCCCCCCCAAAAAAAAACCACATAATTTATTTGCAGATTAGCATGCACTTTGCAAATAATAATGTCACGCTAAGCAATTCATTTTGTTTGCAATAATTTATGTCTGAAATATTGAAATATAAGACAGGTTGTTTGTTTGGGCTACTCTAACCCCCCCCCCCCAAAAAAAAACCACATAATTTATTTGCAGATTAGCATGCACTTTGCAAATAATAATGTCACGCTAAGCAATTCATTTTGTTTGCAATAATTTATGTCCGAAATATTGAAATATAAGACATTTTTTTTTGGGGGGGGGGGGTTTAAGTACGCATAAACAGCTTCGGGCATATGATGAATCTACAGTTATTATCGATGGGGGAAGATCTCGCGTGCACATATCATACATCAGTATTTCAAGCACGGGCGGCACGCGGGTAAATCAACGACCTACTACAAACCAGCTGGATAGCTTCCTCACTTGAAATAATTCAACACCCCCTTTGGATTCGAACCTAGAGCGAGGGACAT
>CM026388.1:13074710-13102210 GCA_014843695.1 Archivesica marissinica | reverse complement strand
GTCCAGCGTGTTAACCACTGGACTACAGATCCGTCTGTGGCCTGCCGATGCAGCTTCATAGTGTTTATATAGAGTGTGTAATTATATCCTTTATTAACAACATACTCGTCCATGTCCCCCACATCGTTATATGGACAATGCTTGATAGGCAACCAGAGAAGGAATTGCCAAGGAGCCAGCAATTAGAACCATGGAGCCAGCAAACAGAGACGGTAGAGCTGAGCATACAAACATCCATTTACTCTAGAGCCGATGGTCGTTTTCAATTATGCAAATCATTTACAAGTATTTCTTTGTGTTTTTCCGCTTTTATTTTCAACACATTTAATCATAGGTCATCAATTGTTGCACTTCATAATTACTTATGTGTCTTCCAGCAATCTCAGCCACCACAGCCATCCATCAGAAAGCCGGCTTAGTTTGAATTCAGCGAGTTCCGGCGGATCGAACCGGAACGCCCATCCAACCTTCCCAATCCCATCCAAAGATCTAGTGAGACAAATACACATGGACCGAGACAGGTAACACATACCAGCTTTATGTACGGTATTATATATAAAGTTCCATGTGTGGACGAATATGTCCTCAGATGTTCGAAAACATTTTATTTACCGGACTACTTTTATTCATATTACGAAAGTTCTTTGGCATCGATACATAGAGTGCGGATGTATATCTACCTCCATATGCTTTTGTTTTCGTGTATTTAGTTTAAACTTTTATGTATTTTACAACGATTGCGAAGCAAGTTCTAACAACTTATATTAATCACTCTCGTTGGCGCGGATGAAAGCGTATACGCATGTGGTCATTCGTGTGGGATTAAACCGGAGTACCCGGAGAAAACCAAACAGTCCGATCTGGCGACAACCATACCATCTCACATACTTCCCGGTCCGAGGATCGAACCCTCTGTTCATTGGTGGGATGCGAGCGCACTAACCACTGCGCTAATCGGACACTTTCGTGTATATGTTTTCTTGTTTATCTGTTCCCTGGAGTGCGCAAACTGTTACGGAATTTAGTGGAAGTATGTGTCTCGGGTCAAGGTCAAACGCTCAAGATATTGAATGTGATCCGGATTTTCACCGGATTATTTTTGTTTTATGGATTGTTCACCATTGAGAGATATGGCAAAATGGATATTTAGCAGCTTGGTGGTGATCTAAAAATTGTTGTCTCTGGTTGTTGCAAAGCATTAACAGTTTATAATAATTACGTGCTTTCTTTCAGGAGATATCCGTCTAATGGGCCAACTGTAAAGTAAGTATTGTACTCATAAACAACTGTGTGTTTAAATGTAGTCGCCATTCTGTAAATTAAATGTTTTGATATACGACAAAGAGCAAGTTAAAAGGGTCAAGGCAAATGACCAATTAAGGAGCGATTGGTTAACAGTTCCATGGTTAACAAGTTGCACTGCAAGTCAAAGAGCAAGTTAAAAGGGTCAAGGCAAATGACCAATTAAGGAGCGACTGTTTAACACTTCCATGGTTAACAAGTTGCACTGCAAGCCAAAGAGCAAGTAAATGGGCTACGTTTAAGCTAAATGGTTATGGCTAAGTCACAATTCAAGGAGTGACTGGTAAATAGTTAAAATGGTTTATAAGATGAACTGCAAGCCAAAGAGTAAGTTAAAAGGGTTAAAGCCAAATTACCAATTATGGAGCGACGGTTTAACAGTTCCATGGTTAACAAGTTGCATTGCAAGCCAAAGAGCAAGTTAAGAGGGTTACGGCCAAATGACCAATTAATGAGCAACTGGTAAATAGTGCCGTGGCTAACAAGTTGCACTGCAAGCGAAAGAGCAAGTTAAAATGGTCATGGCCAAATGTCCAATTAAGGAGCGACTGGTAAACTTTTATGTTGCTAACAAGTTGCACTGTAAGTCAATGAGCAAGTAAAAGGGTTAAGGCTAAGTCACTTATTAAGGAGCGACTTGTTAAAAGTTTCATGGCTATCAAGTTGCACTACAAGCCAAAGGGTTAAGCTTAGCCGACCTAAGTGGTTAACCAGTACTAAGCAATGTATGAGAGGTGCCTTGCTTAATAACACTACATACGTGGCCTGACCGAGTATCGAACCCGGGACCGATCGATTCCAAATCCGACGCTCTACCACTGGACCACGGATGCCACCGTGTTTAAATCTGCAATGAATCAAACGTGACGTCACTTTACTGCAATTTTATATAGTTTTGTGACATCATTTACGCACTCTAAAACTAACAACTATTTGTTTTCGCTTTTGAGATAGTTTGGTCATGTCAGAATCGAAATATTAGTTGTAGATGCGCTATATTTAGTAACCGTCTCTGTGGCCCTAGTTGTTAGGGCGTCCGCCTACAGAGCGGGAGGTCGAAGGTTCGAATCCCGTCAGGGTTTGTTCTGATATGGCCGCTTGGTGAACCGCCAGCTAGTTAAATAATGGTTACCGATTGCCTACCAGGCTATCGCCTGGCATACAAGAATAGGATTCGGGAAGTACTGATGTTCATAAAAAGAGGTGTCTCATAAGTCAGAAATGGCTGGCTCTTTAAATAGGGGTGAAACTATAATAAAGACTCACTGTAGATTAAAACATAGTTTGTCGTTCAGAGCCACGGTATTAACCACTTAGGCCTACGGCCTGTCTGGTTAAATACTTCTCGTCAGAACTCCGAATAATGTTTTATTCGCCAAGACAAATAGTATTTCAGTCTACATCCGTTATGTCGAATTCCGTCGGACCGAACAAAATACTTCGACATAACCAAAGATTAGCTTAACGAAATTCGATATAAACAGATCCAGTTATATGTAAAATGATAGTGTCTGAAATGGGACTTTGATCCAACTTCGAGATAACCGGACAATTCGACATAACCGACTTTGACATGACGGATGTAGACTATATAAGGATTATTCTCTCAATAATTCCAGGTCGTATTACACATACAAACAAATATGTGATTACTTTATCACTCGCCCACATGATTCGCCGGCGGCGAGGATAAATAAACTCAATCATCTTCATCTGATTACATTATGTAATTTATACAAGGGAGATAATGTGATAACTATTCACACTATTATGGAAGTCAGAATACATAGTGGGTTGGTTCTCAGCTGGTTTAAGCAGCATACGTACGGTCAACACGAATATGAGTTGTTATATGTCAAATGTATAGCCCATGTGAGAAAAACATGCAGCTAATCCGGGACTCGAACCCAGGAGCTCTCGCATACATGGCGATTACTCTACCAACTGAGCTAACCAGGCTGCCTACATATCACCTTACATATTGGGTTAATATATATACCGTTACATACTCCCCCACTAAATTGGAATTCTTCCATGAATTTCCATAGGGATAGAGATACATTGTGAAACATTTCTCGGAGTTTATAATGTAATGTCCACGAAGAGGGGAGGGGGACTGTGTAACCCAGGTGAGAAAAACATGCAGCCAGTCCGGGACTCGATTACTCTACCGACTGAACTTACCGGGCTGCCTACATATCACCTCACATATTGGGTTAATATACCATTACAAATATATGGGTGTTTTATATACTTGCAACTATACCAAACATTGTTATCTGCAATCTGGGTCTAAATTTTATCCAGTGTTCCCCTATGTTTCAGGAAAGAGAAACACGTGCGTCTCTCGACTCCGAACTGATACGCCACTGGATTTATATTTCTACAAAATGCACATAGATGCAGACTTTAAACTACATGTTCATTTTGTGTATGTTACATATATACGTGTACATGTGCTAACGTGACACATTCCTTCCTTTGATCTGCATATACAAGTGTTTATGTTAAATATATACGTGTAAATGTGCTAACGTGACACATTCCTTCCTTTGATCTGCATATACAAGTGTTTATGTTAAATATATACGTGTAAATGTGCTAACCTGACACATACCTTCCTTTGATCTGCATATACAAGTGTTTATGTTACATATATACGTGTAAATGTGTTAACGTGACACATTCCTTCCTTTGATCTGTATAAACAAGGGATTATGGTACAAGTATACGTGTAAATGTGCTAAGAATACACATTCCTTCCTTTGACCTGCATATACAAGTGTTTATGTGTACATATATACGTGTAAATGTGCTAAGAATACACATTCCTTCCTTTGATCTGCACATACAAGTGTTTATGTGTACATATTTACGTGTAAATGTGCTAACGTGACACACTCCTTCCTTTGATCTGCATATACAGGTGTTTATATGTACATATATACGTGTAAATGTGCGAACGTGACACACTCCTTCCTTTGATCTGCATATACAAGTGTTTATCTGTACATATATACGTGTAAATGTGCTAACGTGACACACTCCTTCCTTTGATCTGCATGTACAAGTGTGTATCTGTACATATATACGTGTACATGTGCAAACGTGACACACTCCTTCCTTTGATCTGCATGTACAAGTGTGTATCTGTACATATATACGTGTAAATGTGCTAACGTGACACACTCCTTCCTTTGATCTGCATATACAAGTGTTTATCTGTACATATATACGTGTAAATGTGCTAACGTGACACACTCCTTCCTTTGATCTGCATATACAAGTGTTTATGTTACATATGTACGTGTAAATGTGCTAACGTGACACATCCCTTCCTTTGATCTACATATACAAGTGTTTATGTGTACATATAAACGTGTAAATGTGCTAACGTGACACATTCCTTCCTTTGATCTGCATATACAAGTGTTTATGTGTACAAATATACGTGTAAATATGCTAACGTGACACATTCCTTCCTTTGATCTGCATATACAAGTGTTTATCTGTACATATATACGTGTAAATGTGCTATCATGACACATTCCTTCCTTTGATCTGCATATACAAGTGTTTATGTTAAATATATACGTGTAAATGTGTTAACGTGACACATACCTTTCTTTGATCTGCATATACAAGTGTTTATGTTACATATATACGTGTAAATGTGTTAAGGTGACACATTCCTTCCTTTGATCTGTATAAACAAGAGTTTATGGTACATGTATACGTGTAAATGTGCTAAGAATACACATTCCTTCCTTTGACCTGCATATACAAGTGTTTATGTGTACATATATACGTGTAAATGTGCTAAGAATACACATTCCTTCCTTTGACCTGCATATACAAGTGTTTATGCTACTTATATACGTGTAAATGTGCTAACGTTACACATTCCTTCCTTTGATCTGCACATACAAGTGTTTATGTGTACATATTTACGTGTAAATGTGCTAACGTGACACACTCCTTCCTTTGATCTGCATATACAAGTGTTTATCTGTACATATATACGTGTAAATGTGCTAACGTGACACACTCCTTCCTTTGATCTGCATATACAAGTGTTTATGTGTACATATATACGTGTAAATGTGCTAAGAATACACATTCCTTCCTTTGACCTGCATATACAAGTGTTTATGTTACATATATACGTGTACATGTACTAACGTGACACATCCCTTCCTTTGATCTGCATATACAGGTGTTTATGCTACTTATATACGTGTAAATGTGCTAACGTTACACATTCCTTCCTTTGATCTGCACATACAAGTGTTTATGTGTACATAGTTACGTGTAAATGTGCTAACGTGACACACTCCTTCCTTTGATCTGCATATACAAGTGTTTATCTGTACATATATACGTGTAAATGTGCTAACGTGACACACTCCTTCCTTTGATCTGCATATACAAGTGTTTATGTGTACATATATACGTGTAAATGTGCTAAGATTACACATTCCTTCCTTTGACCTGCATATACAAGTGTTTATGTTACATATATACGTGTACATGTACTAACGTGACACATCCCTTCCTTTGATCTGCATATACAGGTGTTTATGCTACTTATATACGTGTAAATGTGCTAACGTTACACATTCCTTCCTTTGATCTGCACATACAAGTGTTTATGTGTACATAGTTACGTGTAAATGTGCTAACGTGACACACTCCTTCCTTTGATCTGCATATACAAGTGTTTATCTGTACATATATACGTGTAAATGTGCTAACGTGACACACTCCTTCCTTTGATCTGCATATACAAGTGTTTATCTGTACATATATACGTGTAAATGTGCTAACGTGACACACTCCTTCCTTTGATCTGCATATACAAGTGTTTATCTGTACATATATACGTGTAAATGTGCTAACGTGACACACTCCTTCCTTTGATCTGCATATACAAGTGTTTATCTGTACATATATACGTGTAAATGTGCTAACGTGACACACTCCTTCCTTTGATCTGCATATACAAGTGTTTATCTGTACATATATACGTGTAAATGTGCTAACGTGACACATGCCTTCCTTTGATCTGCATATACAAGTGTTTATATGTACATATATACGTGTACATGTGCTAACGTGACACACTCCTTCCTTTATCTGCATATACAAGTGTTTATGTTACATATGTACGTGTAAATGTGCTAACGTGACACATCCCTTCCTTTGATCTACATATACAAGTGTTTATGTGTACATATATACGTGTAAATGTGCTAACGTGACACATTCCTTCCTTTGATCTGCATATACAAGTGTTTATCTGTACATATATACGTGTAAATGTGCTAACGTGACACATGCCTTCCTTTGATCTGCATATACAAGTGTTTATCTGTACATATATACGTGTACATGTGCTAACGTGACACACTCCTTCCTTTGATCTGCATATACAAGTGTTTATGTTACATATGTACGTGTAAATGTGCTAACGTGACACATCCCTTCCTTTGATCTACATATACAAGTGTTTATGTGTACATATATACGTGTAAATGTGCTAACGTGACACATTCCTTCCTTTGATCTGCATATACAAGTGTTTATGTGTACATATATACGTGTAAATGTGCTATCGTGACACATTCCTTCCTTTGATCTGCATATACAAGTGTTTATGTTAAATATATACGTGTAAATGTGTTAACGTGACACATACCTTTCTTTGATCTGCATATACAAGTGTTTATTTTACATATATACGTGTACATGTGTTAACGTGACACATTCCTTCCTTTGATCTGTATAAACAAGAGTTTATGGTACATGTATACGTGTAAATGTGCTAAGAATACACATTCCTTCCTTTGACCTGCATATACAAGTGTTTATGTGTACATATATACGTGTAAATGTGCTAACGTGACACATCCCTTCCTTTGATCTGCATATACAGGTGTGTATGCTACTTATATACGTGTAAATGTGCTAACGTTACACATTCCTTCCTTTGATCTGCATATACAAGTGTTTATGTGTACATATATACGTGTAAATGTGCTAACGTGACACACTCCTTCCTTTGATCTGCATATACAAGTGTTTATCTGTACATATATACGTGTAAATGTGCTAACGTGACACACTCCTTCCTTTGATCTGCATATACAAGTGTTTATCTGTACATATATACGTGTAAATGTGCTAACGTGACACACTCCTTCCTTTGATCTGCATATACAAGTGTTTATCTGTACATATATACGTGTAAATGTGCTAACGTGACACATTCCTTCCTTTGATCTGCATATACAAGTGTTTATGTGTACATATATACGTGTAAATGTGCTAATGTGACACATTCCTTCCTTTGATCTGCATATAATAGTGTTTATGTGTACATATATACGTGTAAATGTGCTAACGTGACACATGCCTTCCTTTGATCTGCATATACAAGTGTTTATCTGTACATATATACGTGTAAATGTGCTAACGTGACACACTCCTTCCTTTGATCTGCATATACAAGTGTTTATCTGTACATATATACGTGTAAATGTGCTAACGTGACACACTCCTTCCTTTGATCTGCATATACAAGTGTTTATGTGTACATATATACGTGTAAATGTGCTAACGTGACACATTCCTTCCTTTGATCTGCATATAATAGTGTTTATGTGTACATATATACGTGTAAATGTGCTAACGTGACACATGCCTTCCTTTGATCTGCATATACAAGTGTTTATCTGTACATATATACGTGTAAATGTGCTAACGTGACACACTCCTTCCTTTGATCTGCATATACAAGTGTTTATCTGTACATATATACGTGTAAATGTGCTAACGTGACACATCCCTTCCTTTGATCTACATATACAAGTGTTTATGTGTACATATATACGTGTAAATGTGCTAACGTGACACATTCCTTCCTTTGATCTGCATATACAAGTGTTTATCTGTACATATATACGTGTAAATGTGCTAACGTGACACATGCCTTCCTTTGATCTGCATATACAAGTGTTTATCTGTACATATATACGTGTACATGTGCTAACGTGACACACTCCTTCCTTTGATCTGCATATACAAGTGTTTATGTTACATATGTACGTGTAAATGTGCTAACGTGACACATCCCTTCCTTTGATCTACATATACAAGTGTTTATGTGTACATATATACGTGTAAATGTGCTAACGTGACACATTCCTTCCTTTGATCTGCATATACAAGTGTTTATCTGTACATATATACGTGTAAATGTGCTATCGTGACACATTCCTTCCTTTGATCTGCATATACAAGTGTTTATGTTAAATATATACGTGTAAATGTGTTAACGTGACACATACCTTTCTTTGATCTGCATATACAAGTGTTTATGTTACATATATACGTGTAAATGTGTTAACGTGACACATTCCTTCCTTTGATCTGTATAAACAAGAGTTTATGGTACATGTATACGTGTAAATGTGCTAAGAATACACATTCCTTCCTTTGACCTGCATATACAAGTGTTTATGTGTATATATACGTGTAAATGTGCTAACGTGACACATCCCTTCCTTTGATCTGCATATACAGGTTTATGTACTATATACGTGTAATGTCTAACGTGACACATCCTTCCTTTGATCTGCATAACAGTGTTTATGTACTATTACGTGTAAATGTGCTAACGTGACACATCCTTCCTTTGATCTGCATATACAAGTGTTTATTGTACATATATACGTGTAAATGTGCTAACGTGACACATCCCTTCCTTTGATCTGCATGTACAGGTGTGTATGCTACTTATATACGTGTAAATGTGCTAACGTGACACATTCCTTCCTTTGATCTGCATATACAAGTGTTTATGTGTACATATATACGTGTAAATGTGCTAATGTGACACACTCCTTCCTTTAATCTGCATATACAAGTGTTTATGTGTACATATATACGTGTAAATGTGCTAACAATACACATTCCTTCCTTTGATCTACATATACAAGTGTTTATGTATACATATATACGTGTAAATGTGCTAAGGTGACACATTCCTTCCTTTGATCTGCATATACAAGTGTTTATGTGTACATATATACGTGTAAATGTGCTAAGGTGACACATTCCTTCCTTTGATCTGCATATACAAGTGTTTATGTGTACATATATACGTGTATATGTGCTAACGTGACTCATTCCTTCTTTTGATCTGCATATACAAGTGTTTATGTGTACATATATACGTGTAAATGTGCTAACGTGACACATGCCTTCCTTTGATCTGCATATACAAGTGTTTATGTGTACATATATACGTGTAAATGTGCTAACAATACACATTCCTTTCTCACCAATGCAACCCGGGTTCGATTCTCGGACCGGGAAGCATGTGAGATGGTACGGTGGTCGCCAGATCGGACATGTGAGTTTTCACCGGTTACTCTCGGTTCCTCTCACATGAATGACCACATTTACGCTTTCATCCGCGACAACGACAGTGATTAATATAAGTTGTTAAAACTTGTTACACAATAGTTGTAAAATAAATCAAGTTTAAACGTTAATTACCAGTACATTCTAAAGATGTTGTACCGCATATCACACCAATGTCCAAAATATACCGACACCAAAAGGAAACTGTGCCCTTGCCTTAGATGTAAACTTTACAATCTTTTAGAAATAAATATAGGCACATTTGGACGTCTAGGCACTTAAATATTGGTAAACTTCGTGCAATGTGTGAAGGATTCACTCTTGATAGTAAAATCCACAAACGAAAATGTAACGCTTAAAGTGACATTACATCGGTGAAAACGCAAATATCTACAGAATGTATATTCCTGTTATAATGTATAAATGTGTTCCAAATATTTACCTCAAAAGCCCGAGTATTTCAACTAATAAACAACCGTCGTATACGACGTTTGTTGACATAACAACATAATGTAAATAGCGATGCGTAATGCAATGTGTATATCCTGAATAATACGATTTATGGTACAGATTTACCGTTATATCTCACCCTATGTACATGTGCATATTTATTGATTTAGACTAATACGATTTAAAATATCTCTAACCGACAGTAGCACGTGCTTGGTATAGACTCCAAAAATAAATGAAATATCAATTCAGGAGAGTAGCTGACCGTTATATGAAATACTACTTTCACTTTTGAGAGTTTGTATACCACAACAACACTGTTTATGTATAGAAAGGTAGTGTTCGAATTATTTCTGAAGAATTTGTAGTACCAATGCTATATATACGTAAACAAACATTTTGGGGGCTTTTTGCGATGTAATGTCGCTTTAATATAAAAGTGTACAGTCTTTGTTGGTGTCAGTATATGACAGTTTAAATGCTGCCAATTGAATTGAAATTAATTGAAATGGATGTTACTTGTAAAATAATGGCGCATAGCGGAACATTAACTCAAAAGACAACTCAAGCAGATGAATGAATACGTAGTATTTGTTGTCGCCCTAGTTTCGTAATTATTTCTACTGGCTGTTTTCATCAAAATTTACCACATTCGTTCTTTTAAAAAAGTACACTTGCACACTTCGGAGCAACTTTTCTCTTTATAGGGAAACGTTGGTAGTTTCTTAAGGAGGTTGGGGCACCAAGTACTGGTTAACCGCTGGAGCCTGCTCAGGAAAGGTGTTGTTTCCTAAACTGCCCGTCGCTCATACGCGTAACCGGTAGCAACGTTAAATAAACGGATATTTGGTTGTAATATTTGTGTTAATATTGATGCAATTCGATAACTAGACTCTGTTGAGTCAAACTTCTGCCTAGCTTTATTTAGTGTGGCGTCCGTGGTCCAGTGGTAGAGTGTCGGATTTGGAATCGAACGGTCCCTGGTTCGATACTCGGTCAGGCCACGTATGTAGTGTCATTGAGCAAGGCACCTCACACACATTGCTTAGTACTGGTTAACCAGTTATGTCGGCTAAGCCTGCCCAGAAAAACATATCTAGGTCCCCACAAGGGGGTTGACATTAATGGAACATACATACCTCGAATTAAAGAGTGTTGGTATCATCGACAATATTTACCTGTAATTTACGTCTGGCTAAATCAGAGTTTTGAATGCTCGAATCATCTAAACAAGTCATACTTAGCTCATGATATCGACTTTCGACTCAATCTCCGACTAAGCTCGCGTTATCGACTTTTGCATCACAGCCCTGTTATCTCGAATATTTTATACAGGCTCGACAAAGTTAGAGTTAGCGAGTTTTGCCTCACAGTCATGATATTTCGGATATTGTTTACAGGCTCAACAAAGTTCGAGTTATCCAGTTTAGCCTCACATAACTGTTATTTCGAATATTTTGTATAAGCTCGACAAAGTTCGAGTTATCCAGTTTAGCCTCATAGTTGTGTTATCGCGAATATTTTATATTTGTCTGATTTTAATTTCGAGTTATCGATTTTCGCCTCACCGTCATGTTAACTCGAATATTTGAAACAGGTCCGTCTAGGTTAGAGTTATCGAGTTTCACCTCACGGCCCAATTATCTGGTATATTATATATCGGACTGAGTTGGGTTTATCGAGTTCGTCCTATTCATACAGATCCGACTAAGTTGGAAGTATCGAGTTTCGTATGACAGTCATGTTATCTCGAACATTTTAATGAAGTCCATCCTACTTCGAGCTATCGAGTTTCGTGTGATAGTTATGTTGTCTCGAACATTTTAATGAAGTCCATCCTACTTCGAGCTATCGAGTCCCGTATGATAGTCATGTTATCTCGAACAGTTTAATGAAGTCCATCCTACTTCGAGCTATCGAGTTCCATATGACAGTCATGTTATCTCGAACAGCTTAATGAAGTCCATCCTACTTCGAGCTATCGAGTTTCGTATGATAGTGATGTTATCGCGAACATTTTAATGAAGTCCATCCTACTTCGAGCTATCGAGTTTCGTGTGACAGTCATGTTATCTCGAACAGCTTAATGAAGTCCATCCTACTTCGAGCTATCCAGTTTCGTATGATAGTCATGTTATCTCGAACATTTTAATGAAGTCCATCCTACTTCGAGCTATCGAGTCCCGTATGATAGTCATGTTATCTCGAACAGTTTAATGAAGTCCATCCTACTTCGAGCTATCGAGTTCCATATGACAGTCATGTTATCTCGAACAGCTTAATGAAGTCCATCCTACTTCGAGCTATCGAGTTTCGTATGATAGTGATGTTATCGCGAACATTTTAATGAAGTCCATCCTACTTCGAGCTATCGAGTTTCGTGTGACAGTCATGTTATCTCGAACAGCTTAATGAAGTCCATCCTACTTCGAGCTATCCAGTTTCGTATGTTAGTCATGTTATCTCGAACATTTTAATGAAGTCCATCCTACTTCGAGCTATCGAGTCCCGTATGATAGTCATGTTATCTCGAACAGTTTAATGAAGTCCATCCTACTTCGAGCTATCGAGTTCCATATGACAGTCATGTTATCTCGAACAGCTTAATGAAGTCCATCCTACTTCGAGCTATCGAGTTTCGTATGATAGTCATGTTATCTCGAACATTTTAATGAAGTCCATCCTACTTCGAGCTATCGAGTTTCGTATGATAGTCCTGTTATCTCGAACATTTAATGAAGTCCATCCTACTTCGAGCTATCCAGTTCCGTATGATTGTGATGTTATCGCGAACATTTTAATGAAGTCCATCCTACTTCGAGCTATCCAGTTCCGTATGATTGTGATGTTATCTCGAACATTTTAATGAAGTCCAACTGCTACGAGCTAATTGAATAGGGTCAGTACAGGAATCACTATATACTGTCACATCACATCTCAATATTCGTTGATGTATGAATATGTTTGATGGATAATATTATTTGCATGCTCAGCCCGGCCATAAATTAGGCTACAAGCACCAACATGTATAGGGTCAGTACAGGAGTCTCGCTATACTGTCTGTATAATATTATTTGCATGCTCAGCCCGGCCATAGATTAGGCTACAAGCACCAACATGCATAGGGTCAGTACAGGAGTCACTCTATACTGTCTGTATAATATTATTTGCATGCTCAGCCCGGCCATAGATTAGGCTACAAGCACCAACATGTATAGGGTCAGTACAGGAGTCTCGCTATACTGTCACATCTCATCTCAATATTCGTTGATGTATGAATATGTTTGATGTATAATATTATTTGCATGCTCAGCCCGGCGATAGATTAGGCTACAAGCACCAAACTATATAGAGTCAGTACAGGAGTCACGCCGTACTAACACGCATCTATATTCGATAATGTGTGAATTAGATGGATAATGCTATTTGATAACTCAGCCTGACCATAACTTAGGCTACAAGCTTGTGCTCGCTTCTCACCAAGGCAACCGGGTTCGATCCTCGGACCGGGTAGTATGTGAGATGGTACGGTGGTCGTCAGATCGGACAGGTGGGGTTTCTCCGGGTACTCCGGTGTCCTCCCACACTAAAGACCACATATATGCTTTCATCCTCGCCAACGAGAGTGATTAATATATTAAGTTGCTTCGTAATCGTTGTAAAATAAATAAAGTTTAAACTAAGCTTAAACCTAAGTTACAAGCTACACAGCATATCCCTGTACATGAATATAGCTTCATATAACTTCAATAAGGGGAGTTCAGGGTGTATGTGTAAGCGCCGAGGCTATCGCAGTCGATAGAGCGTTTGCCCAGTAAGCGGTAAGGGTTCGAACCCCGTGTGTTGGGTGCATATTTTTCTCACCCTGTGACATTAAACTATTTTCTTTATTTGCTCCATATTTTCATAATAAACATTCGACACAAATAATCTGAACATACATATTTTATGATATGTTCATTATATAATAAAACATTTTAATTATTTCCATACCTCTTGTTGTCTCTTTCTGTATGTATTCCTACTTCCTACCTCAACACTGTACACATATAGTGGAAGTCGTGATAGCGCAGTGGTAGATCGTTCGCTTCAGGTGCGAAAGGTCTGGAGTGCGAGCCCCGCTGGAGCCGTTACGAGTGCGCCCTTAGACAATGTATTTAAATTCCACGTTGCCTCTTCTCTCTCCCTCGTGACTATGGATTCCATCAGGAATGAGATCTCGAGAGTTATTGATTAATAGATAGAGAGATAGATTTCTTTATTTATAGAGGGTGACCTAATTAGTTTTGAACTAATCCTCCTTAGGGCCCTCTTATATAAGCTGTAAGAACTTGCAACGCAATCGAGCTAAAATAAATTTGTATAAACTATGTTCATTATAAATAGAGTGGTGGAACCTATGCTCGGCGTATTCCTATGCTCGGTACAAATAACCAGAAAAAAGGTTTCTTATGAGTTGTAATCTTGTTAGTTATTGATGTTACTAAGTCAAAATAATATATTCAACATTTACCCGTGCATAAATGAAAAAACTCATGTACGCCGTGCATAGGTGCCCTAAAGTATCCAGTTCCCCATGGAAACAGGGGCCGTTGCGATAGCTGTGTTGGGGCGCCTGGTCACGCCTGGTCACGCAATGAAGCTAAAATGTTCAACAACAATTATTTTAAAGTTATGTTCACGACTTAAGAAAATAATAGTATACGGCAAGTGCATTTAACCTTTTTTTAAAGGCCATGATATGTAGGATTTACGCCGAGCATAGGTTCCACCACTCTATACGCCGAGCATACGTTCCATAACTCTATACGCCGAGCATACGTTCCATAACTCTATACGCCGATCATAGGTTCCATAACTCTATACGCCGAGCATAGGTTCCACCACTATATGCGCCGAGCATAGGTTCCACCACTCTATACGCCGATCATAGGTTCCAACACTCTAGATTACTTCTTTTAACACCAGTTGTTGTCTGTTTCGTTATAAAGTCAAACTTGTCTTAAGCAGCCAGCCGAGGGAGTCAGAGAAAGTGGCTGCTTAGCACAGGTGACTGCTTAATACAGGTCAAATTCATAGTATAACAACATATTTGGTATCTTGAAACTGGCTGTTTGGTACAGGTTAGCTGCTTAATGGAGGTGACAACTAACACAGGTTTGACTGTATATTTCAACATCCTAGCTCAACAGTGTACACATTTTCAATTCCTTGATGATTGCATTATCATTTTACTTGCTTTTTAAGTTTGACTCATACGAGAATATTGGTGTTTGGGAACAACTTTAGCAAGCTACTTTACGTGTGTGTTTTAAGTTTATTTATCGTCGCTACCGGTTGCCCATATGAGCGACGCCTCCTGAAGAGATTAGTTATTTTAGATTTTGGAGGATAGTGCAATGATACAGACAGAGACCCATTCCAGAGTCTCCTCTGGTTCTTTTACGTACACGGTGTAAAGCACCGACACGAGGTTTAACTGCCCATCTGAAGGACTGTTAATTTTATTAGGGTCAGACGGGGGATCCAACCTGCGATCCCTGGATTACCAGTCCAGCGTGTTACCACTGGACTACAGATCCGTCTGTAAGCTACTTTACTGCATACATGTAAACCTTTATATAAGTTTATTTAACTTCGCTACCGGTTTCCCATTTGAGCGACGGGCAGTTTACCTAACAACACCTTTCCTGGACAGACTCCAGCGGTTAACCAGTACTTGGTGCACCAACCTCCGTAAGAAACTGCACACGTTTTCATATAAATGAGACACGGTCTGAGCGGGGCTCGAACCCGTGACCATCAGAGATGATAGGTTACAGTGGTATACAAGTCAGCGACCTTAACCACTAGTTTATACACATTTATTTTAGCTCGATTGCGAAACAAGTTATTTCAACTTATATTAATCACTCTCGAGACCTTATTCCTGATGGTATCCATCGCCACGAGGGAGAGAGAAGAAGCAATGTGGAAATTAAATGCCTTGCCTAAGGGCACAATGGTAACGGCTCCAGTGGGGCTCGAACTCCGGACCTTTCGCACCTGAAGCGAACGCGCATCCACTGAGCTATCACGACTTCTACCTTAACCACTCGACCACAGAAGCGGTTAGGTTGTTATGTATTATGATTATTACCTTATATATTCAATAATAAATCATGCCCACAAATGAACCTGGTGTTGTTCAATTACCATTTGTAAATTACCTCCCTTTGTGGATAGCGCAGTGGGTGCACGTTCGCTTCAGGTGCGACAGGTCCGGAGTTCGAGCCCCGCTGGAGCCGTTACGATTGTGCCCTTAGGCAAGTCATTTAAAGTCCACATTGCTTCTTCTCTCTCCCTCGTGGCGATGGATACCATCAGGAATGAGGTCTCGAGAGTGATTAATATAAGTTGAAAGAACTTTTTTCGCAATCGAGCTAAAATAAATGTGTATAAACTAAATGATGGTTTTAAACCTAAATATCTGGACGAGAACTCTAGGACCGTTCACACTTGAAGCGAAGACTCTACCACAGCGCTATCTCGACTTCACTTATTCCTTGCATAAAAAAGTGGACACTCGCATGCAATGCAATATTATAGTAGTTTTATTCTGGAATATGGCTTTAAGTAAGCAATGTACGTTGTTAGTTTATACAAATTTGATTTAGCTCGATTGCGAAACAAGTTCTAACAACTTATATTAGTCACTGTCGAGATCTCATTCATAAGAGGCAATGTGGGATTTAAATACCTTGCAAAGGGCACAATCATAACGGCTCCAGCGGGGCTCGAACTGCTAACAGTACGCACTTGAAGCGCACGGCTACCACTGCGCCGTCACGACTTCCGCTTTGTTCTCGTATATAATGCTAAATATTTGATAATAATCAGACGGATCTGTAGTCCAGGGATCGCAGGTTCTGACTCTAATAACATTAACAGTCTTTCAGATGGGACGTTAAACCGAGGTGTCGTGTCGGTGCTTTACACCGTGCACGTAAAAGAACCAGAGGAGATTCTGGGATTGGGTCTCTTTCTGTATCATGCACTATCCTCCAAAATCTAAAATGACTAATCTCTTCAGGAGGCGTCGCTCATATGGGTAACCGGTAGCGACGATAAATAAACGTAAAACACAAACACAATATTATAGTTGTTTTATTCTGGAAAATATCTTTAAATAAACAATGTACGTTGTTAGTTTATACAAATTTATTTTTGCTCGATTGCGAAACAAGTTCTAACAACTTATATTAATCACTGACGAGACCTCATTCAAAAGAGATTTAAATACCTTGCAAAGGGCACAATCGTAACGGCTCCAGCGGGGCTCGAACTCCTAACAGTTCGCACATGAAGCGCACGGCCTACCACAACGCTGTCACGACTTCCACTTTGTTCTCGTATATAATACTAAATATTTGATAATAATAATTAATAATCATTATTAGCAGTCTAATATGAACGCGAATGGATAATTTATGAATGTGTGCAATAAGAGAACATATATATGGTGTACGTCATGGCAGTGACAAATTATGTTGTGACCGTAACTACACAGTACACATGCCACTAATGACCGCCGTTTGTTTCGAGTAACTGATTTACATTGTTTTCTGTCATAAATGGTCATTTATTTGTCGATCAATGATTAAAGGTACTTGTGGTCAGTTCAATCACTGGACGTCGTGAAAGCTCAGTAGCTCATTCGCTTCAGGTGCGAAAGATTTGGAGTTCGAACCCAGCTGTAGTCGTTACGATTGTGTCCTTATGCAAGTCATTTATATATAATATCACAGTGCATCTTCTCTCTCTCTCGTAGTGATGGATTCCATCAGTAATGAGGTCTCCAGAGTGATTAATACAAGTTGAAACTTGTTTCGCAATCGATGTTAAATAAATGTATATAGACTAACTTAACCCTTTCAACACCACAGACCTCTAATAGGCTTACAAAAAGTGTAGATCCAGATGAGCCGGCTCGTGACGAGCCGTCTCATCAGGATCTGCACTTGTTGCCAGAAATATTACTATTTTAGACAAAATTACCCATTTTGATAAATGAACTGGTCCAAATGTAATTTTCTTATTCATTTTATTGGTCTAATAATATCATGGACCAGTCCATGTCAGTTACTTGGTGTCGAATGGGTTAATCACTGAACAGGTTGCACGTGTGGTGTGCTATGTCTCACATATCACGACATTTAACGATATCAATAAGAGATATTAAATATTATGTATATTAAAGTTTGAAAATAGTCTTGTTTCGAGACATACTTGTAGATATACCATTAGTAAGCTGTGCCTTAGAAATTGTATTAATACATTGTGTTATTCCACCGCTTTCAACCAGACGAATGAACTAAAGCATCTATTTCACTGATATATTTCATTGGAAAGTATAACATTAAAAAAGTGTTTATTAATTTACTGTCCGATTAGCGCTGTGGTTAGCGCGCTCGCTTCTCGCCAATGTAACCCGGGTTCGATCGAGATGGTACGGTGGTCGCCAGATCGGACAGGTGGGTTTTCTCCGGGTAATCCGGTTTCCTCCCACACGAATGACCACATTTACGCTTTCATCCGCGCCAACGAGAGTGATTAATATAAGATGTTAAAACTTGTTTCGCAATCGTTGTAAAATAAATAAAGTTTAAACTAATTTACTGTTGACCCTAGCCTTGGTTCCAGTCTGTCGATTTTTTTCATTTTTTTAACTTCTGGCAAAATGACATGTGATATGATCAGAAACTCAATACGGCCCAATTAATAGTATCGTTGTTAAAATATATTTATTGGACTGACCAGGCAAAATATTAAACATTAAACATAGCCGTTGTTTTTATCTTTGTACATAATGCTTCAATTTTTCTTAATAATCCAATGTATTTTTAATACCAGCTGAATAGTCTATGCTAATCAGTTCAATTCTGATCTGATCAGAGTTGATATTTGCTTTATCAAAACATTTTTTAATATGCGCAATAGTGCTCTCATACAATCATCAGCATGTTATGATATCATTTTGATTGTAAGCTTATTTTAGGTTAGATTAGCTTAGGCTATTCAAATTTATCATGTGTTGTTTACAAATACATGTATGTATATACATGTGTTATATCATACTATATTATTACAACGGTATAATGTGATGTGTTTTATACTTTGATAAATACCGTCTCTTGTAACTCATTTATGATTGCAATGTAGTTTATACAAATTTATTTTAGCTCGATTGCGAAACAATTTCTTTCAAACTTATATTAATCACTCTCGAGACCTCATTCCTTTTGGAATCCATCGCCATGAAGGAGAGAAGAGGCAATGTGGAATTTAAATGCCTTGCGTAAGGGCACAATCGTAACGGCTTCAGCGGGGCTCGAACTCCGGACCTTTCGCACCTGAAGCGAACGCGCATCCACTGCGCTATCACGACGAGTGGCAATGTACTATACCATTGATGAGACTGATGAGACATAAATAAATAAATAAATTAAAAAAAAATAGATTTTAGGTCATCGACGCCTGTTGCCCCGTCAAACTGCTTAGTGTACAACTGAACACGTACCTTTAGATGTACCATGTTTGGGCATGACCAACTAAAAACACACAACCACCTACTACATATTATATATGTTAATATGACCATTCATCGATCAAGTTTAGTGTTTCTCTCTGAATTGCTTTATTGATATTTTATCTGTTTTCCCAAACAATATTTGTGGATATAACATATGTACAAGCGAATTAATCACTTCTACTGCTGGCATACAGTGTGACTAACGGAAGCTAATATGTGATCATTGTTATTTCGAGAAAAAGTGGCTCCACTAAATTTTTCAAGTTTCCGACATACACTGTGACTAACTCTAGAAGACGATCAGTTTTATTTCGAGTAAAAAAAGAGAAATCAGTAAATGTGAAAGTTCAGATAAAATTAAGTATAATTATGTGTCTTTAAAATTGAGATCAGTTTTATTTCGAGTAAAAAAAGTGAAATCAGTATATTTAAAAGTTCAGACGGAAGGAAGCATACTTGTCTTTGTAAATGAGAACAACAATTTTGGATTATTTATGAATTTATAACGTCAAGGACGTATAGCAGGCATAGAGTCTTTTGGGCTGTATTTATTCGATCAGTTTGCTGACAAGAACAACTATCACGATATCAACGAAAATGGTGAGCTTGTCGCAAACTCTCCTTTTTCTTCTCGTAATAATATGTCTCGGTTGCTACGGCTCTTACCAGGGTCTATCCTATTGTAGACTCGCTGGAGTTGTCTAGGGGGTTTCTTCGTTATTATATGTATTAATGATAACTCAACACAGTATTACATTTCTTCTATATAATATCTTGTTTAAATTGGCATCAGAAATATCCATATATATATAATCAGTGATCTATATATATATACATCGTATCATTAAAAGCTTATTTAACAATCCATTTGTGTGAGCCGACTATGCGCTTACACAGTATATTTAACATCCAATCTTTCTAATCCGTCATTACTCAATATCACTATAATCTAATCACTGTTTCTGATTAGATTAACTTTTAATCACCTTCTGGTGGTTCGCCGAAACTCTGTTTCTTCTATGGCTGAACAATTTAATTATTCGACAAATCTTTATAAGTTATATTTCTTATAATGTCCATAATATCTAAGTATCATAAATACAGTTTATATGTTCTATATACTAGATTGAGATCACGACCTTTCTCGCTCCTGGAGTTAGGCTCTAGTGTGTCTGATTTATGTTAATAAAATCCATTTCTTATATACATAATTGAATCAGTGTATATATGATATAACAATTCCTAAAACATCTGTTATTCCTAAACATCTGTTATGTTATCTAATATTACACCATCAAACCAGTTCGGTGCCTTTGTATTACATAACTGGACACCTGCAACCACGGCCTTGATAAACTGAGATTAGGCCTAACATCTTAAGTCATTTCCCGCGCGAAGCGAGATTGATAATTTTAGGCGCGAAAATAATAGCAGACGATTATGCATAAAACAAATATATATATATTACATGGTAAACATTTGGCCATATATAGAAACAGTTTAATGTATTTATATAATACATTACTATTTATATATAACAATAATAAATATTTCGTGCAAATTGGGGTTTTGCACAATCCTCCCTACCCGGGGAGAAGTTTGACATCGCCCGCTATCGGCCGATTTACAAATCTTCATTCCTTTGAATATACAGTAGAAAACAATCATAATATCAATACATCATATGTCCTAAAATAGCATTTCTTTCGCTAGGTACCAACATTCTAATCATAGAGGCAATAACTATTTACTGAACAACTGAAATAATACCAAGTATATTTACTAAGTCAAACATCACAGTCATTGAACTCTACTGAGAAAGTCTGCTAGAACATTTTGAGTCCCTTTGATATGTTTAATGGTCAGATTAAATTCTGAGAGACACAGTGCCCATCTTAAGAGGCGTTGATTGGACGTTTTCGACCTACTTAACCATACAAGGGGATTATGATCTGAATTAATTATTGTTTTGCTTGTGCTTACATATATGCGAAAATGTTCGATACCGGCCACTATAGCTAATAATTCCTTCTCTATTGTAGAGTAGTTTTTCTCTCGTGGAATAAGTTTTCGGGAATAAAATGCTACTGGGTGTGGTACTTGGTCAACGGTCTGAGTCAGTACAGCCGAAATTCCCAAATCGGAAGCATCAGTATAGAGTTCGAACTCTTGGTTAAAGTCAGGGGCCTTCAGTATGGGTTTATTGGTTAAAGCTTTCTTTAAGGATTCGAAAGCAAGTTGATGTTTATCGCTCCACTGAGTTATGATGTTCCCTGATCGCTTGCCCTTTAATAAGTCAGTCAGGGGAGCGGCGATCTCAGCGAACTGGGGAATGAATTTCCTGTAAAATCCTACTGATCCCAGATATCCTCGTAATTGTTTCTTGGTCTGTGGGGGAGAGATATTACTAATACACTCAACCTTGCTGGAAATTGGTTTGATTTTTCCCGACCCTAATTCATGTCCCAAGTACTTGACTGTTCCAGACCCAATTTTACACTTCTTCGGATTCAAAGTAACACCACTATCCTCTAGTCTATGAAATGTCCAATCCAAGTGATTTATGTGCTGTGACCATAAATTGGATCGAACAGCAATATCATCCAGATATGCGTCGGCAAATCTATCACGGATGGGTTCTGTCGGGGATTGAGCGATTATCTCGTTTATGGCCCTCTGGAAGGTAACTCCACCGTTTTTTAAACCAAATGGGAGAGTTAATGGTTCAAACAAGCCCCAGGGGGTTATGAACGCTGCAATTTCACTAGCTCGAGGGGTTAGCGGAATCTGCCAGTAACCTTTATTAAGATCTAAAATTGATATCAGACTCGAACCTGCGACCTGATCAATGAGATCGTCTAATCTCGGGATGGGGAAGGCTTCTCCTCGAGTCAGGTCATTAATTTTCCGATAATCAATACATGGTCGCCATTCTGAGTCTGATTTGCGTACCAATATTATGGGAGAGGCCCACTGGCTTCTGCTAGGGCGGATAATTCCTAACTCCAACATTTGATCTAGCTCAGTTTTTAATATTTGTTTCTTTTCTGGAGACATGCGGTAGTAAGGCTGGACTACGGGTGAAGCACCTTGCACATCAATATCATGGGTAACACCGTGGAAACGTCCCAGTTGTCCAGAGAATAAACGGGGGTAACGGTCAAATAACTGACTAATATCGTCCCTGTGGTCTGGGTTTAAATGACTGATATCCGGCCAGGTTTTCTTAGGTACAGATTCAAGAGGACTGCAAGGATCGAATTCTTTCTCAATGTCCGTAGGGGCTTGGTAATCTAATAGGGTAGGGTCTTGGGACTCATACACCGGACTACTATCAGCTAGAGCTGCACCCTCCTCCCTACCTGTCCAGGGCTTCAACTGGTTTACATGCATAACACGGTATTTTACTCTCTTATCAGGCATGTATATAATATAGGTATGCGACGCTACCTTTTCGTGTACCGGATACGGTCCCTGGAGGGCATTTTTCAGCTTATTACCTTTTAACGGTAATCGTACTAACACTAATTCACCACGCTGGAATACACGCATTTTCGCTTTCTTACTTCTGTCATACTTTGTTTTACGACCATCTGCGGCCTGTTGTGCATTCTCGCTGGCGTCACGTAACGCTTCAGCTAATCTATGACATAATTCTTGTACATAGTTATTTATGGGGATCCCTTCATCCCGCTCATTTCTAGCCCAGAGATCATAAGTGGAATCTAGATTATCTCTAGGTTCGCGCCCATATAGAAGGTAGAAGGGAGAATATCCTGTGCTAGAGTGCTCTGCACTTCTATATGCAAATAATAGCCAGGGTAGCATCTCATCCCAAGACGATAAAGAGTTCTCCCCAAGGATTCTAAGCATGGTTTTCAATGTACCATTATATTTCTCTATTGATCCGTTGGTTTGAGGCCTGTAACTCGTGCTAGTTAAGTGACGTATATCGTGCTCGGCTAGGAAGCGTGTGAATGTTTCAGCTATGAAAGCGCTTCCTCGGTCAGTCAACAGGGTCTGGGGTTTTCCATGTCGAGATATTATCTCGATCAGGGCTTTTTGTGCATTAACAGCTGTCGCTGCGGCGCATGGGAAAGATTCCGTATATTTAGTGGCATGATCAATAAAATTCAAGATATACTGGTTCCCATTTATAGTTTTCTTCATGGGTCCAACGAAATCAGCGGATATAAATTTGAATGGTTGGGATATAATGGGCAGGGGTTTCAATGGGGCTACAGTGGCTTTCTGTCCCTTACCCGCTCTCTGGCACGGCCCACAGCTATGGCAGAATCGTTTAACATCTGCGCGGATTCCCGGCCAAAAGAAGCGGCGCTTAATGCGCTTCAGGGTCTTACTAGGTCCCTGGTGTCCCGTACTTAAACTGTCATGGGCGAGTCCCGTTATATGATCACGGAATCCCCGTGGAACTACCACCTGATCATATATTTTCCAGGGTCGAACTTTGGACGTGTCTTGAGGTTGTTCTCTCCTCATAAGTAGTCGGGGTTCGAGCTGGATGTAATATCCTTGCCGAATAGGTGTTCCTTCTTGAGCCATTTCCCAGAGGGGTGCTAAGGTCGGGTCATTATTCTGTTCTTGCAATAATTTATCAGGACTCAAATCGTCAATAGAGGGAATATTTTGGGGTTTAACTGTACTGGCTTTCTCAGAGGGGGAATTGATCTCAATTGTATTCCGAAAAGGTAAGACATTGTGATTTGTATCGGTCGTGTTTTCTGAGTCTGGGTTGGACGTGACAATTTCATCAAACGGGATAATTTTCTTATTTGAGCGTGTAACCACGCCACAGGTAATCAAATCAGTGACAGGGGCAGTTTCACAGTCGTTACCTATTATAAGATCCACCCCCGCGGTGCATCTGTGTTTTAATACAGCCACCTTCAATGTTCCTTGGTATATTGGACAATCGACGCTAATCTTTGCTATCGGATAATTACCAGGGATATAATTGACACCGCGGATTGTTACCCGTTCACCTGTGTATTCTAAATGATCAGCGGTCTGATCAGTAGCCGACAATAAACTAATTGTCGCACCTGAATCTCTCAAATACGTCACTTGTGCGGTGTTATTATTTATGCGTGCTTGACCTGTATATTTGGCAAGTAATGGATTTACCATCTCGGTATTTTCACATGAGTTCACTGGCTCATTGGTTATAAAGGCTGAACTATGAGTAGTGTTTGACACTTGGTGTCCGTTTGCTAGGTTTCTAGTACCCCTGTACCTAGGTGAATTGGGATCTGCCCAACACTCTGTTCGTCCGTGGCCATTACGCCTACAATAACTACAATATTTTTCTATCCGGGGAGTTCTATGGGTAGCTTGGGAATTATCTATCCTAATATTGGGTCGATACATGGGTGATGGGATATATGGCCTTGGGGCTGGAGGTCGGTGTTCTGTATCTCTGGGTTTCACATTCGGATTTGAATTAATCCGTGTCCTGGGCGCTAATCTGCGATGGAGGTTATATTCATCAGCCAGGGAAATACATTCCTGGAGAGTAGATGCTTTCTTATCCAGAATGAACAAATTAAGCTCATCACTTAGCTGGGAATCGAATCTATATCTCAAGAGCAGCTCGATCCAGTTGACCTCGCTCGGATCATTGTTCTCCGTCCATAGAGTCATTTGCTCCCTTAATTCCTTAATGAATTCGGAATATGTCTGCTGAGGTTTCTTTACCCAAGAGAAGAAATTCTTTCTATATACAGTGGGTGAGAGTCTATATTCATCCAAGATGGCGGCCTTGAGGGTATCGTAATTATTAGCGTCTTGGACAGGAAGAGTGGCATATATATTTCTGGCCTTGTCGGACAACTTGTCTATAATATGGCCCACCCATGTTTGTTTGGCGACCTGGCTAGCTTCGAACAGTCTCTCACATGTTGCGAAGAATTTATCTGGCCTCATAGTCTGGGTCCAAATAGGAACAGAAATGTTTGTCTTAGAGGGCCTATTATCTGTATGGAGGGGGTTATTTTGCTGAGATTCCTGATCTCTCTGGATTTCTCTCAGGCGAATCTCCATCTGCATTTTCTCCCTTTGCATTCTTTCCTCCCTGTCCCTTTCTTTCTCTTCTCTTTCCCCTCTTTGTTTTACTTCTTCCCTCTCTCTTTCTCTCTCTCTTTCTTCTCTTTGTTTTACTTCTTCCCTCTCTCTTTCTCTCTCATAAATCTCACCCTGACGTTCCAGATTTGCCTGATTAAAGAAGGGAAGTCTCATTAATTTGTCCCATATCTCATCACCTGTTGTCTGCAAGTCGGGGTGAACCGGCCCCTCAGTTTCCTTATTAGCACTCCTAGTTGTAGCCATTTTATTTTTTTATTTCCCAAAATTTTTAATCCCCAGAATGTATCTCCAAATGTATTATAGAATTGAGTTCAATAAAAGGAAGTAAATCACTAATATAATTTTAATGATAATATTAAGCCTCTATGAAAAGAAAACTGGTACTTACCGAAGTCTGTCTCGTCCGTTAATCCAATATATAATTTATCACATATTCAAAGTTTGCACATTTCCAATAATTTAATCCATTTCATTAATTTAATAATTCGTTGACGTCTTTCACTTATTTACAAATTCTAACACTGTTTCGCATGCACTTCTGTTTTCCCACGTTAATTAATAGTCCCTTGTATTCTTCATGTATAAATCCTAGTGTCCTTCACAATATTCCATATATAAATTCTAGTGTCCTTCACAATATGTCACGATATGTCATTTCTTCTTTATTTCCAATCCCGGACGAGCGTCCCAATTGTCGCAAACTCTCCTTTTTTCTTCTCGTTTTAATATGTCTCGGTTGCTGGCTCTTAACGGAGGTTATTCTTTGTAGACTCGCTGGAGTTGTCTAGGGGGTTTCTTCGTTATTATATGTATTAATGATAACTCAACACAGTATTACATTTCTTCTATATAATATCTTGTTTAAATTGGCATCAGAAATATCAATATATATATAATCAGTGATCTATATATATATACATCGTATCATTAAAAGCTTATTTAACAATCCATTTGTGTGAGACGACTATGCGCTTACACAGTATATTTAACATCCAATCTTTCTATACGTCATTACTCAATATCACTATAATCTAATCACTGTTTCTGATTAGATTAACTTTTAATCACTTATGGTGGTTCGCCGAACTCTGTTTCTTCTATTTGTGAACAATTTAATTAGTTGGACAATCTTTTAAGGTTATATTTCTTATAGGTCCATATATTTAAAGTATCATAAATGAAGTTTATAGTTCTATATACGTAGATTGAGATCAGACCTTTCTCGGACCTGGAGTGAGGTCTAGTGTGTTTATTAGTGTTTTATTTAATAAAATCCATTTCTTATATAATGATTGAATCAGTGTATATATGATATAATAATTCCTAAAATTTGTTATTCCTAAACATTTGTTATGTTATCTAATATTACACCATCAAACCAGTTCGGTGCCTTTGTATTACATAACTGGACACCTGCAACCACGGCCTTGATAAACTGAGATTAGGCCTAACATCTTAAGTCATTTCCCGCGCGAAGCGAGATTGATAATTTTAGGCGCGAAAATAATAGCAGACGATTATGCATAATACAAATATATATATATTACATGGTAAACATTTGGCCATATATAGAAACAGTTTAATGTATTTATATAATACATTATTATTTATATATATAAATAATAAATATTTCGTGCAAATTGGGGTT
>CM026388.1:12975965-13073710 GCA_014843695.1 Archivesica marissinica | reverse complement strand
GATAAATAAACGTAAAACGCAGGCTTCGCTCAAATGGGCAACCCGTAGTGACGATAAATAAACGTAAAACGCAGGCTTCGCTCAAATGAGCAACCGGTAGCGACGATAAAGAAACGTAAAACGCAGGCTTCGCTCATATGGGCAACCGGTAGCAACGATAACTAAACGTAAAACGCAGGCTTCGCTCATATGGGCAAACGGTAGCGACGATAAATAAACGTAAAACACAGGCTTCGCTCATAATTATGAGCAACCCGTAGTGACGATAAATAAACGTAAAACGCATGCTTCGGCTCATGATGGGCCAACCGTAGCGACGATAAATAACTAAAACGCAGGCTCGCTCATATTATGAGCAACCGTAGCGACGTAAATAAACTGTAAAACGCAGGCTTCGCTCATAATTATTGAGCAACCAGTAGCGACGATACATACACTCAAACGCAGGCTTCGTTCATATGGGCAACCGTAGCGACAATAAATAAACGTAAAACGCAAGCTTCGTTCATATGGGTTAAAGGGGTTAAAGCTATTCACACGTATCAATTTCTGTGTGTGTTTTACGTTTATTTATCGTCGCTACCGGTTGCCCATATGAGCGACGCCTCCTGAAGAGATTAGTAATATTAGATTGTGGAGGATAGTGCAATGGTACAGACGGAGACCCATTACAGAGTCTCATCTGGTTCTTTTACGTGTACGGTGTAAAGCACCGACACGAGACCTCGGTTTAACGTCCCATCTGAAATACCTGCGATCGCTGGATTACCAGTCCAGTGTTTTACCACTGGGCTACAGATCCGTCTGTACGTATCAATTTACATGTATCACCATTTTATGTATTGTATATATTGCTGATGTATTACACATGTGATTGATAACAGCAATAACATATTATTAAACTAAGTTACACGTTGCTACATCTAGGGTCCCGACATCAGGAATAGAGTGATGAACAATACGACGAAATGTTCAAGTTTGTCACACATTACTAAATTTTGGGTCGACTTAGAGGATAAAGTGAGAAAAACGTCTTACCCCCTAGGAACAGATCCGCAGGGGTCAAATTGGTCATCCCATCTGTCTCTGTACTGTTGTTCTAACCTCAATGGTTCCAGACTGAAGAGCAAACCAGACATGCATATATATGAATAAATAAATAGTTTATTTTAGCTCGATTGCGAAACAAGTTCTTACAACTTATATTAATCACGTTCGAGACCTCATTCCTGATGGAATCCATCGCCACGAGGGAGAGTGAAGCGGCAACGTGGAATTTAAATGTCTTGCCTAAGGGCACAAGCGTAACGGCTCCAGCTAGGCTCGAACTCGGGACATTTCGCACCTGAAGCGAACGCTCATCCATTGCGCTATCACGACTTCCACGACACACGTCCATAAATAGATATACTACATAGTCCTATTTAAGTTCATTTAACGTCACTACCGGTTGCCCATTTGAGCGATGCGCAGCTTACCTAACAACATCTTTCCTTGACAGGCTCCATCGGTTTACCAGTGTCATATATACACAACTTAACTATTTAAGCCAAACACCGTGTCGAAAGTAAATACATTTCAGATTTACTAAATGAAGATGGCATTGAAATAATTCACTAAATAAAGCTAGTATAGTTTAAAAAATAAATGGGTTGCCAACCAAACCAAAAAACATGTACGTTCGAGAATCATTTGTTTGTTCGGGTTTTCGGCAATCAATTCCAAAGAGCATTCCTCCTTATAGAGAGTATTCAGGGGCGGTAACTGACTACTGTCTCTTATTGAATTAAAACTCACGACTGTGTAGATACTATTGACATCTGCTCATCAGGATATTTCCTATGCACAGAGGGTGAACCTTTTGCACATAATCTGAAAATAAAAATATCGTAGGAATAATATTTTGCATAATTCCCACATGACATCACCATTCCTACTGGGCGGCCATCTTGGATTGTACACACACACGCACGCACGCACGCCCGCCCGCCCGCCCGCCCGCCCGCCCGCCCGCCCGCCCGCCCGCGCCCGCCCTCCCGCACGGCAAGCCGCACGCACGCACGCACGCACACACACACACACACACACAATCTCATACAATCTCGCACACAGTATGACCTAGTCATACATACGTCCATACAATCTCTCACACAGTATGACGTAGTCTTACATACGTCCATACAATCTCGCACACAGCATGACCTAGTCTTACATACGTCCATACAATCTCGCACACAGTATGACGTAGTCTTACACACGTCCATACAATCTCGCACACAGCATGACCTAGTCTTACATACGTCCATACAATCTCGCACACAGCATGACCTAGTCTTACATACGTCCATACAATCTCACACACAGTATGACGTAGTCATACATGCGTCCATACAATCTCACACACAACATAGCATATAACAAGAGCCTCTTTTCTTTTCCCGCATCAGTGCATATGATGCATACACTTAATTTTACATACGTTCATACAATCTCACACTCTTACAATGTAGTCATACGTTATGATACATACGGATACATACCTCTCTCATATACCGTACGACGTAGTCTTTGTTTTACACCATTCCGCTCAGAACTGCAAACCATGTTTTATTTGCCAATAAATAACTGAAAGACACATATTATTTCTTAAATGTGTTACCTGTCGTCACTCATATGACCAGTATGAAGTGAGTGTGTTGGATATCGTCCATGCAATTGGTCTGGTTGTTTAGTCCTAGAGTAATTCTTTCCCGCCATATTTTCCTCAGATTCGTCTGATGAAGATCGACTTCCGGTTGAACAACTTTTTGATAATTCAGACCAATCGGTTGCAGGATTACTTCCGGTTGATTGCGACCAATCTTGGCTAGATGTGTTTCCGGTTCCGCTTGACTGTGATGCAATATCTGATCCCAGGTTGACGTAGCTGTAAATGATAGTACGTAATTATAATAATCAGCTGAAATGTTGGCGAACTTGTTTTGTTCAGACATTGTTCAATCTACCAATTAGTGTGGCAATATTTATTGTTCTAACACGACCCAGCTAATAGCATACATACTTATAGAGTAAATACTACCTCGGGTTATTCTGCGATATACCTACCTTGAACTATGCAGCGCGTACCATGTTTTTGGCTATTCCATTTATACAATGCGTGTAAAGTTTTATGAATGAAAGTCACGTAATGTTTGTAAATACTACCGTGGGAATTCGCGAAAGTGAGCTATTTTTAGAATCAGATAATCTCTTGTCCGTCTTGTTTTTCTGTTAAGTAACGTTTCAGTTACTATTATGGACAGTTTTATTTGAGAAAATAAATAAAATTATTGATCAGTTACAACTTGTGTTCATTTATGCACTAGATTGATATTTTCCATAAAAAATAACATCATCACCCCTTATGCGGGAGGATATTTCGAAAGCCAAATGCAGCGGAGTACCACGCGTTTGAAGAAAATACTCCTTTGATTCTCGTCTAAAAGTATTAGAAGTAACTCGTGTTAGAATCGAAATTATAAGTATCAACCGTGGTATATCGCAGAATAACCCTCGTTTGAAGTTCTTATGCGTAGAAATATATAACGATATATTTCTACGCATACGAACGACAAACGAGGGTTATTTTGCGATATACCACTGTTGATACTTATTAATTCTTAAATAATATAATCGTATACGGATCTGTTTTGACACACAAGTGACTTGTTATTTAAAGTTTATTTTTTTTAACAACTTTTATTAATCACTCTCCTTGGCGCTGATGAAAGCGTGTGGGAGGAAACCGGAGTACCCGAAGAAAACACACCTGTCCGATCTGGCAACCAACGTACCATCTCACATACTTCCCAGTCCGTGGATCGAACCCGGGTTGCATTGGTTAGAAGCAAGTGTCTGGTTTAATTACTACTGATGACAAAGAATATGAAAATATGTAATCAAGTTAATCAGAGAAAATAACAAAATGAACGAAATAATACGAGATCAACTGGATAACATAAAAGGGTCACCTGTAGATATGTAAACTACTGAGCGAAATAATGCAATTGAGATGTTTCACTTTAATACGCGATGAATCGGATAACATAACATGGTCACCTGTAGATATGTAAACTACTGAACGAAATAATGCAATTGAGATGATTCACTTTAAAGCGACATTATATCGCAAAAAGCGAATACAATGCATGTGTTCAAGTATAAATGCATTGCTACTACAAATTCTTCCGAATACATTCCTCTACCAACATTGAATCAATAAACAGTGTTTTTATGATCTATAAACGTTCACAATTGAAAGTAGGATTTCAAATAACGATCATTCATGCTCCTGAATTGACGTGTGTTTGTCATCGTTGTCAATACTAAACTATAATGTCGTTTAGAGATAATTTAACTAAGATTAGTCTACACATAAATATGCACTGGCACACATGTGAGATATAACGATAAATCAGAACCATAAATCGTGTTATTCAGGATACACGAGTTGCATTACGCATGGATGTTGACCCCTATTTACATTATTTTGCTATGTCAACAAACCGCGTATACGATGTTTGTTTATTAGTTGAAATACTCAGTTGTTGAGGCAAATATTTGGGGGGGGGGAATATTATACCATATAATACATTCTGTAGAAATTTGCATTTTCACTGATGTAGTGTCGCTTTAATACGAGATCAATCGGAACACCTCAAATTGTTTATTTATCTTCTTGATTGTAATGTTCTTACAATAAATACATTGAGGGTAATTGGTATTTTTATGTGACAGATCGAATTTATTATTATGATTTTTCAATGAAATATAGAAATTTAGTAGTGAAATAAAATGTGTTCTTCAACTGCTTCTTTTTATGGATAGGATAAAAGCCGAAAACGATCCAATATTTTACATATTGGATCCATTTGAGGCTTATATCTTACTTAAAACACACGCTTATATAACAAAATCCTACTAAATAAAATTCGTATATTTATTTACGCGTAAGATTTGATATGATACTCTGGCCTTTTTGATACTTTATTTATTTTACAACGATTGCGAAGCAAGTTTTAACAACTTATATTAATCACTCTCGTTGGCTCGGATGTAAGCGTATATGTGGTCATGCATGTGGGAGGAAACCGGAGTACCCGGAGAAAACCCACCTGTCCGATCTGGCGACCACCATACCATCTCACATACGTCCCTGTCCGAGGATCGAACCCGGGTTGCCTTGGTGAGAAGCGAGCGCGCTAACCACTGCGCTAATCGGACAGCCTACTCTGGCCTTTTGATAGCAGTTCAATATTAATAATAATGGACTGCAAGTACAAAGGTATGACGTCACGGCAGTGTTTAAGTCACTGCTAAATTATAAAATAAAGAAATTGACTGATGTAATTATGTTCCATTAATGTCAAACCCCTTGCGGGGACCTATATGTGTTCCTGGGCAGGCTTAGCCGACCTAAGTGGTTAACCAGTACTAAGCAATGTGTGTGAGGTGCCTTGCTCAATGACACTACATACGTGGCCTGACCGAGTATCGAACCCAGGTCCATTCCGTTCGATTCCAAATCCGACGCCCTGTCACTGGACGACGGACGCCACACTGATATGAATACTCTCAAATTGATGTGTCGAAGGTTAGAGTGGGGAAATACCTGAGTTAATTTATCATTACCTAGTATGTCATTTGTGAATTAGTACAGGTATGCCACCAGTCGCATACATTTACAGCTCTTGATAAATTCTTAAAGTTTCTGAACTGTTAATGACGTGTTAGGTTATACAGCACGCACCTAGTCATAATATTACTTAACTAATTGCCTTTTCTTTACCAATTTAGGCTTTAACTATTATAATAGTTGTTTGTTTTCTTATTGGTAATTAGATGAGGATATCCTTATTAACTCTACACGCTATCTTGAAATTAGCAGACGGATCTGTAGTCCAGTGGTATCACGCTGGACTGGTAATCCAGGGGTCGCAGGTTCGATCCCACGTCTGACCCTAATAAAATTAACAGTCTTTCAGACGGGACATTAAACAGAGCTCTCGGGTCAGTGCTGTACACCGTGCACGTAAAAGAACCAGAGGAGAAACAGAAACATATAATGTCCCGTTTCTGTGTTATATCGATGAGATGGCGGATTTCAAATATTACATTTAGATGGTAATGGATCGATTCGGCGTAATTGAACTAATGACGACTTAAATATTGAGACAATATATCAAATCAGACGCACCTTGTACTTTTTAAAAATATTTATCGTTCCGTTGACCCGTAAACAATGGCGGCCAATTACAAGAGTTGTATCAACATTGCAGTGCCTCGCTTTCGATTCAAGTGCGACATTAATTAAGTCACGTGCTAATGTGGCGTCCGTGGTCCAGTGGTAGAGCGGCGAATTTGGAATCGAACGGTCCCGGGTTCGATACTCGGTCAGGCCACGTATGTAGTGTCATTGAGCAAGGCACCTCACACACATTGCTTAGTACTGGTTAATCGCTTAGGTCGGCTAAGCCTGCCCTGGAAAACCTGTCTACGTCCCCGCGAGGGGTTTGACATTAAAGGTACATACATACATACAATAAGCCTATTAATAGGATTAATGCCAGTCAACACGGACAATCCCCAATTTCCCCAAGGCGTTGATATTATCAGAAACTCAATACGGCCCAATTAATAATCGCAGTGTTAAAATATATTTATTTGACTGACCACGCAAATTATATCGACGCCTGTTCCCAGGCTATGTTACCAATAAACCACTGCCCTACCCCAAAACACAGTTATGAGAAGCATGATCTAGATCTCTACTCAAACGTGCTGAACAATGATAACGTAACAGGATCCAGGTTGGGCGGGAGGATATGACATACGGTGCGTGTGTTTATTACATTTGTTAGTACAGGGTGTTACATAAATATCGCTAATTGTTACAATATATGCGATACAGCCTGTCATAAGCTGACAGATACACCATGTGTAAAACCAGTGCGGTAAACAAATAACAGTAAATTGACATTTATTGCGCATAGTAAAATTTCAATTTAATATCATTGCCAACGGAATTCTTAATTAGTTAGTAATTCATTTATACAGTTGTTTTTTCCGAATTGTCATAAACGTTTGTTGTCAAAAGTATATTTATAGTGTTTATATATTGCGAAAGGGCAAGGTCTTTGCCATAATAGAGTGACCTGAATGTACTGTCTACAAATACAGGGGACAACAGTGATCAAAATTGTAATGGTTACGGTCGTTGCCTTCAAATTACTTTCACCTCACAGCTGTAGGTTTGAATCTAACAGGGGATGTGCAATTATTTCACGTGAAGAAATTATGCATCTAATTTGTGGAAGGTCAGTGGGTTTACCCGAGTGTCTATCCTGCTTGGGTGGCGGACATCCTGGATCTTCCTCCACCAATAACAGTTGAACAGTCGCCATATGACCTAAACGGTTGGTGCGACTTTAAACCAAAACACAAATAACAACTAAAAAGATACAAATACACACTCAAGTATGTATTGCATTATTAACTAGAGTAATTAAATAGCTGTTACATGTGTGTGTGTCTGTTCATTTTACTTGGACTGGTAATCCAGGGATCACTGGTTCGATCCTAATAAAATTAACAGTCTTTCAGGTGGGACTTTAAACCGAGGCCTCGTGTCGGTGCTTTACATCATGCACGTAAAAGAACCAGATGAGACTCTGGAATGGGTCTCTGTCTGTATTGTTGCACTATCCTCCAAAATATTAAAGCAGCATTACAACGCATGAAATAAAAGATATTTGAAAAATTCAATTTTTACGTATGGGTAGCAATGCAGCTACACATTCTAACATTATACTTGGTAAACTGTTTGTTAGCGATAAAACAAACTCGAAACCGAAAGTAGGACTTTCCGAGTCGATCGGTCACGCACTTGATTACATTCGGAATACATCGTCCCCATTTGTCTCACGATGTCTTTTTTAATTAAATTACTTGATATGTTGATTCATACCTCTGTTAGCTAAGTCTTGTAGGGACATTTCTACATCCCCGCGAAGGGTTCGACATTAGAGGAAGATAGATATATAGTATTTCATGTTCAAAATATATACGTTGTTATCTACATCTCTGGTGTTTCACACAGGCGCGATGTGCGTGTTTATATTTCGTGTGTTGATAAAACAAATTCGCGTATACGACGGTTTAAATTTATTGGAATTTTATCGTTTCTGAGCGACTATTTCGATTTTTGTAAACACACACACATTAATATTTATATTTTACCCAAAACATCCTTTATTACGATTTAATGCTGCTTTAAATGACTAATCGCTTCAGAAGGCGTCACTCACATGGGCAACCGGTAGCACCGGTACACACACTCATGTTACTTGTGTACATTAGGTAGATATTACTGGAACTACATGAGATTCTGGCATTGATTATGAACATTGGTTTGACTACTACATTGTCAATGTGTGTCGTATTGGTAATGGCGTCAAGAGGTGCTTCTATGAGGGAAAGGGTCTATGAACATTGGTTTGGCTACTACATTGTCAATGTGTGTCGTATTGGTAATGGCGACAAGGGGTGCTTTTATGAGGGAAAGGGTTTACGAACATTGGTTTGACTACTAGATTGTCAATGTGTGTCGTATTGGTAATGGCGTCAGGAGGTGCTTCTATGAGGGAAAGGGTTTACGAACATTGGTATGGCTACTACATTGTCAATGTGTGTCGTATTGGTAATGGCGTCAAGAGGTGCTTCTATGAGGGAAAGGGTTTATGAACATTGGTTTGGCTACTACATTGTCAATGTGTGTTGTATTGGTAATGGTGTCAAGAGGTGCTTCGATGAGGGAAAGGGTTTACGAACATTGGTTTGGCTACTACATTGTCAATGCATGTCGTATTGGTAATGGTGTCAATCGGTGCTTCTATGAGGGAAAGAGTTTACGAACATTGGTTTGGCTACTACATTGTCAATGTGTGTTGTATTGGTAATGGTGTCAATAGGTGCTTCGATGAGGGAAAGGGTTTACGAACATTGCTTTGGCTACTACATTGTCAATGCATGTCGTATTGGTAATGGTGTCAAGCGGTGCTTCTATGAGGGAAAGAGTTTACGAACATTGGTTTGGCTACTACATTGTCAATGTGTGTTGTATTGGTAATGGCGTCAAGAGGTGCTTCTATGAGGGAAAGGGTTTACGAACATTGGTTTGGCTACTACATTGTCAATGCATGTCGTATTGGTAATGGTGTCAAGAGGTGCTTCTATGAGGGACAGGGTTTACGAACATTGATTTGGCTACTACATTGTCAATGCATGTCGTATTGGTAATGTCGTCAAGAGGTGTTTCTATGAGGGAAAGGGTTTATGAACATTGGTTTGGCTACTATATTGTCAATGTATGTCGTATTAGTAATGGCGACGAGATGTGCTTCTATGAGGGAAATGGTTTAAGAACATTGGTTTGGCTACTACATTGTCAATTAAGTCGTATTAGTAATGGTGTCAAGCGGTGCTACTATGAGTTAAGTGTTGTGAAATGTATAATCACTTAATACAGGTTGGCTGCTTAATACAGGTTGGATGCTTGATACAGGTTGGCTGCTTAATACAGGCTGGCTGCTTAATACAGGTTGTCTGCTTAATACAGGTTGGATGCTTAATACAGATTGGCTGCTTAATACAGGTTGGCTGCTTAATACAGGTTGGCTGCTTAATACAGGTTGGCTGCTTAATACACGTTGGCTGCTTAATGGAGGCGTACACTAACACATGTTTGATTGTATTAGATATTACTGGTTTATATTGCCTCCCTTGACAAATGAAGTCGGATGTATCCCGAAATATATATTGGTCATTGTTTTTTGAAATTAATTTTATTTTACTGTTAACACGATATGATAAAATTTATGTGATTTTACCAAAATTTATAACACATTCTACAGTAACGCATCCATTGGATATGCTGTAGCATAACAGTCGAGATTCAAATATTTAATAATTATGAGATGAGAAATTGGGTGCAAATGTATAGCATATTGTGCAAAGATGACAGAGAGTTATCCATTCTTGTTTATACACATTTATTTTAGCTTGATTGCGAAACAAGTTCTTTCAACTTAAAACTTATATCACTCACTATTGAAACATCATTCCTGGTGGAATACATCGCCACGAGGGAGAGAGAAGAGGCAATGTGGAATTTAAATGCCTTGCCTCAAGGCACAATCGTAACGGCTCCAGCGGGGCTCGAACAACGGAACGCTTGTGCCTGAAGCGAACGCACTATCACTGTGCTATCACGATTTCCAATAATTTGCTTCAGTTAATTAAGGCGGTGACTACAGACGGATCTGTAGTCCAGTGGTAATACGCTGGACTGGTAATCCAGGGATCGCAGGTTCGATCCCCCGTCTGACCCAAATAAACTTAACAGTCTTTCAGATGGGACTTTAAGCCAAGGTCTCGTGTCGGTGCTGTACACCGTGCACGTAAACGAACCAGAGGAAACACTGGACTGGGTCTCTGTCTGTATCATTGTACTATCCTCCAACATTCTAAAATGACTAATCTCTTTAGGAGGCGTCGCTCATATGGGCAACCGGTATCGACGATAAATACACTTAAAACACACACAAACACAGGTGGTGACTGACCGATGGCTCTCGTTCATCTCATCAGACGAGAAACTGTAAAGTTTAAGTCTTAATAAAGCATTCTTCTTCTTCATAACCTCCTTAAAGAGTAGCGACTGGGCAGTATCTGACCACTTTCTCCCAATATGTACCACAACGATTATTACAAAATAACGGATTATTCGAATGCTTATTCTTAACTGCAGGCTTAGCAAGAGTTACTAATGCTTAGCAAGGGTTAATAATGCTTAGCAAGAGTTACTAATGCTTAGCAAGAGTTACTAATGCTTAGCAAGTGTTACTAATGCTTAGCAATAGTTACTAATGCTTAGCAAGTGTTACTAATGCTTAGCTTAATCAAGTAGATAATGGTACTGATGCTATCGCACTTTTCTCCAATCTCGTACTCAAACTCAACTGGAAGTGGAAGTCGTAGTAGGGCAGACCCGGAGTTCGAGCCCAGCAGTAGCCGTAACGAGAGTGTCCTTAGGCAAGGCATTTCAATTCCACATTGCTTCTTCTCTCTCCCTCGTGGCGATGGATACCATCAGGAATGAGGTCTCGAGAATGATTAATATAAGTTGTAAGAACTTGTTTCGCAAACGAGCTAAACTAAATTTGTATAAACTTAGCTCCACTGATTGTATTGGTTGATTCTGAGATTCAATCTGTGTCGAACCAATCAGAAACTTGAGACTGAGTTCAAGATTGGAGAACCTCGGGGCCTGATTGTTCTTGTGCTGTTTTACACACTGGATAAATAATATTTCTGTTAATTGTAACACGTTGTTTATGCTAGAAAATGAAATACAATTGTTTTGACAGTGTTGCATTTGATCTGAGCATACTGTAAGCATACATACCTTAGTCGCGATATGAGTATATCCGGTGTAACTATTTTCACAACTTCCGTATTTGTATCTTTCTTTTTAGATCGAACTAAAGGTCCAAATATTCTCAGTAATATAGCTACAACAGTCAAAACACCTACAACAACAAAAGCGCCGATCACAACTATTTCCGCAGTCCCTATATTACCACTTTCATGTAACACTTCCGGTTTCCGTATAGTTACTTCCGGTGGAGAATTATTCACCGAATTAAATGTTCTTGTTGCAATATCGTGTAGATTTTGAGCAATTTCTGTTGTAGATTGTACAATGATATGTCGAACACCATTTGCTAATGAACTGTGTTCATTATTCGCAAATATCCGTTCAGTTATGTCCGTATCCTTGTCTGGGAAGACGAATGAAATGTTTCGAAGCAAAGTGTGTGCATCAGTGTCATTTCCCGCCTCAACAATTAGATTGTCGTCTGCAGCTACACCGCCCTCGGTATTTATTGGCATGTTTAATGTGTGTTTATTTTATGTTATTCAGTTCAGGCCGTCGAGAGCTATCAAGTTTAATTATCTGATTGTTTCATCCGCTCGACTTGTCTCCCCTTCGGCTACACTGAAAGATAACATAATAACGAAGGTTACCAACGTTTTAATATACAATGATCTATACGTCAAAACAATCTTTCAAAATTCGTTTAATGGCAATTTTAATGCATTGTTTTATTGCCGTGTACTAAGCTTATAGAGGGGGAAATGTACCTATACTGACATCAAAAAGAAACCGTGCACCTGCCTTAGAGGCAAAATATATATCAGATCATTTTACTTTTGTATCACCATGCAGACCTCTTTTCTCTCTTCTGTTTTTTTCTTCTAGGTGTAATTGAACATTTTTTCACCACTTTAAGGCCAACATGATAATGACTTGATATATTTATATACACTATTATTCATGCCGTTTGTTTATTCTACTCTTTAAAAAATGTACGTTATTGTAAGGTGCTTGTGGGATGCCCTCGACCCACAGGTCACCTATGACGAGGAAAATAAACGAGCCTTAAACGTGGTTCCAAAAAAAAAAAAAAAAAAAAAAATATTTTTGTCTCACCGTTCATGTCATATAATACAAACATATTCATGAATATACATAAAAACATGCAAAACTATCTTTAAAAATTCGTTTAATGGCAATTTTAATGCATTGTTTTATTGCCGTGTACTAAGCTTATATAAGGGGGAATGTACCTATACTGAGATATAGAGAATATTAGGTTACTGTCTTATAAATTTTAATAGGCGAGTCGGAGAAAAAATACAAGGCGAGGCTCTGTGTAATATACACAGGTGTGCCAGGTGTCGCGTATATTGCACAGCATTGTCTGTATTGTGCTGTATGTAAGAGATGAGGGTGGTTCACATGTGTCAGGAGACGAGCCTAATAAATTAAAATTTATAAGACAGTAACCTAATATTCTATTTATCCTACATTCTGAGTGTGCACCCGACACAAAAACACACAAACTAGCCATGACAGCTTACAAACTCGCTATGCACTTGGTAATATGTTGCGCATTGAAATTTCTACCCACGTCACGAAAGCTTTATTAGGCACTAACTAATAAAGCAAAATTTATTAGGCAGGCCGTTTTTGTTATTTCGGTAGAATAAAAAAGAAACCGTGCACCTGCCTTAGAGGCTAAATATATATCAGATCATTTTATTTTTGTATCACCATAAATGTCATATATTGTGTGTGTTTTACGTTTATTTATCGTCGCTACAGGTTGCCCATATGAGCGACGCCTCCTGAAGAGATTAGTCATTTTAGATGTTTGGAGGATAGTGCAATGATGCAGAGAGAGACCCATTCCAGAGTCTCCTCTGGTTCTTTTACGTGCACGGTGTAAAGCACCGACACGAGACCTAGGTTTAACGTCCATTCTGAAAGACTGTTAATTTTATTAGGGTCAGACGGGAGATCGAACCTGCGATCCCTGGATTACCAGTCCAGCGTGTTACCACTGGACTACAGATCCGTCATATAATACAAACACATTCATAATTATACATACAAACATGCATGCCATTATATAGGAATTGAGAGAGACACTGGTGTATATATAATAAAACATTTGAAAACAATTTATCTCTATATTGTCAGAATACACTGTCTTTGTCTTTGACAATACCTCCTTTGAGAACAGCCGGGCTACATATTACATATTCTTAAACTATTCCGCATTATTAAGAATTGTTTTCGCAATATATACAATAAAAGATACATTTAAAATGTCTAAAATTAGTGGTTATGACCTAGAATACAAGCGCTTTTTTTCTTTAGCATAAAATATTATATCATTTTAGAACAACATATAGGCACATTTGGACATCTATACGCTTATATATGTTGTGAATTATTATTTTCGTCACTCATGATAGTAAAATCCATAATTCTAAAATGTGTAGCGAATAAATAACGCTCAATAATGCATTTTTCATAACTAGTTTTAACATTCATTCCAACACAATCATGTTACGGTAGTCTAGCACAGCACCATGTATGTCATTTGAACGCAATACAATATGTGTAAACTAATGCATTTGTCAGAAAAGAACTATTTTTAACACAGAATTTCATTTCAACACAATCATGTTAAGGTTGTCTAGCAAATCTCCATGTATATTATTTGAAAGCAATACAATATATTTAAACTAATGCATTTTTCACAAAGGAACTATTTTTTAATATTCATTTTAACACAATCATGTTAAGATTATCTAGCAAAGCACCATGTATGTTAGTTGAAAGCAATACATTATGCTTAAACTAATGCATTTTTCACAAAAGAACTATTTTTTAATATTCATTTTAACACAATCATGTTAAGATTATCTAGCAAAGCACCATGTATGTTATTTGAACGTAATACAATATGTTTAAACTAATGCATATTTCACAAAAGAACTATTTTTAACATTCATTCGAACACAATTATGTTAAGGTAGTCTAGCAAAATACCATGTATGTTATTTCAAAGCAATACAATATGTATAAACTAATGCATTTGTCAAAAAAGAACTATTTTTTAAAATCCATTCCAACACAATAATGTTAAGGTTATCTAGCAAAGCAATACCATATGTATTAACTCCTACTTTTTACAGAACTATTTTTAACATTTATTCCAAAACTATCATGTTCAGGTTGTCTAGCAAAGCACCATATATCCCAACAGTGTCGTATGAATACATCTAGAACGTATTTATACCGCCACTTGTCAGTCACACTCAATTATATTTGGGCGTTAAAATTATCTTTATTAATATTTGTCATTTATCACAATATGATTAATTAAACATTCACAACTGCACTAACAATCAGTGCACTAATGTATAATATTTCATATAAAATGTCAATATATCATTAATAAATCTTCGCTGGTTCCCATTATTAATGCCTGTGCACTGCGCATGCGTAATTGTGTCATGCTGATATTAGTGTTATCTATTATAAATAAATAATGCAAATACAATGTTAATATATTGTTTGGCAATATTAAACTGAGACATTTGCATATTCCGTGAACTTACTTCGTTAAAAATCGGATTTCCGAAGTAAAATATGAGCTTTAGATTATGGTACACTTACTTACGTAATTGATTCAAATATTAACGGTAAAAACCTAATGTATGTCCTGGTCGTAGTTCACGGAAACTTACGAAGACTTTGGCGGAGATTAATGAGTCTCAGTTTAATGTTGCCAAGTAATAACACTACCTTTTATAAGTCGCTAATTACAAACACAGTTGTGATTTTTTTAGGCTAAACTATATGTTAACGGTAGGCTATTTGCAAACAGAACCTAGATCATCCATTGTATAAAGGAAGGCATACGCCGTGTAACCGAAATGCTGTGGGTTCAAGTCCTGTCAGAAACACCGTGATGGAGTAAGAAATACTTTAATCTACATGGCCTCTTCGCTCTCTCCCCCTCCCTCTCTCTCTCCCTCCCTCTCTATATCCCTCTCTCTCCCTATCTCCCTCTCTCCCCTCTATCTCCCTCCCTATCTCCATATCTCTCCTCTCTCTCCCTCCCTCTCTATCCCTCCCTCTCCCTCTCCATCACTCTCTCCCTCCCTATATATCTCCCTCTCTCCCTCTATCCCTCCCTCCCTCTATCTCTCTCCCTCCCTCCCTCTCTCTCCATATATCTCCCTCTCTCCCTCTCTCTCCCTCTCTCTCCCTCTCTCTCTCAAATCCACCAGTCATGATGCATCTCTTGATTTCAATGTTTAGATGATATATTTTGTTATTTGTTATATAAGGATAGAATATAGAACTCTGGTCTTTTGACAGCAATTCAATATTAATAATAACGGACTACAAGTACTAAGGTATGACGTCACGACTGTGTTTTAAGCACGTACATGTGATGCTTTACGATAGTCGTATCTTTTATATGACCAGCCAATCAGATTACAGGAGACATGACTGTGTTTTAAGCACGTACATGTGATGCTTTACGATAGTCGTCTCTTTTATATGACCAGCCAATCAGATTACAGGAGACATGACTGTGTTTTAAGCACGTACATGTGATGCTTTACGATAGTCGTATCTTTTATATGACCAGCCAATCAGATTACAGGAGACTAGGTGAGTTATAATGACGTTTTTAAGTATAGGATATAAGCCGAAAACGATCTAATATGTAAACATATTGGACTGTATGAGGCACGTAGCGCCGATGACATTAACCAATATGTACATATTGGATCCGTTTGAGGCTTATATCTTACTTAAGACACACTTATATAGTTATATAACAAGATCCTACTAACTAAAATTGTTAATTTCGTACATGTACACATAGGATTTAATATGATACTCTGGTCCTTTGATAGCAGTTCAATATTAATAATAATGGACTGCAAGTACAAAGATATGATGTCATGGCAGTGTTTTAACTTGTTGTTAACACTTTGGACTGCAAAACCAGGAATCGCAGATTCGATCCCTCCTCTGAACGTGTAATCATATTAACAGTCTTTCAGATGTGACTGAGTTGTCACACTTGTCACGGTATGCTTCTGTATTTAGAGCATCTTATGTATATTGCATTATCCTCCAAAGTTATGAACAATATACTTCTGTAGTAGGCCTACCAATTAACCATCATACGGACGAGGATAATGATTCAGAGTGTCTTATGTATATTGCACTATCCTCCAAAGTTATGAACAATATACTTCTGTAGGTGTTCTACCAATTAACCAACATAAGGGCTAGGATGATGATTTAGAGTGTATTCTGTATCTTGCACTATCCTCCAAACATAGTTTTAATAATAGACTTCTGCAGGCGTCGCCCAGAGCAGAGTAACCATGGGCGTCGATAAATAAACGTAGGCCTATTCCAAAAAATTAATGCAGCTGCATGTCTCAACAGTGCATTTTTCGATTAGGTTGTGTGAAAGATCTCATTTCCTTTACTCTGTAATGACCTTTAGTAATTATTAACACAGTAGATCAAACAATACTGAAAGGGTGCGCGACTTCTCTGCTCCCATTACAGCATGTAAGTATTCAAGCTAAATATTATTCTATTGAGCTTCACAATTACAGATGCAATTTTAAACATTTACCCATGACAATAATATATGGAAATATAAATAAAAATGTATACATATATATATATAACTAGGATTCTAGAAATTGGATAAGAACACATTTTATCATGATATCTACACCATTACAGTATATAAGTGAGTGATTGGATTAACGATAAAAGTGGCAATATGAACCATAGACCCAAACACCGCCGTAAGAATGACAATCGTGATGTTTCCAGTACAGTGAATGGGCCAGTATGTGGGGGGAACTACTTCCCTTCTCCCAATACAGCATTTAAGTATTCAAGCTATAGTATCCGATATGGCGACCTTTTAACTGACGCATGCGCAACGATATTTTTATTTTTTAATATGCAAATGACATGTGGGGGAACTACTTCCCGTCTCCCAATACAGCATTTAAGTATTCAAGCTATAGTATCCAATATGGCGACCTTTTAGCTGACGCATGCGCATCGAGATTTTTATTATTTAAAATGCAAAGGAAATAATTATGGGGGAACAAATGTAGATTTTGAAATAATGATGAATCAATTTCATACTCGCAAATTAGAAACAAATGGTTACTTATGAACACGATTTTTCGTAAATGTCATTCATTGCTTGTCAAATAGAATTGAACAAGGCAGTTACATGTGTACCTTAGCTAATGGTGAAAATGTCAGTAGTCCAGTGTTTAACACGTTGGAATTAACACTGCGAATACATGGATCTCAGGTTCGATCTCTCATCTGACACTAATAATATTAACATTCTTTCAGATGGGACATTAAACCGAGGTCTCGTGCCGGTACTCTACGCCGTACATGTAAGAGAACCAACGGAGACTCTGGATTGGGTCTCTGTCTGTATCATTGCACACACCTTCAAAGTCTAAAATGACCAATCTCAATAGGAATCATCGCTCATAATTATAGGCACCCTGAAACAACGAAAAATAAACGTAAAGCACAAAGGCCACGTGCCCAGATATAGACATATGGCCCAATGCAAAACATAAACCTATACATTAAATAAACAATGTAAATGAATTATACCGCAGTACCAGCAAAAGGTATACAGCGACTATTCATCATTCAATTTAAGTTGTCCAGTGGTTAATAAGGTGAATGCGAATCAAGGGATCGCAGGTTCGACCCCCTGTTTACGTTAGTTGTATCTTTAATGGCACCAGTCAATCAATCAGATCACACGATGTGTTTACGTGCGCTAGAATGAAGTCTCAGCTTGTGGTTAACACGTTGGACTGTGAACCCAGGAATCGTATGTTCGAACGTATAATACTAGTAATGTTAACAGTATTTCAGATGGGACTATAACCGAGGTCTCGTATGTTCGATTCCTCCTCTGAACGTATAATACTAGTAATGTTAACAGTATTTCAGATGGGACTATAACCGAGGTCTCGTATGTTCGATTCCTCCTCTGAACGTATAATACTAGTAATGTTAACAGTATTTCAGATGGGACTATAACCGAGGTCTCGTATGTTCGATTCCTCCTCTGAACGTATAATACTAGTAATGTTAACAGTATTTCAGATGGGACTATAACCGAGGTCTCGTATGTTCGATCCCTCCTCTGAACGTATAATACTAGTAATGTTAACAGTATTTCAGATGGGACTATAACCGAGGTCTCGTATGTTCGATCCCTCCTCTGAACGTATAATACTAGTAATGTTAACAGTATTTCAGATGGGACTATAACCCAGGTCTCGTATGTTCGATCCCTCCTCTGAACGTATAATACTAGTAATGTTAACAGTATTTCAGATGGGACTATAACCGAGGTCTCGTATGTTCGATTCCTCCTCTGAACGTATAATACTAGTAATGTTAACAGTATTTCAGATGGGACTATAACCGAGGTCTCGTATGTTCGATTCCTCCTCTGAACGTATAATACTAGTAATGTTAACAGTATTTCAGATGGGACTATAACCGAGGTCTCGTATGTTCGATCCCTCCTCTGAACGTATAATACTAGTAATGTTAACAGTATTTCAGATGGCACTACATGTATAACCGAGGTCTCGTATGTTCGATCCCTCCTCTGAACGTATAATACTAGTAATGTTAACAGTATTTCAGATGGGACTATAACCAGGTCTAGTATGTTCGATTCCTCCTCTGAACGTATAATACTAGTAATGTTAACAGTATTTCAGATGGGACTATAACCCAGGTCTCGTATGTTCGATTCCTCCTCTGAACGTATAATACTAGTAATGTTAACAGTATTTCAGATGGGACTATAACCGAGGTCTCGTATGTTCGATCCCTCCTCTGAACGTATAATACTAGTAATGTTAACAGTATTTCAGATATCACTACATGTATAACCGTGGTCTCGTATGTTCGATCCCTCCTCTGAACGTATAATACTAGTAATGTTAACAGTATTTCAGATGGCACTACATGTATAACCGAGGTCTCGTATGTTCGATCCCTCCTCTGAACGTATAATACTAGTAATGTTAACAGTATTTCAGATGGGACTATAACCGAGGTCTCGTATGTTCGATTCCTCCTCTGAACGTATAATACTAGTAATGTTAACAGTATTTCAGATGGGACTATAACCGAGGTCTCGTATGTTCGATCCCTCCTCTGAACGTATAATACTAGTAATGTTAACAGTATTTCAGATATCACTACATGTATAACCGTGGTCTCGTATGTTCGATCCCTCCTCTGAACGTATAATACTAGTAATGTTAACAGTATTTCAGATGGCACTACATGTATAACCGAGGTCTCGTATGTTCGATCCCTCCTCTGAACGTATAATACTAGTAATGTTAACAGTATTTCAGATGGGACTATAACCCAGGTCTAGTATGTTCGATTCCTCCTCTGAACGTATAATACTAGTAATGTTAACAGTATTTCAGATGGGACTATAACCCAGGTCTCGTATGTTCGATTCCTCCTCTGAACGTATAATACTAGTAATGTTAACAGTATTTCAGATGGGACTATAACCGAGGTCTCGTATGTTCGATCCCTCCTCTGAACGTATAATACTAGTAATGTTAACAGTATTTCAGATATCACTACATGTATAACCATGGTCTCGTATGTTCGATCCCTCCTCTGAACGTATAATACTAGTAATGTTAACAGTATTTCAGATGGCACTACATGTATAACCGAGGTCTCGTATGTTCGATCCCTCCTCTGAACGTATAATACTAGTAATGTTAACAGTATTTCAGATGGGACTATAACCCAGGTCTAGTATGTTCGATTCCTCCTCTGAACGTATAATACTAGTAATGTTAACAGTATTTCAGATGGGACTATAACCCAGGTCTCGTATGTTCGATTCCTCCTCTGAACGTATAATACTAGTAATGTTAACAGTATTTCAGATGGGACTATAACCCAGGTCTCGTATGTTCGATTCCTCCTCTGAACGTATAATACTAGTAATGTTAACAGTATTTCAGATGGGACTATAACCCAGGTCTAGTATGTTCGATTCCTCCTCTGAACGTATAATACTAGTAATGTTAACAGTATTTCAGATGGGACTATAACCCAGGTCTAGTATGTTCGATTCCTCCTCTGAACGTATAATACTAGTAATGTTAACAGTATTTCAGATGGGACTATAACCGAGGTCTCGTGTATCGGTGTCATGCTTCTGGTACATCTTCTGTATCTTACTCAATCCTCCAAAAACAATATCCTCCAAACACAATATCCTCCCAAAACAGTATCCTCCAAACACACCACCCCCAAAACAATATCCTCCAAAACAATACAATCCAAAGCAGTATCCTCCCAACACTATCCTCCACACACCAATATCCTCCAAAACAGTATCCTCCAAAAACAAACACTAATATTCCTCCAAGGCTTTGTCCCAATTAACGGGCGACGATAATAAACGAATCCAAAAATGTTGGGGACGGGTTCCTGTATTGCGCGAAAGGACATCCGGATAGATAAAAAAAATCCTGCATGGCAAATTGGGATTCGAACATGCAGCTGTTTGGGGCAAATAAATGAATTGAGTTCTGAAAGTGACATATTAACTTTTTTAATTTCAATGTATATTATGTGTTGTTGCGGAATTCAAGTTAATTATTGATGTCGTTATACTACAATAATGCTAACTCTTGTCTTAATAAAACGTATGCATGTATGCATTAGTATGCAAGTATATTTATATATATTTATATATATGCAAAACATATTTCTTAAGTCAGAGTAGAACTGGAATGTCTGTTCATTAAATATATTTGTGTGTTTTACCATTTATTTATCGTCGCTAGCGGTTGCACACATGAGCGACGCCTCCCGAAGAGATTAGTCATTTTAGATTTTTGGAAGATAGTGCAATGATACAGAGAGAGAGAAACCCATTCCAGAATCTCCTCTGGTTCGTTTACGTGCACGGTGTAAAGCACCGACACGAGACCTCGGTTTAACGTCCCATCTGAAAGACTGTTAATTTTATTAGGGTCAGACGGGGGATCGAACCTGCGATCCCTGGACTCTATGAGCTTATTGGTCGAATATATACATAGATGAACGTATATGTCCTGATTGCATACACTTTCACATGAGGGTTTCCAACTAATGTTATGTAGCTTACATGCGCACTTGAAGCTACGGGCATGCGCATTCGCATTAATTGGCAACGTTCGTTGCGAGAAAAGGCGTGTCTTATAGTCTACGCTGTTCCAATGATGATCTATTTACCTGTTCTGTGACATTGTAAGTTGCAAATCTGGACTAAAACATATGCAACGTGTACTATATTTTCTTTTTGTCAATAGTTAATAGTTTCCATCATAGTATGAACTACATTGGCCGTGTTTAAAGTTAGCGTGGATGCCTTCGGCCGCCACACACTTTAACAAGCCCAAAATAGTTCATACTCCGATGGAAACTATTAACCAGCATCCACGCTAACTTTAAACACGGTCAATGTAGTTCATACCCCGATGGAAACTATTAACCGGCGATTCATTCCTTAAATAGAGAATATATTCAAGTTCAAATCAAAACTATCGTATTTCTCTCTTTATTTATATTTAGATGCAATAGTTTTGCAATAAGCCTTTGATATGACATCCAACAACATTTTAACATTTCAAAATATATATGCGCTTCTTTTATATGTCGTGCTAATGGGATTTTTGCTAACAAAAACAATCACCATGCACTTACGAAGTCTAAATGAACGCATCTTAACCGCGCTGTTTGTCGGACGTTAAAATGAACGAAATCTGACACGATTCTAATGCTATACATTATTATCACTATTTTGCATGTTTATAGTCCACACGAACGAATAGCCAGCATTTTACAGCGTGTTACAGACATGCTGCATTCCCTAACTCTACGCAGACTAGAACAACGGTGTATTGACAATAGATTATCCCGTATGTATAAAATTCATAATGATCTTATCTAAAGCTAACCCCATTGAAACGTACCTAGTTCCCCTCTCCCGTCCTGCTCGCCATTGCCATTCCTTAAGCTATAAGTTAATTACAGTAACTACAGACTACTATAAGTTTTCCATTTTTCTAAGAACAATCTACCATTGGAACCATCTCCTGCCTGACATTGTCCATCTCCACCATAGAGCAATTCAATGCTACTGTTCACTGTATTGATCATGCCAGCCCTTAGTTGTTCTGCGCAGCTGCTTTTAAGCTTTTACCGCAACTTCTTTTTCATTACTTTTAATTTCTTTGCGGTATATGACGAGCAACATGTCTACATCCCCGCAATGGGTTCGACATTAGAGGAAGATAGATATATAGCAATACGTTTAGTTTAATCATATTTTATTGCTTGTTATATACACTACGATTTCAAATATAAATATGAAAAATATATCAACAAAATTGTACAACTCTAATGTTATCATTATACTTGAACACTGTGAGAACACAGTTTATGTTTATTTATCGTAGCCCCCTCGTTACCCGGGGCGACGCCTCCAGAAGTGTATTAGTCTTCTTGTTTCGGAGGATAGTGCAATGCATGTGGAGGATAGTGCATGGTGATTGGAGGATAGTGAAAGAAAACGAATAGTGTAGTCATACTTGGATATAGTGTCACCCGGGTCGACGCCTCCAGAAGTATATCAGTCTTCTTGTTTCGGAGGACAGTGCAATATACTTGGAGGATAGTATATGATGATTGGAGGATATTGTAAAAAGATCGTGTAGTTATGCTTGAATGCTAGTGTAAAATACTTGGAGGATAGTGTAAGCTACCGTGGAGGATAGAGCAATATACAGACGATTATCAACCTGGAGGTTATACAACTTTTCTCCAATCTCAAAACTCAGTCTCAAGCGTCTGATTGGCTCAGCTGACAGTCACACTCAGAATCAACCAATCAGATCATTTGAGCTTGAGTTTGAGATCTGAGAAAGGTTTTATAACCTCGGGCCCTGGTTCAATTCCATGCCCGATGTATAACAATGATACATGGGGCATCGGTTAATAGTCCAATTTGAAAGAATGTTAATATTATTAGTGTCAAACAGGTGGTCAAACGATCCCTGTATTACCAGTCCAACCTGTAAACAACTGGACTACAGACCTATGCGTTCTCTTTACCATTAATTCTAAATAGACCAACTTCTAATTGGTTAGTACTTGGAATAGATTGAGAAATATGATTTTAATATTCAGAAATGTATTTGAAGCTACGCCGATTAATCATTTTTAATAGCTGAGCAGCTAGTTTTATATTTTACCCTATAAGAATATGTAATGTGTAGCTAAAACGCATTTAGTATGTAAATTCCACACTTAATTCCCATTAAAATTTAATAAGTTAGACTATCCGGCGTTGAATTAACCAAATGGTTTGTTTTGCACAATTAAAGTGTAAAGCGTTTTAAATTGAGGAAAAGTAAAAAAAAAAAAAGACATGTTACCATTTTATAATTATCATACTTGACAATACCTTAGTCAGAGGATAATTTCAACCGATGCTATCTAAGGGGGGTCCGGGGCATGTTCTCCATTAAACTTGTTGGGGAATTTTGATGATCTAGTCATTTACCATCAAAGGTCCGACCCCTATCCATGCAGCGTGTGAGACAGTACCTATTATGTTCTACTAATGTTATAAACTAACATTAATTAATGCATTGAATCAGGATAACAATTAGTCACCGTGTGCATTAAAATTAAATATCAGGTTTGAACTATATAGAATTAAACCTATCCAATGCTCAAACAATACCTACCATACACTGGCTCTAATGTGCTAAATGTATATGTTTGCAAACTCCACTATGGAAAGAAATTTGTATAAGCATTTTAATATGCTTGTTTTCCAATCCAAATTATTTCTCTTGTAACACTTTATTCTTATATGTTATTTTCTGAATAAAATATGTTTAAACTAAACGTGTTGGGGTATAGAAGCTATTCCCTGCGTTTTCTATTTAATGAGTTTAGACGTATGTACTGACCATTCAGCTCTCTAGCGGTCAACATTATATACAGCAAAGGGATAGTTTTGCATTTTATTTATGTAATTTTTCATTTATTTGTTTTTGCTTCGGACATTTTAACCGAGGCAGCTGCCTCGGTGTACCACAGTACGGGCCTGTATACGTTTACACGGACATGTCAATTGACCATATAAATTGTACACGGATACTATAACACAATGTGTGTCCGCCTCCGTGGTCAGGTGGTTAAGGTCGCTGAAATGTATATCACTGATTGTCACTGGGTTCGAGCCCCACTCAGGCCGTGTCTCTTTATATGAACTAGTTGGTAGTTTATTATCGAGGTTGGTGCCCCAATTACTGGTTAACCACTGGAGCCTGCACATGAAAGGTGATGCTAGGTAAACTGCCCGTCACTCATATGGGAAACCGGTAACGACGTATTATAAAATAAACGTAAACAAAACAACACAGTCCGCCTCCGTGGTTGAGTGGTTAAGGTCGCTGACTTGTATACCAATGTAACATATCATCACTGATGCTCACGGGTTCGAGCTCCGCTCAGGCCGGATCTCATTTATATGAAAAAGTTGGCAGTTTCTTACGGTGGTTGGTGCACCCAAGTACTGGTTAACAGCTGGAGCCTACCCAGGAAAGGTGTTGTTAGGTAAACTGCCCGCCGGCGATATAGCCCGAAATGGTGCTGATGCAGGCGTAAAACACGAACTATAACATAACAAAACAACACGATACAAGAACTGCACACGGTCGAAGTAGATTCATTGTTCATGTTCACAAGACATGCGATATTATACAAGACATCCACACGGTCGAAGTAGATTCATTGTTCTTGTTCACAAGACATGCTATATTATACAATAGCTGCACACGGTCGAAGTAGATTCATTGTTCATGTTCACAAGACATGCTATATTATACAAGGCCTGCACACGGTCGAAGTAGATTCATTGTTCCTGTTCACAAGACATGCTATATTATACAAGAGCTCCACACGGTCGAAGTAGATTCATTGTTCGTGTTCACAAGACATGCTATATTATACAAGAACTCCACACGGTCGAAGTAGATTCATTGTTCGTGTTCACAAGACATGCTATATTATACAAGAACTGCACACGGTCGAAGTAGATTCATTGTTCGTGTTCACAAGCCATGCTATATTATACAAAGACTCCACACGGTCGAAGTAGATTCATTGTTCGTGTTCACAAGACATGCTATATTATACAAAGACTCCACACGGTCGAAGTAGATTCATTGTTCATGTTCACAAGACATGCGATATTATACAAGAGCTGCACACGGTCGAAGTAGATTCATTGTTCATGTTCACAAGACATGCTATATTATACAAGAGATCCACACGGTCGAAGTAGATTCATTGTTCGTGTTCACAAGACATGCTATATTATACAAGGCCTCCACACGGTCGAAGTAGATTCATTGTTCCTGTTCACAAGACATGCTATATTATACAAGAACTGCACACGGTCGAAGTAGATTCATTGTTCATGTTCACAAGACATGCTATATTATACAAGAGCTCCACACGGTCGAAGTAGATTCATTGTTCGTGTTCACAAGACATGCTATATTATACAAGAGATCCACACGGTCGAAGTAGATTCATTGTTCGTGTTCACAAGACATGCTATATTATACAAGAACTGCACACGGTCGAAGTAGATTCATTGTTCGTGTTCACAAGACATGCTATATTATACAAGAACTGCACACGGTCGAAGTAGATTCATTGTTGGTGTTCACAAGACATGCTATATTATACAAGAACTGCACACGGTCGAAGTAGATTCATTGTTTCTGTTCACAAGACATGCTATATTATACAAGAACTGCACACGGTCGAAGTAGATTCATTGTTGGTGTTCACAAGCCATGCTATATTATACAAGAACTGCACACGGTCGAAGTAGATTCATTGTTGGTGTTCACAAGACATGCTATATTATACAAGAACTGCACACGGTCGAAGTAGATTCATTGTTGGTGTTCACAAGACATGTTAAATTCATGTTCAATGATTCAATAAGGACATCACTGATAGATAACAATATGTTGTGACATATTACAAGTTAATGCTGCAAACATTAGTTTCAGTTTAATCATATTTTATTTGGCTCTATTATGACACAATTATTAGAAACGGCTCTTCCCAGATAATAGTTAGAATAGCTATAAACCAAAAATACAATATACAGATGGATCTGTAATACAGTGGTTAACACGCTGTACTGGTAATACAGGGATCGCAGGTTCGATCCCCCGTATGACCTTAATAAAATAATTAGCTTTACACCGTGCAGTTAAGGAACCAGAGGAGACTCTGTATTCGGGTCTCTGTATCATTATGCCGACACCCAAAAGAGGTAATGACATATATAATTATATATATATATACCCAAAAAAGGTAATAACATATATAATTATATATATATACCCAAAAAAGGTAATAACATATATAATTATATATATACCCAAAAATGGTAATAATAATAATAATAATAATAATAATAATATACTTTATTTAAAGAGGGTTACACATTTAGTTACAAAACTAATCTTCCATGAGGCCCTCAGACATACAAAATTTACAGTTATAAATGAAAATAAAACACCAAAACAATACAGCAAGCATACAACGCACTCCATACACACTGATTACATTATATAAATGTAGCATTCTATCTAGAAATTCAGTTGGCAAATGTGTTGAGAAAGTAACAAGTGACAGATTGTACAAAAATGTATGAAAGTGCATTTTAGGGGTTCAAAAAATTCCTGAAATAGGTGCCCGCCATTACCAGTATACCAAGTGTTTTGACTGCTGACAATAGATATATATACAAGAAAAGTTTAAAAATTGTGCCCTATATCCAAATTTAGTCATGTGTATATATATATATATATATATAATTATAGATATATACCCAAAAAAGGTAATAATATATATAATTATAGATATACCCAAAAAAGGTAATAATATATATAATTATAGATATATACCCAAAAAAGGTAATAATATATATAATTATAGACCCAAAAATATATACCCAAAAAAGGTAATAACATATATAATTATATATATATACCCCAAAAAGGTAATAACATATATAATTATATATATTTACCCCAAAAAGGTAATAACATATATAATTATATATATATACCCCAAAAAGGTAATAACATATATAATTATATATATATACCCCAAAAAGGTAATAACATATATAATTATATATATATACCCCAAAAAGGTAATAATATATATAATTATACCCCAAAAAGGTAATAATATATATAATTATATATATATACCCCAAAAAGGTAATAACATATATAATTATATATATATACCCCAAAAAGGTAATAATATATATAATTATATATATATACCCAAAAAAGGTAATAACATATATAATTATATATATATAATTATGTTATTACCTATTTTGGGTGTCGGCATTTTAAATAGACCAGATACAATACTTAAATCATTGACTACATACCAATCATTTGATCAATCGTAATAAATACACAGCTGAATTGTGTAAGCGTATTTTATAACATCGGAAAGTAGAAATGAAACTTTATGAATTGAATTATCAACCTAATTAGCGATCGCAGATTGCGTATGCATTCACCTATGTTGCATATTGCGCATATATTCACAAGTGTTGGAAATTGTGTATACATTCACATGTGTTGCAGATTGCGTATACATTCACCTGTGTTGCAGATTGCGTATGCATTCACCTGTGTTGCAGATTGCGTATACATTCACCTGTGTTGCAGATTGCGTATGCATTTACCTGTGTTGCATATTGCGCATATATTCACAAGTGTTGGAAATTGTGTATACATTCACATGTGTTGCAGATTGCGTATACATTCACCTGTGTTGCAGATTGCGTATACATTCACCTGTGTTGCAGATTGCGTATACATTCACCTGTGTTGCAGATTGCGTATGCATTCACATGTGTTGCAGATTGCGTATACATTCACCTGTGTTGCAGATTGCGTATGCATTCACCTGTGTTGCAGATTGCGCATACATTCACCTGTGTTGCAGATTGCGTATGCATTTACCTGTGTTGCAGATTGCGCATACATCCACCTGTGTTGCAGATTGCGTATGCATTCTCCTGTGTTGCAGATTGCGTATGCATTCACATGTGTTGCAGATTGCGTATACATCCACCTGTGTTGCAGATTGCGTATGCATTCACCTGTGTTGCAGATTGCGTATACATTCACCTGTGTTGCAGATTGCGTATGCATTCACATGTGTTGCAGATTGCGTATACATTCACCTGTGTTGCAGATTGCGTATGCATTCACATGTGTTGCAGATTGCGTATACATTCACCTGTGTTGCAGATTGCGCATACATTCACCTGTGTTGCAGATTGCGTATGCATTCACCTGTGTTGCATATTGCGTATACATTCACGTGTGTTGTATATTGCGTATACATTCATCTGTGTGGCAGATTGCGTATGCATTCACCTGTGTTACAGATTGCTTATACATTCACCTGTGTTTCATATATATTCATATCTGCCAAAGTTTTGGACTTATTAGTATGGCAAAATCACATGTGTCTCGTCATGAGCTTGAACATATGTAATTAAGCAGCTAGTGTAAATTTGTATTTCGAGCAGGAATAGTTTATACAACTTTATGTTTTAGCTTGATTGCGAAACAAGTTCTTACAACTTGTATTAATCACTCTCGAGATTTCATTGCTGGTGGAATCCATCGCCACGAGGGAGAGAGAATAGGCAACGTGGAGTTTAAATGCCTTGCCTAAGGGCACAATCGTAACGGCTCCAGCGGGGCTCGACTCGCACTTGAAGCGAACGCACTACCACTGTGGTATCACGATGTCAAGAATAGGAACTTAATACTATGAAATAATCTATGCAACCTGTATTAAGCAACCAACCTGTATTAAGCAACCAACCTGTATTAAGCAGCCACTCTGTATTAAGCAGCCACTCTGTACTAATCACCAGTTTCCAGATTCCCAATATGTTGTCTTAGTATACATTAGACCTCTATTAAGCAGCCACTTTCTGTGATTCTAATGGATGGGTGCTTAAGACAGGGTGTATTGTATATATGTTTCATTAGTGCCAAAGCCCTTGCGAGGACCAAGACACGTTTTCATTGTCTTCATGGAACAAAGCCCTTGCGAGGACCAAGACACGTTTTCATTGTCTTCATGGAACAGTCTTTCAAATGGGACTTTAAACTTGTTCCGAAATCGAGCTTAGTTTAAACATAACTATTAATTCGTAATGTACAGTACCTATCTATTGTATACAAAATGGAAATGGATTTAATTGAAAGCCTAAAGCTTAATCGAGCTTAAATAAATGTGTATAAAATAAATAAACAAGGTTGTAAGAATTATAAAAATCAGACTTCAAAGTCACACGTCAAAGATATAGCGTTCGCTTCAGGTGCGAAATGTCCGGAGTTCGAGCCCCGCTGGAGCCGTTAAGATTGTGCCCTTAGGCAAGGTATTTAAATTCCACATTGCCTCTTCTCTCTCCTTCATGGCGATGGATTCCATCAGGAATGAGGTCTCGAGAGTGATTAATATAAGTTTGAAAGAACTTGCTTCGCAATCGAGCTAAAATAAATTTGCATAAACTAAAGATATAGCCATTTTGAAGAATAAGACTCCATTAAACATCACTATTTATTATCACAATTTCTAGTTGCAAAATGACACATTACTAATTATTATGAATTAGTATGTATAATATGCATAACTATATCACAGTATGTGACGAATGACCCCGAAGTGTGACACTGACCTTGAAGCTACGAACCTGGGTCATGTATACGATACATCACTTCAATATGGTGAACATTTAGGCACGTTCGTTTTGAAATCACTACATAGCCGAAGAAGTCATAGCCCTGTATATTGACTCGAACGGACGGACGCACGGACGGATAGTGCGGAATCTATGCTCGCCCGAAGAAATAGCTCGCTTAGTAGCAACATTCCAAAACTCATTTAATAAATCACTACTCATGCAAGATCTTATGTAGATTACTTATTAAAGCGGAATTACATCACAAAATGCAAATACAATGCATTTGTTCAAGTATAAATGCATTGCTACTACACATTCTTCCGAACACATGCTTCCACCAACATTGAATCAATAAACAGTGTTTTTGTGATCTATAAACTTTCATAATTGAAAGTAGGATTTCAAATAACGATCATTCATGCTCCTGAATTGACGTGTGTTTGTCATCGGAGTCAATACTAAACGATAATGTCTCTTAGAGATAATTTAGCTAAGATTAGTCTACACATAAATATGCACTGGCACACATGTGTAATATAACGGTAAATTTGTACCATAAATCGTGTTATTCAGGATACATGAGTTGCATTACGCATGGATATAGACCATATATTTACATTATTTTGTTATGTCAACAAACCGCGTTTATGACGTTTGTTTATTAGTTGAAATACCGAGGGAAATATTGGAGGGGGGGGAAATTATACCATATAATAGAAAAATACATTCTTTTGATATTTGCATTTTCACTAATGTAGTTTCGCTTTAAGAGTGTATTTTCCTTTCAAATGCAAGGCTTTACAAACGCTCATTTGTTCCAGGTACAGTGTACATGCACCCAGTAACTAGTTAGTGGCAATGCAACTTTTGAAACATGACTTCGAGACCTCCTTAACGCAAAACCACATTGACTGTGTTATTATGCAAGACCATATCTCATCTATCTCCCTCTTAACGACGACTGCCCCTAGTAATGCGGTCTCGGGTGAGATTATTGTGTGTTTCACGTTTATTTATCATCGCTACCGGTTGCCCATATGAGCGACGCCTCCTGAAGAGATTAGTCATTTTAGATTTTGGAGGATAGTGCAATGATACAGACAGAGACCCATTCCAGAGTCTCCTCTGGTTCTTTTACGTGCACTCTGTACAGCACCGACACGATAACTCGGCTTAAAGTCGCATATGAAAGACTGTTAATTTTATTAGGGTCAGACGGGGGATCGAACCTGCGATCCCTGGATTACCAGTCCAGCGTGCTACGTGTACTACAGATCCGTCTGTGTGTGAGATTAGACTACGGTTGTAAGAACGTGTGTCACTAAGTGACGTCATTAATATGTCACCAGCTCCGTTTTCTCATTATCAAATTGAAAATATGTTGTGTTGTTGCGATAGTAACTGATTGTGGATTGTGTAATTGCGATGGTAACGTATTAAATGATTGCGGATTGTGTTGTTGCGATGGTAACGTATTAAATGATTGCGGATTGTGTTGTTGCGATGGTAACGTATTAAATGATTGCGGATTGTGTTGTTGCGATGGTAACGTATTAAATGATTGCGGATTGTGTTGTTGCGATGGTAACGTATTAAATGATTGCGGATTGTGTTGTTGCGATGGTAACGTATTAAATGATTGCGGATTGTGTTGTTGCGATGGTAACGTATTAAATGATTGCGGATTGTGTTGTTGCGATGGTAACGTATTAAATGATTGCGGATTGTGTTGTTGCGATGGTAACGTATTAAATGATTGCGGATTGTGTTGTTGCGATGGTAACGTATTAAATGATTGCGGATTGTGTTGTTGCGATGGTAACGTATTCAATGATTGCGGATTATATAATTGATACGCGAATGTGAACCATATCCTCACACAGTATAATACGTTTTTTTTTTTATGTTGGGGGTTTCAAGTTCTTGATGATTTCGAATGCACCTTAATGATTTTCTTGATATGTCATTATGTCTCCTGACGTCACTCCTGCTCATGACCTCACTCGAGTGCCCCTCCACACAGTAGAACCACCGACCTTCCGCAAACGTGTCAGTATAATAAAGTACAAATGTTACTATTTGATTAACAATAAAATCTCACTTACTGCTAATTTGTTTTCCATTTCAGTCTTATCCGTATGCATTGTTCTTAGAATGTTATATTAACACGATACTTGCTATCAGTTTAAGATACTAGTTTAGTGGTAGGCTTGTCGTTCCGTCATTAGTATGAACAAATTCATCATAATTCACATTAATGAAATATGGTACGGGAAAAAATGCGAACGGATGAATGAAATGTATTTAACGTGGTGGTTGCAGTTTAATTGTATTTATTGTGTAGATGTTTAATGATGATGAATTAAGAGCTTCATGCTTCGATGAAATAGTATTGTCTATGCCTCGTTCACACGAATTTATCCTACTTGCAGTCCATTATTATTGACGTATGTCAAAAGGTCAGAGTATTATATTAAATACTAAGGGTACATGTACGAAATTAACAATTTTAATTAGTAGGATCTTGTTATATACGTGTGTGTTTTAAGTAAGATATAAACCTCAAACGGATACAATATTTAAAATATTGGTAGTGATTTCGGCGCTACGCGCCTCACACAGTCCAATATTTTACATATTTGATCGATTTCGGCTAATAGTTTATACAAATTTATTTTAGCTCGATTGCGAAACAAGTTCTTTCAACTTATATTCATCACTCTCGAGACCTCATTCCTGATGGAATCCATAGCCACGAGGGAGAGAGAAGAGGCAATGTGGAATTTAAATGCCTTGCCTAAGGGCACAATCGTAGCGGCTCCAGCGGGGCTCGAACTCCGGACCTTTCGCACCTGAAGCAAACGCTCATCCACTGCGCTATCACGACTTCCACTATATAGCCTATACTTCCAACTTCAGCATAGCGCAGTTTGACGTATCCTGTAATCTGATTGGCTGGTCATATAAAAGATTTCAAAATCCACCATTTGCGTGGAGCTGTTGGATTATTTGGCGTAATCATAATTTAATGGTTATTTATATACAATACAATTACAAATATAAACATGGTAAATATATAAGCAAACTGATACAACTGCAATGCTTGTTTATATACAATACAATTACAAATATAAACATGGTAAATATATAAGCAAACTGATACAACTGCAATGCTTGTTTATATACAATACAATTACAAATATAAACATGGTAAATATATAAGCAAACTGATACAACTGCAATGCTTGTTTATATACAATACAATTACAAATATAAACATGGTAAATATATAAGCAAACTGATACAACTGCAATGCTTGTTATATACAATACAATTACAAATAAAACAGGAAATATACAAAAACAACAATGCTTATATACAATACAATACAAATATAAACATGGTAAATATATAAGCAAAATGATACAACTGCAATGCTTTTTATATACAATACAATTACAAATATAAACATGGTAAATATATAAGCAAACTGATACAACTGCAATGCTTGTTTATATACAATACAATTACAAAAACATGGTAAATAATAAGCAAACTGATACAACTGCAATGCTTGTTTATATACAATACAATTACAAATATAAACATGGTAAATATATAAGCAAACTGATACAACTGCAATGCTTGTTTATATACAATACAATTACAAATATAAACATGGTAAATATATAAGCAAACTGATACAACTGCAATGCTTGTTTATATACAATACAATTACAAATATAAACATGGTAAATATATAAGCAAACTGATACAACTGCAATGCTTGTTTATATACAATACAATTACAAATATAAACATGATAAATATATAAGCAAAATGATACAACTGCAATGCTTGTTTATATACAATACAATTACAAATATAAACATGGTAATATATAAGCAAACTGATACAACTGCAATGCTTGTTTATATACAATACAATTACAAATATAAACATGGTAAATAATAAGCAAACTGATACAACTGCAATGCTTGTTTATATACAATACAATTACAAATATAAACATGATAAATATATAAGCAAAATGATACAACTGCAATGCTTGTTTATATACAATACAATTACAAATATAAACATGATAAATATATAAGCAAAATGATACAACTGCAATGCTTGTTTATATACAATACAATTACAAATATAAACATGGTAAATATATAAGCAAAATGATACAACTGCAATGCTTGTTTATATACAATACAATAACAAATATAAACATGGTAAATATATAAGCAAAATGATACAACTGCAATGCTTGTTTATATACAATACAATTACAAATATAAACATGGTAAATATATAAGCAAAATGATACAACTGCAATGCTTGTTTATATACAATACAATTACAAATATAAACATGGTAAATATATAAGCAAACTGATACAACTGCAATGCTTGTTTATATACAATACAATTACAAATATAAACATGGTAAATATATAAGCAAAATGATACAACTGCAATGCTTGTTTATATACAATACAATTACAAATATAAACATGGTAAATATAAGCAAACTGATACAACTGCAATGCTTGTTTATATACAATACAATTACAAATATAAACATGGTAAATATATAAGCAAACTGATACAACTGCAATGCTTGTTTATATACAATACAATTACAAATATAAACATGGTAAATATATAAGCAAACTGATACAACTGCAATGCTTGTTTATATACAATACAATTACAAATATAAACATGGTAAATATATAAGCAAACTGATACAACTGCAATGCTTGTTTATATACAATACAATTACAAATATAAACATGGTAAATATATAAGCAAACTGATACAACTGCAATGCTTGTTTATATACAATACAATTACAAATATAAACATGGTAAATATATAAGCAAACTGATACAACTGCAATGCTTGTTTATATACAATACAATTACAAATATAAACATGGTAAATATATAAGCAAACTGATACAACTGCAATGCTTGTTTATATACAATACAATTACAAATATAAACATGGTAAATATATAAGCAAACTGATACAACTGCAATGCTTGTTTATATACAATACAATTACAAATATAAACATGGTAAATATATAAGCAAACTGATACAACTGCAATGCTATGCTTATACTTGCACAGTGCACGAATACAATCTAGAAGGGTTGGGCAACAAGTTTTACCAACATTAGCTAGTGCCCTCCCCAATAAACCAGATTAATGTTAACAAAACGACCGTAGCGATGTGTACTTTAATAACTATATTATTTTAGATGAAAATAAATGTTCAGGATTAGAAAGGACAACACAAATAAATAGAAAAAAGTAAAATAACTAGAGAATAATTCTGTAACAGCTCTCTGCTTCTGCGCCATACGCACCACACCCCCAGCCAGCTGTTTGATTATCAAGGACTATTTACTACGGCATACGTATGTACCTTACTGATTTCCTTGATCTGGCATAAGGGTCAAGAGCATACTGAAACAGAAAAAATATTATTTCTTCAAATTTATTGCTGTTGATACAGTGGTAATGTGATAAAAAAGAGCTTACACTCGTGGACATTTCTTTTAAAGCTTTATTTATTTTACAACGAGTGCGAAGCAAGATTTAACAACTTATATTAATCACTCTCGTTGACTCGGATGAAAGCGTATATGTGGTCATTCATGTGGGAGGAAACCGGAGTACCCGAAGAAAATCCATCTGTCCGATCTGGCGACCATCGTACCATCTCACATACTACATGGAGATATAATATCATATATTATGAAACAAGTTTTGTACTGTGTAATGTTGCTATTAAGCTCGACACAATGCTAGCATAATGCAAAATTCAAAAACTCGTTTCATAAAATATTGTAATATGAAGTCATAACTCTTGTGTCATATTTCAGTATATTAAATGTCGATTTAGGAAACAAGTTCTTACATTTTTAGACTTTATTCGATCCCCCGTCTGACCCTAATACAATTAACAGTCTTTAAGATGGGACGTTAAACTGAGGTCTCGTGTCGGTGCATTACAAATTACAAACCAAAGGAGAATCTGGAATGGGTCTATGTTTGTATCATTGCACTATCCTCCAAAAATCTAAAACGATTAATCTCTTCAGGAGGCGTCGATCATATGGGCAACCGATAGCGACAATAAATAATCGTAAAACACACAAGTTCTTCCAATCTTATATCTTGAAAACTGATTCGTTATAGATTTAAATTACTTATCTAAGGACATCACCATAATGTAGCTAGTTGAATGATGATTTAATCAAAACCCATATGAGAGAAACCCCAAAATTAACAGACGGATCTGTAGTCCAGTGGTTAACACGCTGGACTGGTAATCCAGAGATCGCAGATTCGATCCCCCGTCTGACCCTAATAACATTAACAGTCTTTCAGTAGGGACATTAAACCGAGGTCTCGTGACGGTGCTTTGCAATGTGTACGTAAAAGAACCAGAGGATAATCTGGAATGGGTCTCTGTCTGTATCATTGCACTATCCTCCAACAATCTAAAATGACTAATCTCTTCAGGAGGAGTCACTAATATGGGCAACCGGTAACGACGAAAATAAACGTAAAACACACCCACAATGTGAATGTGTATTCCAAACCGAAAAGGCAGAACACTTGTTCTTTCAATGTTATAAATATAACGCTCCAAGAATTGTCATATTTCACGATACAAGAATGTATCAAAGTTTCAAAGTTTCAAAGTTTTATTTGTTTAAATCCAGAAGGTCTCAGACCCATGTGGCATACATGTACATATACAAAAATATGGCGACAGCAATTCATTATATCAATAGATCTAATTAATTATATAATACTAAAGCAAATATTTATATGTGATAATATGTTATAATATAGATGAAAACATCTTTAATAATATAAGTTACCGTGGGTACATTGCATCTCATATATACAGTAAAATTATGAACGTACAGAAAATGTACAATATGCATGTAATATTGACTTGATACATTGGAGAACATAAATAACACGTATACTCTATTACTTTATTCTAACCTTACCATTTCAAGCATTTCTGCATTACATAACGTTCCATACAAAATAGTTGACACTAAAGTATATGTATATTCTTTTATTCTTAACACCAATAACATTTACTTGTACTTACCATGTTTATGAAAGACGTCTATTAAAGTACATACATCAAGTTATATTGGTATTATATGTTAGGGTAAGCTGTTGCGTCTTGCATCAACATTAAATACACTTTTTTAGTATATTTATCTTCATTTGTACTTAAAATCTTACTCCAAAATTTTATAATATTGAAATATCTCATATCCTAAATCACCGTAAATAAAATCATTTTGCGTGTTTTTCTTTACTCCTAATAAACGTTTGCAAAACTGCATATGTAATCGTTCTATCGACTTACCTTTATGTATCATCCACTTAGTGCTAAACTGTTATTGTTTGGTAGAGATACTTTGAAATACGAAGACAACATTACACAGCAGTACCGAAATTTATCAAGTAATCAAATCATTTAAAATGTCGAATACTTTTATCTTATGTTCACTTGATAATAAATATAGCAATCCTTAATCCTTTCTCGTTATCACTTTTGCTTGAGCCTTGATCTTGAGGTGCACATCTTGGGAAATTGGACAGTGGATAATGCAGACTACCTTCGGAAGTCGGGTGCGAAATGTCTGGAGTTCGAGACCCACTGGAGCCGTTAGGGTTGAGCGCTTAGGCAAGACCTTTAAATTCCACGTTGCCTTTTCTCTATCGCTCGTGGCGATGGATTCCACCAGAAAGGAGGTCTCGAGAGTGATTAATATACGTTGTAAGAACTTGTTTCGTAATCGAGCTAACATAAATTAGTAGAAATTAAAAGTACCGTTTTTGAAACATTCAAAGACTAATACTACATATAATAATACTATATGGCCTATATACATGGGTTCAGTTATTGGTTGCGTAATACCGCCTCCGTGGTCGAGTGGTTAAGGTCGCTGACTAGTATACCACTGTAACCTATCATCACTGATGGTCACGGGTTCATGCCCCGCTCAGATCGTGTCTCATTTTTATGAGAAAGTTGGCAGTTTCTTACGGAGGTTGGTGCACCCAAGTACTGGTTAACCGCTGGAGCCTGTCCAGGAAAGGTGTTGTTAGGTAAACTGCCCGCCGGCGATATAGCAATGACTATGGTTGCGTAATAACGTCTCTTTCATTTTGTTGTGTTCAGATCGTTTCTATGCGGAGGGCCAATCACTAAAGTTGTCCGAACATGTTGCCTAACCCATTTGCTAATTATCTATCAGTTAAACGGTTGTTATTGTTACATACATGTATATAGAGCAATAAAATATTATCAAACACCACATCATGGTTCTGACGATACTCGAACTCACAACATGGCGAACACCGTATCAAGAGAGCTATCGACCTAAGCCAGCTGGATAGTTTCCGCTAATGAAACAATTCGACACCCGATTGTGGCGTCCGTGGTCCAATGGTAGAGCGTCGGATTTGGAATAGAACGGTCCCGGGTTCGATACTCGGCCAGGCCACGTATGTAGTGCCATTGAGCAAGGCACCCCACACACATTGCTTAGTACTGGTTAATCGCTTAGGTCGGCTAAGCATGCCCAGGAAAACATGTCTAAGTCCCCGCGAGGGGTTTGACATTAAAGGAACATACACACATATATGCGACACCCGATTGTGGGTTCGAACCTACAGTGGTAACTGGCTCGTGATTTCGAGTAAAGGAACTTACTCACTCGGCCATAAAGGCCCATATCTCACAATGAGATGCATCACTAATTTTCTATTACTTCCCTTGACAGAAAAAGTCTGATTTATTCCAAAATGTGAATAAGTCCTTTTAGTTAGAATCCTTTGTTTTTACTGTTGTTCCCTAACCAGATGTTGCGGTATGATAAATGTGAATTTATCCAAATCGTGTTAATTAACTGATAACATTCTTTTACAAAATAAGTACCCATTGCATAATATTATACTGTATGAAATATGTCGAGATATAGTAATTTAAAACTCATAAGAAGCGATAGTTGAATAAAATTGCTAGCAAATTGTGCAAAAGAAACAATGATAAAAACAGAGGGAAACACTTAATAGGACCTATCTACTTTTAGAGAGTATTCAGGGGCAGTAACTGATCGATGTCTCTCATTGTTCACCATTTCACATTTATAACAGATCCTATATGTATAGGTCTGACATTACATAAAATAATATCCTCGTGTGAACAGGGCATCACTGAATGATTTGTATTATGTTACATAACCACGCCTTTTTATATAGTTCAGTTTATTTCTATTTTCGATGTTCTAGGCGGATCGACAACAATAGTTTGATTTCATAAATATTTGACCACACATATGCCAAAAAAATTGGTCTTGTTTTTCTATGATTAGTAATTTATGATATTTATAACGCTTATTGCGACCGCCCCCACTATAACGTACGTACGTTACGTGATTTAAGCTTAACGTTAGTAATGCGTAACGTATGCGTGTATAACAGGATCATTAACGGCTTAAATGTCCGCACCTTTTATACCTCATTTTTGTTTCGTGTGTTTACATTAATAGTAATAGAAATCTGTAATAGGTTATTTATAGCTTCAATAAATGTTATTTTCAGGAAATAACATTTATAATAATGGGTGTGGTTTCTTACTAATGAATACAAACAGAAGTGGGTACTGACATGCATATCGGGGATGACATTGGGGACGTCTCGCTTGGTGATTATGTAACATAATGGGGTCATATGTTAATTATGTTAATTAGTTACCTCCATGATTAGTTGTATAACATGATACATATTCATGAGTATTGGTCCATTTCTAATAATGTTGTACACGGTCTTTATAAAAGACAATTATACATGGAACTGTACTGACTGTTTATGTTGGCAGAGAAACATTACATGTACATTTGGCAGATAAACAAGTATACTTGGCGTGGAAATTCCTTACATGTATGCCTGATCAGCATATTAAAGGTTTTTCCACACACGTGTGCCATTACATCACAAATGTACTCTGATGTTTAAGTTTAAACAGTACAATTTCAAAATATTAACATGTTATTTTCCGTACAAGCATGTGTTTGCACCAAAATAATATATCCGAATTGATATATTGAGTGGCAGTTATGCCAAACATGTTTACTGGAACATCTGTAGCTTGACATTGTATGGAATACATGTCCAAGCTTGCTTCTCTATAAAAGATGAGATAAATTTAGATTATGGGGAGACGAACTGGGATTTTGAAACCGCAATATGATGCTTATGCACATAGTAACAATTTAATGGAAAATAAATACTTGTGTTATAAATTGGACTTGGAACTTTTACTATACGGTTTACGGTACAATTAATGTGTGTGTTTTACGTTTATTTACCGTCGCTACCGGTTGCACATATGAGCGACGCCTCCTGAACACATTAGTCATCAGAGATTTTGGAGGATAGTGCAATGATACAGACAGAGACCCATTCCAGAGTCTCCTCTGGTTCTATTACGTGCACGGTGTAAAGCACCGACACGAGACCTCGGTTTAAAGTCCCATCTGAAAGACTGTTCATTTTATTAGGGTCAGACGGGGGATCGAACCTACGATCCCTGGATTACCAGTCCAGCGTGTTACCACTGGACTACAGACCCGTATGTGGTATAATTAACATCCTTTACGGTCAAACACATACTCATCGCAGCTGTGGGTACGAGTCTTACGTTGTTTGGTTACACAGTCTATATGGAAAGTTGACATTTACCATAGAAACCCTTGAGTTTAATATTAATATATCACATACAGATCATCATTGTCGGAGTACTTAACTTGTGGCGAGGTACCAGACCGAAGAAACCCTTGTGCTTGATATTAGTATATCACCACATACAGATCAGCATTGTCGGAGTACTTAACTTGTGGCGAGGTACCAGACCGAAGAAACCCTTGTGCTTGATATTAGTATATCACACGCAGATCAGCATTGTCGGAGTACTTAAATTGTGGCGAGGTACCAGGCCGAAGTAATGTCATTGAATTATAAACTTGATTCTGTGTTTACAGTCATACGTGTTAGTGGTCACATCCATTAAGCAGCAACCTGTATTAAGCAGCCAGGTTCCAGATGTCCAATATGTTACACTTTACATTTGACATCTATTAAGCTGTCTGTGCTAAGCAGCCACTTTCTGCGATTATCTGTGATGGCTGCTTAACACAGATTTTACTATGCAAATTATGCAAATTTATATTAGCTCGATTGCGAAACAAGTTCTTATAGCTTATATGAATCACTCTCGAGACCTCATTCCTGACGGAATCCATCGCAACGAGGGTGGGAGAAGAGGCAACGTGGAATTTAAGTGCCTTTCCTAAGGGAACAACCGTAACGGCTCCAGCGGGGCTCGAACTCCGGTCCGTTCGCACCTGAAGCGAACGCGTATCCACCGCGCTATCACGACTTCCACAAAGGTTTTACTATATGTAACTGTTCAAACTATGCGTGTGTTTTACTTGTATTTATCGTCGCTACCGGTTACCCATATGAGCGACGCCTCCTGAAGCAATGATACAGACAGAGACCCATTCCAGAGTCTCCTCTGGTTCTTTTACGTGCACGGTGTAATGCACCGACACGAGATCTCGGTTTAACGTCCCATCTGAAAAACTGTTCATTTTATTAGGGTCAGACGGGGGATCGAACCTGCGATCCCTGGATTACCAGTCCAGCGTGTTACCACTGGACTACATATCCGTATGTTCAAACTATGCTATCTCATACATGTACTTATTCATAAATATGATTATCCTATGTTGCCATGTCAACAGAACAGAACAGATGTACAAATTACATCATCCGATACAAAGTATTACATATTTACATACAATATATATCTATACACATTTCTTAAATTCTGATAATAACTTGAACAACAAATGATAAAATGATATTCATCTTCACTTATCAAACCGTCACCTGCGCTCATATCAAACCATATATTGATAGAGTGACATATCATTTGTATGTAGTTACTCTATGATAGCTTGCTCCATCGATAATTTTAAAGTTTCGAATTTTGCATATTCAAACCAAACCAACAACAGGACCACAAGCGGCTTGAGAGAACGTAATCGGCGTTTTCCGTATTATCCGTATCCGGAGATTCAACCAAACAGAGTTCGGGAAAATAATCGGCGATTTCCGTGTTATTCGTATCCGGAGTTTCAATCAAACGGATTTCGGGGAAATAATCGGCGATTTCCGTACTATCCGTATCCGCAGATTCAACCAACAAGAGTTCGGGAAAATAATCCTCGATTTCCGCATTATCCGTATCCGGAGATTCAACCAACCAGATTTCGGGAAAATAATCAGCGATTTCCGTATTATTCGTATCCGGAGATTCAGCTAAACGGTGTTCGGTGAAATTATCGGCGATTTCCGTAAAATATGACAGTGATAGTTCATTGTTTGTTAGAATCATATTCTGTGAACGATAATAGTCAAAGTGAATGGCAGCCATGTTGACAAAGCTAGTATTCATTTCGTTGTTTGGTGAGTTTCATAATTTACTTTCTTCATATATCAGAATTACAATCGATATTTCGTTGTATGCTATTTATGCAGAACAATATAATAATTATACTGAAACCATTTTTTTAATTTAAGTTTATTTAACGTCGCTACCGGTTTCCCATTTGAGTGACGGGCAGTTTACCTAACAACACATTTCCTAGGCAGGCTCCAGCGGTTAACCAGTACTTGGTGCACCAACCTCCGTAAGAAACTGCAAAAAACTTTTTCATATAAATGAGACACGGTCTGAACGGGGCTCGAACCCGTGACCATCAGAGATGATAGGTTACAGTGGTATACAAGTCATGGATGCTTCCGTAAGTCATGGACATTAACCACTCGACCACGGAGGCGGACGACTACATACACCATAACAACACTTTTATATTGAGCGGTACTGTTTCGTTAAAATTTTAGAATTATGGATTTTATTATCATCGTTATGAAAATAATTCCTTAAAATTTTAGAATTATGGATTTTATTAACGATGAAAATAATTCTTCACACATTGCACTACTGATTTACGCAATAGTGCGCACATTTTGATACCAACTTTGCCTATATTTTCTTCTATATGGATATATATTTTACTAATATTTAATAAACAAATATTTACTTACTTTTACCTCTGAGGCAAGTGCAAAGTTTCTGTTTTGTGTCAGTATATATTGTATTTGTGAAAACAAAAACAATCATTATGATATCTTTATTTTCGGTCACAGGTTTAAGCCTGGCGGTCAAGCAGAAACGATTCTTGTTCAACACTAACCAGAACCAGTTGGAGCAAAGTCCATTCGGAGGTAGGCTTTCTTCTTCGCGTTGCCTTTGATTTGGGTAAATCGCCTACGGTTTTGGGTAAATCTAATTAGTTTCGGCAAATCAAATTTGGTTTGTATATGTCATCTTTCATTTGTAAAATAAATAACATTTGTAGATTAACTTTATTTTATATCGTATATGGTTTTAGTAAATCTGTTTGGTAATTTATAATAGCATGTTTCGATACATTAAAGAACATTTGGTTTCAGAATTGAGAAATTGATTTCGGTAAATGACTTGATTGTAAACCACGTTTGAATGTGGTAATTTAAAACATATTTCGATATGCATTGAAACAATAGCTTTAATGTATTGATTGTAAACCACGTTTGAATGTGGTAATTTAAAACATATTTCGATATGCATTGAAACAATCGCTTTAATGTATTGATTGTAAACCACGTTTGAATGTGGTAATTTAAAACATATTTCGATATGCATTGAAACAATAGCTTTAATGTATTGATTGTAAACCACGTATGAATGTTGTAATTTATTTAATCACATTTCGATATGCATTGAAACAATCGCTTTAATGTATTGATTGTAAACCACGTTTGAATGTGGTAATTTAAAACATATTTCGATATGCATTGAAACAATCGCTTTAATGTATTGATTGTAAACCACGTTTGAATGTGGTAATTTAAAACATATTTCGATATGCATTGAAACAATCGCTTTAATGTATTGATTGTAAACCACGTTTGAATGTGGTAATTTAAAACATATTTCGATATGCATTGAAACAATCGCTTTAATGTATTGATTGTAAACCATGTTTGAATTTGGTAATTTAAAACAAATTTCGATATGTATTGAGACAATCGCTTTAATGTATTGATTGTAAACCACGTATGAATGTTGTAATTTATTTAATCACATTTCGATATGCATTGAAACAATCGCTTTAATGTATGATTGTAAACCACGTATGAATGTTGTAATTTATTTAATCACATTTCGATGTGTCTTGAGAAAATCGCTTTAATGTATTGATTGTAAACCACGTATGAATGTTGTAATTTATTTAATCACATTTCGATGTGTCTTGAGAAAATCGCTTTAATGTATTGATTGTAAACCACGTATGAATGTTGTAATTTATTTAATCACATTTCGATGTGTCTTGAGAAAATCGCTTTAATGTATTGATTGTAAACCACGTATGAATGTTGTAATTTATTTAATCACATTTCGATGTGTCTTGAGAAAATCGCTTTAATGTATTGATTGTAAACCACGTATGAATGTTGTAATTTATTTAATCACATTTCGATGTGTCTTGAGAAAATCGCTTTTGGATTTGGTCACAAATGCAAAACAGTATACGGAACAGTCATCACTTTGTTAATACATTGGACTGCGAATCCAGCGATCTGTTAGACTAGACAATAAACCCAAAAATAAGGAATGCCAAACAAGACGGAAATGTAGGAAATACCGGAACGACAGGCAGTCTATGCGTTTACTAATTCCGCAATTTGTCGAGGGCAAGATGCACCCGGACACTCTCGGACGAGGGCAAGATGCACCCGGACACTCTCGGACGAGGGCAAGATGCACCCGGACACTTTCGGACGAGGGCAAGATGCACCCGGACACTTTCGGACGAGGGCAAGATGCACCCAGACACTCTCGGACGAGGGCAAGATGCACCCGGACACTCTCGGACGAGGGCAAGATGCACCCGGACACTCTCGGAATAGTTTATCCAATATAAAAACGAATGATTCGCCCATGTATATGATATGCTCCATAATGCTGATAAGACGTGACTTCAACGTCATACTGAAGGTATGAAATACACATTAATAGTGACGTGGATATAGAAAACGAATATAGAACGTTTTCTATAAATACACTCCAAGCCGCGCAATATAGTCGTTGTCACATTGCGATTGGAGACAGAAGTACATTTGTGCTGTTCATGTATGTTGCTAGTATCTTGTTTGGAGTTCTCGCTCGAAGTGTTCCGGATACATCAGGTGATTTTACACATCAACACCGGGTCATGTGTACCTACACAATAAGGAACGGTCAGTTGTCATGTTAACATTCACCTCACCCATCCAGATTACACTTAAAACTTTATTTATTTTACAATGATTGCGAAGCAAGTTTTAACGACTTATATTAATCACTTTCCTTGGCGCGGATGAAAGCGTGTGTATGGTCATTCGTGTGGGAGGAAACCGGAGTACCCGGAGAAAACCCACCTGTCCGATCTGGCGATCACCGTACCATCTCACATACCGAGGATCGAACCGGGGTTGCATTGGTGAGAAGAGAGAGAGAGATATATATATAGAGAGAGCGCTAATCTGACAGCCAAATCCAGATTACATGGTTGCCCTACTCCGATTGGCAATATTCACTACACTAGTATTGTATCATGTTCGGTATAAGAATAGTTTAATCATATTTTATTGCTATATACATGTACATAATAAATTCAAAGACATATATAATAAGAGCAAAAGCAAATGGGTTGGGCCACAAGTTCTGAACAACATTAGTAATTGGCCCTTCCCATGAGAGTATGTTGAACTTAGTGCAATACTGGCGAATATGTAACTTATGACATGCATATTTGAAGTATAATGAGATATTATTTATCAAGTCGAAAGGCAATTGAAACAGTGTTTGAATGATAAAAATAAAAAAATAAACTCAACTTTTACTAACGCTGTTGCTAGGTTCCGTTCCCCAGGTGAGAGATCCCCATGTTGCGCTCGATCGGAAGTAATATCATAGCGAATGTTGTGTTGCTAACGTGATCACAAATTAGAAACGCTTTGATTGTTTAATATACTTTTGAACTGCTGCAAATATAATTATATTTTCGTTCACATTTAGTGTTTCGCGGCCATGTAAAAGCAGGTTGACACTAAGGGGATGAAACGCTCTAGTTTCATTGAATAGAGTAATTCTTTGAACAGTAAATTTATTACATTGAAAGAAAAAATGTTCTGAGTCTTCGATTTGGGAGTCAAAGTCACAGTGTGGATTTACTCGTATGTAATTATTGAACAGGTCATTGTTTAGATTGCTGCACTTGTTTCGTAGTCGGGCATGAAGTACAGAGAGTGATCGTTCGCCATATAAAAAGTGTTTAGGTACGATGGGTGCTTTGAACATTTCTCTTAGTCTCGATTTAAATATATTTAGTGATTCGGCATTTCGGATACTTGCGTCAAGTGAATTCCATAGAGCTGTTGAGGATGGTATGAACGAGTTATTAAAGACTTGTGTTCGCCTTGCGATTGTTGTATAGTTGTCATTATTACGTAATGGGTAGTCTGTAGTTTCAGATACGATATTAGGGAAAATGTTTCTAAGGTAACTCGGTATAAGACCTTGTTTTGCTTTAAAAACAGTGATAAGTTTTTGAATTTTACGTCTATCAGATAACGGTACCCAACCAATTTCTTTCGTTAATAAATGGATTGATACGGACCTTGTGAGTCCTGTTACTACACGTGCCGCTTCGAATTGTAATAGTTCTAAAGATCTCTTTTCGTACTCGGTACACCCATCCCATACGACAGAAGCGTATTCCAGAATGGGTCTCATATATGATATATAAATTTGGTTAATAGTATTTCTCTTTAGTTTATATTTCACCGCTCTCATTGAACTTAAAACTTTCGTCGCTGATACTGTAATATTATGTATGTGTTCGTGCCATTTAAGATCTGATGATAGTGTTAAGCCGAGGTGTTTGTGGTGCTCAGCAAAATCGAGTTTAGTATTGTTAAAATATAGAGTCGGTCTAAAAGTAACACTGGATGGGAAAATCATAATTTCCGTTTTGTTAGGATTAAAATTTACTAGCCATTGGCGTGACCAATCATTAATTTTTTGGAGATCTTGATTCAATATTGTTTCAATATATTGCATGTTATTGGAGGAAACAGCTAGTGAGCTATCATCCGCGAATAGTCTTGTTACGCTTAACAAATTTTCAGCTATGTCATTGACGTATATCAGAAATAATAGCGGTCCTAAGGCGGAGCCTTGAGGAACGCCAGCTGTTAGACTCAGAATACCTGAGATTTCAGATCCTACCACGACAGATTGTTTGCGGTTATACAGGTAATCGTTTAACCATTGAAGAAGTTCACCATTAATACCATATTGTCTAAGTTTAAGAAGAAGGCCTCGGTGCCAGACACGGTCAAACGCTTTCGATATGTCGCAGAACACTATACAGGTTGTTTGTTGTTTGTCAAATTGTATAAGAATACAGTCAACCATGTCTTAAGCGGCCAGCCAATGGAGTGATAAAAAGTGGCTGCTTAACACAGGTGGCTGCTTAATAGAGGTTACATGCTGAACCAATTCCCGCAGTGGGAGTTTGGTTATTGGCTGCTTAATAGAGGTTGGCTGCTTAATAGATGTTAGTCGTGATAGCGCAGTAGATGCGCGTTCGCTTCAGGTGCGAACGGGGCGGAGTTCGAGCCCCACTGGAGCCGTTACGATTGTGCCCTTAGGCAAGGCATTTAAATTCCACGTTGCCTCTTCTCTCTCCCTCGTGGCGATGGATTCCATCAGGAATGAGGTCTCGAGAGTGATTTATATAAGTTGAAATAACTTGTTTCGCAATCGAGCTAAAATAAATTTGTATCAACATTTTTTGTAATAGATGTTGGCTGCTTAATATAGGTTGGCTGCTTAATAGAGGTTGGTTGCTTAATATAGGTTGGCTGCTTAATAGAGGTGATCGCTTTACATGTATTTGAGTCCTAGTATTCTGGCCTAAATTCCATGTGCAGGTGGTTCTGATATAAAGTAGATACTAGTATATATATTTGCTTTCTTAGTGGGCTAGTCGGCCTCCATGGCCTCCGTGGCCGAGTGGTTACGGCCGTTGATGTCAACACACTTCTCCATCTCCTTTGTAGGTTTGAATCTCAATGGGCGTGTCGACTCTTTCAGGAGATGAGGACATCCGGCTGCTTAAGCTCGGGTTTCACCAAGTACCTGCAATATGGCTCAGGGGAGGGGGAAGGGGATAACCGGGGTATTCCTCCAATGATAACTTCCATATATCATAACCAGTGTGCGAGACTATAAACCAAAACAGCAAGAAACAAAACTTGCTTTTCAATATAATAAATTAACTTACATTTCAGGTTGTGGTGCGTTGAGCTCACCGGTTGGTCCAGGTTTGTCTATAACATCTATAAAACTACGCAAATCGTCCTTGTTAAACAATTCAGACTTGAAAACAAAGCATGTCTGCTATGAAATATGTCTTGGTATAGCTGTGAGACTGCTTCGAAATTAGCTAAACAGGTCTGCACAACGCCCCAGATATAGTTCTTCCAAATAAATGTCACACATTTAATATAAGGTATACAAATGAATAGAAATATACTCGGCATTCTGTATGTAGCCCAAGCGAAAATAACTTTTCTTCTAGGTAAAATGGGCTCCCCGTTTGGTGCCCGGCGGTACACCTGGTGGAATGTCTGGTGGTATATCCGGTGGTACACATGGTGGAATGTCTGGTGGTATGTCCGGCGGTACACCAGATGGAATGTCTGGTGGTATATCCGGCGGTACACCTGGTGGAATGTCTGGTGGTATGTCCGGCGGTACATCTGGTGGAATGTCTGGTGGTATGTCCGGCGGTACACCTGGTGGAATGTCTAGTGGTATATCCGGCGGTACACCTGGTGGAATGGCTGGTGGTATATCCGGCGGTACACCTGGTGGAAAGTCTGGTGGTATATCCGGCGGTACATCTGGTGTAATGTCGGGTGGTATGACAGGCGGTACACATCCAGGGATGACAGGCACAGTGTACACACCATGTGTTCCCACACAGTCAGTGTGCATGCTGGAATGCGCCACCGGGTACTTACGAGGACCAGGAGGATGCAACTTCTGCGCATGTGATACGCATGCGCAGTCTACCACGAAACTCGAACCAGTTGATGGAGGAGGTATTCATAACTTGTTTTAGTTTATACATGTATACACATTTATATTAGCTCGATTGCGAAACAAGTTCTTACAATTAGTGAGTTGAAGCATTACAGGATAGCCACCGTTTCAAAATGAAAAATCAGTTTTAGCAAGAAGGTGATTTTAAAGATATAGAGATTTACATTGTTGCACATTGATCAATATCGAAAGTTGTGCAAAGTTTACAAGATCGACGATTGTGATATGTGTATAATAGACGGGGTGTGGGGTGGGCTCGAACTCACAACATCTGGGTTGGTGATATATGGGTATTGGGTTCTGGTCATGTCGTGGTGGGATGGAACATCGGGTGGGAACGTGGGCTGCATTTATATTTAGTGTTTTCATTTAATTCATACATTTGGTGATTTTTTTGTTTTCACTCATTCTTGCCAAAATCAGTCATTTTGTTTAATTGTGTATAAATGTGATGCTGTGGTGCGGGCCGTTTTCTATAGTTGTTAAAACTTGTGGCCCCAACAATTTTTATTGTAATGCTATATTTTTGTAACATTGTGTTGTATATTATATCATGATGCACTAAATTAAACTCTGGTATATTAGCCATAATAGCCATAACATTACACACTGGTGGCTCCATTTTTTAAGTTTAAACTTTATTTATTTTACAACGATTGCGAAGCAAGTTTTAACAACTTATATGAATCACTCTCTTTGGCGCGGATGAAAGCGTAAATGTGGTCATTCGTGTGGGAGGAAACCGGAGTACCCGGAGAAATCCCACCTGTCCGATCTTCGCGATCACCGTACCATCTCACATACTTCCCGGTACGAGGATCGAACCCGGGTTGCATTGGTGAGAAGGGACTACCCTAACCACTGCGCTAATCGGAGAGCTCCAATGGTTGTGTTGTCAGCAATGTTGATACACATTTTAATTTTCTGATGCAATTTATGCTCTGTTCCAGTTACTAATACGTCTTCACATGTAGGTCACGCGCCTTCTACGTCATTTCCGCCGTTGGTGGCATATACTACCGCACTCAATTGTATGTCATATAAGCTGAACTGTGCAACTTCTTGTGGCAATGGTGGATATCTGATCGACCCCACTGACTGCACATTTTGTCTATGTAAAAGACTTTCAGGATTATTGTAAATCAACTGTGAATAGCAGTTAAAATAAAATAGTTATTTGGATAATGATCTTGCTTAATTTAGTTCTGTTCCTTTTCATGGCAGCATAGTTTCAAGCATTGGTGTATAAATGTATGCATTCACAGGATCCACGTGATGCGACTTGTGACGTCATCGGCAGATAATACAAACATACATCTTGCTTAATTTATTTCTATTCCTTTTCATGGCAGCATAGTTTCAAGCATTGGTGTATAAATGTATGCATTCACAGGATCCACGTGATGCGACTTGTGACGTCAACTGCAGATAATACAAACATACATCTTGCTTAATTTATTTCTGTTCCTTTTCATGGCAGCATAGTTTCCAGCATTGGTGTATAAATGTATGCATTCACAGGATACACAGTTACACAGTTATATTGTATACGCGATATAAGAGGCTACTATGTAATGAGAGACATCTCTAATTTTCTATTACCTCCCTTGGCAGATAAAGTCTGATTTATTCCAAAATGTTAATAGATCTTTTAGTTAAAATCCTTTGTTTTTACGGTTATTCCCTAACCAGATGTTGCGGTATGATAGAAACATGAATGTGATTTTATCAACATCTTGTTAGTTAACTGATAACATTATTTTACAAATAACTACCCATTGTATATATCTGTCGAGATATAGTAATTTAAAACTCACAAGAAGCGATAGTAGAATAAAATTGTTATCATGTTGTGCAAATGAAACAACGATAAAAACAGAGTAAACACTTAATAGGACCTATCTACTTTTAGGGAGTATTCAGGGGCAGTAACTGACCGATGTCTCTCATTAACTTTTGCATTCTATGATGCACACTATATAGGATGTGACTGTGCAATGGGGATAAAGATATTCCAGAGCGACCACCGATATTCAATGATGCTTGTGGAAACACGCACATAATATATATTAACATGCGACCGATGTGATATCGCCTCGCTCCATATACTATTAGATGTTGAAATGGACGTAAACAATGTGTTTGTCAATGAGAAACAGTTGTCAGTTACTGCCCCTGAATACTCCTAACAGTAGATATGTCCTCTAAATTGGTTTATTATCGTTTACTTACTACAACATGCTATATGTTATCAATTAATTAATACGATTTTGAGAACATAACATTTATCGAACCGCAACATCTGGTTAGGGAGCAAACGAAAGAACGTAAGATTGTAGTAGGTTGTTTCCTAATGTAATTGAGTGTATTCGATTGATTTCCTAGTGCCATTGAGTGTAGTCCATTGATTTCCTAGTGCCCTTGAGTGTATTCCATTGATTTCCTAGTGCCAATGAGTGTAGTCCATTGATTTCTTAGTGCCCTTGAGTGTAGTCCATTGATTTCCTAGTTCCCTTGAGTGTAGTCCATTGATTTCCTAGTGGCATTGAGTGTAGTCAATTGATTTCCTAGTGCCCTTGGGTGTAGTCCATTGATTTCCTAGTGCCATTGAGTGTAGTCCATTGATTTCCTAGTGCCATTGAGTGCAGACGATTGATTTCCTAGTGCCATTGAGTGTAGTCCATTGATGTCCTAGTGCCCTTGAGTGTAGTCCATTTATATCCTAGTGCCCTTGAGTGTAGTGGATTGATGTACTTAGTGCCAATGAGTGTTGTCCATTGATTTCCTAGTGCCATTGAGTGTAGTCCATTGATGTTCTAGTGCCATTGAGTGCAGACGATTGATTCCTAGTGCCATTGAATGTAGTCCATTGATTTCCTAGTGCCATTGAGTGCAGCCGATTGATTGCTAGTGCCATTGAATGTAGTCCATTGATTTCCTAGTGCCCTTGAGTGCAGACGATTGATTGCTAGTGCCATTGAATGTAGTCCATTGATGTCCTAGTGTCATTGAGTGCATGCGATTGATAGCTAGTGCCATTGAGTGTAGTCGATTGATTTCCTAGTGCCATTGAGTGTATTCGATTGATTTCCTAATGGCATTGAGTGCAGATGATTGATTGCTAGTGCCATTGAGCGTAGTCCATTGATGTCCTAGTGCCATTGAGTGCAGACGATTGATTGCTAGTGCCATTGAGTGTAGTCCATTGATGTCCTAGTGCCATTGAGTGCATGCGATTGATTGCTAGTGACATTGAGTGTATTCGAATGATGTCCTAGTGCCATTGAGTGTAGTCCATTGATGTCCTAGTGCCATTGAGTGTATTCGATTGATTTCCTAGTGCCATTGAGTGCATGTGATTGATTGCTAGTGCCATTGAGTGTATTCGATTGATTTCCTAGTGCCATTGAGTGTAGCAGATTGATTTCCTAGTGCCATTGAGTGTAGTAGATTGATTTCCCAGTGCCATTGAGTGTATTCGTTTGATTTCCTAGTGGCATTGAGTGCAGACGATTGATTGCTAGTGCCATTGAGCGTAGTCCATTGATGTCCTAGTGCCATTGAGTGCATGCGATTGATTGCTAGTGCCATTGAGTGTATTCGATTGATGTCCTAGTGCCATTGAGTGTAGTCCATTGATGTCCTAGTGCCATTGAGTGTATTCGATTGATTTCCTAGTGCCATTGAGTGCATGCGATTGATTGCTAGTGCCATTGAGTGTATTCGATTGATTTCCTAGTGCCATTGAGTGTAACAGATTGATTTCCTAGTGCCATTGAGTGTAGTAGATTGATTTCCCAGTGCCATTGGGTGCAGGCGATAGGATTGCGACAAAAGGACCAAGCTACATTTCTGGATAAAACTCTATAAGTGTATCTGCTAAGGGAGGTATTTGAGAAAATCAAGTACATGTAGCACCTAGTTAGACCTGTTGTATATGACAAAGTTACATTCTTGGTGTTTTAGAAAAGGACTAAATTTCACTACATATCTGCAAGTTAATTATTGAATCTATAAGTAATCTTGTACGATCGCGTATTCGTGGAGGGGTTGGGGCACATCGGTGCCCCTCACAGCCTCCCTCTGAAACCGAAAGTTCCTCCTATAATAACAATGACAAGTTTTGATACACGTGCGTCTTATCACCAATTGCTTTTTAATACACTCTGAGAGATAGTTTGAAACATTCTTTCAGATGGGACTTTAAACCGAGGTCTCGTGTCGATGCTGTACACCGTGCACGTAAAAGAACCAGAGGAGACTCTGGAATGGATCTCTGTCTGTATCATTGCACTATCCTCCAAAACTCTAAAATGACCAATCTCTTCAGGAGGCGTCGCTCATATGGGCAACATGTAGCGAGATAAATAAACGTAAAACACACAAAGTTTTAAAACATCCATCATAAATCATGAATTACCCGTGAGAAAATAGTGCTACTGCTGATTCACAAACAAACAAACAAATATATAGTTTGTGTTTGATACGTTTATTTGTCTGCTCAGTCTGGATACTTGCGGCGACACCCGGGCTACATACGTATGTGAATCATTTTATTATGTGGAGTGTATTTTACGTTTATTAATCGTCGCTACCGGTTGCCCATATGAGCGATGCCTCCTGAAGAGATTAGTCATTTTAGAGTTGTGTAGGATAGTGCAATGACCAGACATCATCCAGAATCTCATCTGGTTCTTTTATATGCACGGTGACAGGAGACCTCGGTCTAAAGTCCCATTTGAAAGACAGTTAATGTTGTTAGGGTCAGACGGGGGATTGAACCTGCGATCCCTGGATTACCAGTCCAGCGTGTTACCACTGGACTACAGATCCGGCTGTACATTTATGTGGAGGAGAGTATCATTAAATATATATATTGTTTTGGTACGTTTATTTGTCGGCTCAGCCAGGTTAATTGCGGTGACACCCGAGCTACATACGTATGTGAATCATTTTATTATTTGGAGGATAGTGCAATATACAAGCAAATGTCTCGATTCAAGAAACATCCCTGATTCTTTTACATTCCAGATGTATTGAATCAATACATGAAATATATGTTTATAGTCCCATCTCTGATAGACTGCTAGTATTAGTATGGCCAGACCGGGGATTGAAGCTGCGACACCTGGATTTATAGTCCAACATGTTACCCACACAGACCCGCCTATAAAACAAATGTAATTCTACTACTACAACACTCGTGTCTCATTTATATGCAACGGTAAAGTGTTTCTTTATTATAGTGTTAAAAGTCGTCTTACATAATTCACATGTATAGGGACGTTCTCCGGTATGAATACGTTGATGTGCAAGAAGATGCGAGGAATAAGTAAATGTTTTATTGCAAACTGCATCATGTTGTTCTCTTTTCCGTTCGTCGGACATACTGTTGATGATAAATGCGACATTTATACGCACGACTGTGTTCTAAACATGTAGCTCACAGCAAGGTAATCTGAAAACGGTAATGGTCATAATGGTTATAAAAGTAAAGTAAAGTGTTTCTCTATTAAAGGGACAACAATTTCTGACTTATGAGACACCTCTTTTTTATGAACATCACTTCCTCCCGAATCCTTTACTTGTATGCCAGGCTGGTAGGCAATCCGTAACCATTATTTAACTAGCTGGCTGATCACCAATCGGCCATATCAGATGAACCCATGACAAGATTCGAACCTTCGACCTCCCGCTCCGTATGCGGACGCATTAATCACTAGGCCACGGTAAATGGTATGCATGTAAAAGTTGGAAAGTTTCTTACGGAGGTTGATGCACCAAGAACTGGTTAACTGGAGCTAGCCCAGGAACGGTGTTGTTAGGTAAACTGCTCGAGTGCGATGCAGCCAGCAATGGTGCCGATGCAGGACAAACTACAACATTGCTAGATATACGGATCCAATGGTTAACAAGTTGGACTGCGGATCCAGGGCTCCCAGGTTCGGGATTCTGGAAATGGACTATCCTCCACAATATAAAATAACTACAGACAAATCTGTATTAAGCAACCTGTTTCCAGATTAGTTTATTATACATTCGACCACTATTAAGCAGATGTCCGATTAGCGCAGTAGATAGCAAGCTCGCTTTCACCAATGCAACCCGGGTTCGATCCTCGGACCGGGAAGTATGTGAGATAGTATGGTGGTCGCCATATCTGACAGGTGTATTTTCTCGGGTACTCCGGTTTCGTCCCACATGAATGGCCAAATTTACCCGTTCATCCGCGTCAAGGAGGGTGATTAATATATGTTGTTAGAACTTGCTTCGCAATCGTTGTAAACTAAATAAAGGTTAAACAAATATTAAGCAGTCACTTCTGTGAGTCCCCTGGCTGGCTGTTTAAGACAAAGTTTATTGTATTCTCTTCAGGCGTCGTCGCTCATCTGGGCAATGCACTAGTAGTATACATTTAATTCAGCTTTATTTCGCCTATATTAAAACGTCATTTGGAGGGAGATATGACAATTAAGAATGACAAGAACTTCTAAATTCGCTCGTATGCCGATATGCTTACTGATAATGTTTGGATCAGTCGGAACACACACGTTCTTCGGGCTGTCGTGTTGTTCGATCCATGCATCTTACACAAGTACAACGTGAATCGCAAACATAGGAAAGTCCCATGAGCGTGTTCATGTGTTGTCCAAAAGTCACGCCAATGTACATTGAATGAAAATTGAAAGAGAACTTGAAGCCAACATGTGCCTAAGTATGTACTTCATTGTGATATTGTTCAGCAATTGAAGTGAACGACCGTCACCATGCACACTGCCACGGAGGCCACTGAGGTCATATTCATATAGATTTAGTCTTTATTTCAGTCTCATCGTTGTACAATACATAAAATATACACAACAAATTATCGCTGCAAAGTACAACACCATTCATTATAAAAGAATTATAATAGACTAATCTAAACACAGATAATCAAACTATCACAGTCTACTGACATATTATTATATTTACATATTAAAACTGATGAACAGTCGCTAATTGAAAATTAAATACATATTAAAACCAGAAATAATGAAATACAGAAAAAAGCTATAATGTGCAATTAAGTAATGTTTTGATCAGATTGCAGTTGAACTAATTAGCAGCTATTTCTCGGAATGGATAAGAGATATTTATATATAATATATGTACTTGTGTATGTTAGATATTTTCAGACACGCATACACAGTGAATCATAAAGCAATATGTTCTAATGAATATGTTTGTCAAATAGCGGACAGCAGCTAAATTACACAATACTGTGTGTGTTTACGTTTATTCATCGTCGTTACCTGTTGCCCATATGAGCGACGCCTCCTGAATATATTAGTCATTTTACATTTTGGAGGATAGTGCAGTGATACAGACAGAGACCCATTCCAAAGTCTCCTCTGGTTCTTTTACGTGTGCGATGCAAAGCACCGACACGATACCTCGGTTTAACGTCCCATCTGAAAGAATGTTAATTTTATTAGGGCCAGACGGGGGATCGAACCTGCGATCCCTGGGTTACCCGTCCAGCGTGTTACCACTGGACTACATATCCGTCTGTTATACAATACAATACAATGCAATTATGTTATATCATGTTTGCTCTTATGGTGTATGAGTTCGGTGTGAAGAGGTAGATACATATTAAATACGAGGAAGGTAAACATTATACCTGAACTAGTTTTTAGTGCTAACGTTCACACTAACGTTGTGCGGTTGTGTATTGTAGTAAAATGATGTTCCCGACAGAGGCAGCTACAACGAATACAATTGGATAAGTAAATATTAGCCAACAGCACCGGAAATCATAAAATAGAATCAGTAGATATGTGTGTTCCTCAAATTAGGATTTTATTTCATCTCGTGATCATCATTATATATTTTCCACTCCAATATTTTGTCCACTCCAATATTACACAAAGAAACACAAGGAAGTCGTGACAGTGCAGTGGATGCGCGTTCGCTTCAGGTCCGGAGTTCGAGCCCCGCTGGAGCCGTTACGATTGTGCCCTTACGCAAGGCATTTAAATTCCACGTTGCATCGTCTCTCTCCCTCGTGGCGATGGAATCCATCAGGAATGAGGTCTCGAGAGTGATTACGATTGTGCCCTTATGCAAGGCATTTAAATTCCACTTTCCATCTTCTCTCTCCCTCGTACCGTATATATCTTTAGTTTAGTCTTTAGTTCAGTTTATACACATTTGTTTTAGCTCGATTGCGAAACAAGTTCTTTCAGCTTATATTAATGATATATCTTTCTAACGTGTACGCGTATCTTTGAACCGATATAGCACGAGCAGGTGGTCGAAGCACTACGAGATAAAACATTAATACGCATATCAGTTAACGTTACCGACATATAGAACCAATAGAGGAATGCCGAAAGTAGTCCGTATCTTATGGACCGACAGTACCTTAACCAACTGATGAGTTCTTCATTAGTGTGACTTGCTCTATCACTGTAACAGTCGTATTTGTTTTCGTTCAATCATGATTCTAATTCGGAATTTGATCATCGCCGCCTGTGCTATTAGTGGTAACATTTTCGTACTTGTTTTTCGATATACATTAATGTATATTTTCACATTTATCAAACTATGGTGATAAATATAATAAGCGTTTAGCTTTCATTTCAATCAGCTTGCGCAATCAGAGGTAATAAGCGTTTAGCTTTCATTTTAAGCGGCTTGCGCAATCAGAGGTAATAAACGTTTAGCTTTCATTTCAATCAGCTTGCGCAATCAGAGGTAACAAGTTCATACTAAGGTAAACACATTTTTTTTTAAAAATTCATTTTTCTCAGTTAATACGCAGACTGTGACAATGTAAATTTTACATATACTTTAGTTCGTTTAGAAATAGAACAGTTATAGTATGTATATAAGTTAACTACACACATAGCGTAGCGTAAAATGTTTACGCTCCGGCATGTTTAGCTAGCTAATTTATACATTTACAGTGGAGATATACTATTCTACACTGAACCATAGTCATGCAAAGGTTTATCATTGTTACATACGTATACTTATGTTAGTAATATTATGAGCCTCGTGTATTCATGCATGTCATGAAATGAGAGAATAAAATATATTTGACTTGACTTTTCCGATATACATTATATGTATATATTCACATTTATCAAACTATGGTGATAAATCCAATAAAGGTTTAGCTTTCATTTCAATCAGCTTGCGCAATCAGTGGTAACAAGTTCAGACATGTTTTCCGATATACATTATACGTATATATTCACATTAATCAAACTATTGTGATAAATCCAGTAAGCTTTTAGCTTTCATTTCAATAAGTGGTAACATGTTCATACTTGTTTTCCGATATACATTATATGTATATTTTCACATTAAGCAAACTATGGTGATAAATCCAATAAGATTTTAGCTTTCATTTCAAGCAGTTGTAAAAAGTTCATACTGGTTTTCCGATATACAGTATTCGTATATATTCACATTTATCAAACTATTGCGATAAATCCAGTAAGCTTTTAGCTTTCATTTCAATAAGTGGTAACATGTTCGTACTTGTTTCCCGATATACATTATATATATGTTTACATTAATCAAACTATATAGTTTTTATTAATTATCATACAAATAGTAATTAGCATTTAGTCATTGTGTATGCTTACGGCTAGACATTGCACTCATGGTAAGGGTCTCTTTTGCCGAGTGTTTAAGGGTGTTGACTTCAGCTGGTTTGTGGAACATCGGGAGTTCTACCCGGCTGTTATTCCGTGCCAGAAATAATGCTCGGGTGGGCACCTGGAGATATTCCTCAACCAATGACAGCTATTGGTGTGATTTTCAACCCCTAAATCAAGCACACACATTATTAAATTAGTTCGAATAAATGCAATGCTAATCTACTAAGTCCATAGATTAGGTGGGTTACATTAGTATATAAAACGTTATACAAATGATTTGCAATGGCTGAAGTTGTGTAATAAATACGTATTTCTTTCAAAAAACGTGAGGGGTGATCAACAAATATTCAGCATTGCTTACATAGAGCCTGATAAAAATATTCTGATTGCAGTTATCGCCCCTCCTATGTACTCTCAATGATTACAAGTGCGCAGCTAGATACCCCCGTGGCAGTTAACGAACTGACATATGCCCCGCTCTTTCACATATTATAATGTTTGTAATCTGTCTTTACAGTTTTTCTAAGAAAACAAGTACTCCATAAATGCATGTGAACTTTAAAAAGTATGCATGATGCATGCGGACGTTTTCTTGCACCTATTTAGACCAGACATTAAAATGACAAATTAGGGAGTTGTTCTAGGGTAAATGATAAACTTAAAATTTATATATACTAGTATAATTCCAGGCAACATTATTTTTCTTAAACTATTTTCAAATGGACAAACACTCAACACATTTCCAAACATCTAAACTGACTAATCTTTTGGAGAACATGGCTTCCATAACATTACCCAGCCATTCTAATCTTCCTCATTCCCTCCCGCCTTCAAACCCTGCAGTATACAATGGAACAGTTTTAATTTAGGCTATCAAATACAGACGGATCTGTAGTCCAGTGGTTAACACACTGGACTGGTAATCCGGCGATCAAAGGTTTGATCCTCCGCCCGACGGATCGGTAGTCCAGTGATTAACACTCTGGAGTGGTAATCCAGGGATCACAGGTTCGATCCCCCGTTTGACCCTAATAAATTTAACAGTCTTTCAGATGGGACTTTAAATCGAGGTATCGGGTCTCTGCCTGTATCATTGCACTATCCTCCAAACATCTAAACTGACTAATCTTTTCAGGAGGCGTCGCTCATATGGGCAACCGGTAGCGATGATAAATACACGTAAAACCACCACTCATTGGTTGAGGAATATCTCCAGTTGTCCATACGAGCATTAGGACACCCGGGTAGAGCCACCGATGTTCCACAAGCCAGCTGACGTCAACGCCCTTAAACCTGATGTTTTAGGGTATTTGGAGCAATCTAATAACCATATAATATCAATATTCATATCAACTTATTAATTATGTTTGCTGACGTCAACGCCCTTAAACCTGGTGTGTTCAACTGTGCCTATTACAGACGGATCTGTAGTCCAGTGGTATCACACTGGACTAGTAATCCATGCGTCGCAGGTTCGATCCCCCGTCTGACCCTAATACATTTAACAGACTTTCAAATGGGACTTTAAGCCGAGGTATCGTGTCGGTGTTTTAACACCAACCTGTAAAAGAACCAGAGGAGACTCTGGAATGGGTCTCTGCCTGCATCATTGCACTAGCCTCCAACATCTAAAATGTCTAATCTCTTCAGTAGGCGTCGCTCATATGGGCAACCGGTAGCGATGATAAATACACGTAAAACACACACACACACTTTGCCTATATATTGTCCCAAGTCAAGTGCACAGATTCCTTTTGGTTTATATATACCTTTAACATATGATTATAATGTTTTCTAGCCATATATGGAGGGAACGCTCGGAGACAGTATGTTGTCGGTATGTTACAATATTTAAATGTATATCTTTATTTATATTTTATCATGGAGATATTGTCCTCGTGAGCTTTTTAGCCTAAATAAATTGAAAATTGTGATATTGTCAAGAACCTTATCGTCGACACCTCCGGCAGTATATTGCTCATTTTAATATTTTTAGTTTATACAAACTTATTTTAGCTCGATTGTGAAACAAGTTCTTACAACTTATATTAATCACTCTCGATACATCATTACTGATGGTATACATAGCCACGAAGGAGAGAGAAGAGGCAACATGGAATTTAAATGTGTTGCCTAAGGGCACACTCGTAACGGCTCCAGTCGGGCTCGACCTTTCGCACCTGAAGCGAACGCGCATTCATTGCGCTATCACGACTTCCATTTTAATTGTTGGAGGCTATAGTGCATGATACAGAAGACGTCCCAATTCCAGAAGCATTCCTGGTCCATTTACATGCCCGGTGTATAGCGCAGATACCGTGTACCTCGCTAACCACTGTACCACTGACACATTATAATGTCGCCTCACACTAACTATATATTAAATCGTATGCTACTAAGTCATATATACAGACGGATCTGTAGTCCAGTGTTTAACAGTAACAGTGTTTAATATTGCAGGTTCGATCCCCAATCTGACCCTAATATAATTAACAACTTTTAGGTTTGACTTTATACCGGGGTATCGTGTCGGTGCAAAACACTGTGTGCGTAAAAGAACCAGAAGAGACTCTGGAATGGGTCTCTGTCTGTATCATTGCACTAATCTCCAAAACTCTAAAATGACTTATCTCTGCAAGAGGCGTCGCTCATATGGGCAACCGATAGCGACGATACATAAACGTAAAACACACATAAGTCATATATAGCTCTTTCATTGGTCAACATTTCTGGTCCAAATATATTGGACACGTCTCGAGACATTAGCTCCCTTTTTGCCTCGTTTTTTAGCCCAGATCCTCCACGCGGTAACAATGAATCCCACTCGACCACATAGTACATGAACAGTATACACACCTTCTCACAAATATATGCAGCAAGTGAAAATATATATTAAAAACAGACGGATCTGTAGTCCAGTGGTAACACGCTGTACTGGTAATCCAGGGGTCGCAGGTTCGATCCCACGTCTGACCCTAATAAAATTAACAGTCTTTCAGATTGGACGTTAAACCGAGGTCTCGTGTCGGTGCTTTACACCGTGCACGTAAAAGAACCAGAGGAGACTCTGGAATGGGTCTCTCTCTGTATCTTTGCACTATCCTCCAAAAATCTAAAATAACTAATCTCTTCAGGAGGCGTCGCTCATATGGGCAACCGGTAGCGACGATAAATAAACGTAAAACACACACACATATATTAAAACCTTCATATTCAAGATAAATTGATTGTATAACTGGTTCCTTTATTTGCAGGTGGAAGGGGTGGTGGTAGTGTGAGCTCGCATATTGGTAATGCGCCAGGTACGTGTTTGAAATATTACAACGACATTATATCGAAATAAAAAGATACTATACTGAGTCAAAAAAGAAACGATACCAAACTAAAAATGACGTAAAACGGATAAAACCATAGAAAGGTTTAATATATTATTACGTATCAGTACCGGGTATCTTATTGCGACGTCAGCCAACCATAAACACAGGTAAATAAACACCCGATCATCCTGGAACGCGGAATTTCCGATTTGCACGTGCTCATCAACAAAGACAACTTCCTGCACATGTACAAATCGGAAAACCGGTTTATTGTACTGGTATTGCATTATCATCGAGGAAAAAACACCTTACATACCCATTGTTACCTCTAACAAAATGCCTAGGCCATTGGCATGATTGACGGCGGTTTACGTCAGCGTGACGTCGCAAATCGACTCGGGGTTACGCGGATCACGATAACACGTCTACTTCGACGTTATCTAACACATGGATCGGTGGACGACCGTCCAAGATCTGGTCGACCACGTGTGACGACGCGTGAACAGGACCGTCACTTCGGACGTCACATTTACGTGACCGGTTCCTACCTGCTACGCACACAGCTGCCGTTACTCCTGGGATGACCAACAATCGCATCAGTGCACAAACAGTCAGGAACCGGCTCGGTGAACGTGGCATTCGTGCCTATCGGCCATACGTTGGACCCATCCTGACACGACGTCACCGTGACGTACGGCGGGAATGGACGACGGAACGTGCTCGCTGGACTCGGTTACAGTGGAATTCGGTGATGTTTAGCGATGAATCGCGGTTCTGTTTGCGTCGAGCGGATGGCAGAGAGCGGGTATATCGCAGACGCGGTGAACGTTACGCCGACGCATGTGTACGTCAGGTCGATCTGTTCGGGGGCGGAAGCGTTATGGCGTGGGGCTGTATCACCTTCGGCAGTCGCACTGAACTGTTAGTGGTGGACGGGAACCTAAACGCCCAGCGGTACTGTGATGAGATCCTTGCGCCAGTTGTTGTGCCGTCACACTGTTCCAACAGGACAACGCCAGGTGTCATACTGCTCGGATTTCCACCACATTATTGGAGCAGAACAATATTGAAACCCTGCCGTGGCTTGCTTTGTCACCAGACTTGTCACCCATAGAACATTTGTGGGATACGTTAGACCGCCGCGTCAGACGACGTCAGCCGGTAACGTTAAACCAACTGAGGGATGTTTTGCGTCAGGAATGGACAAATATTGACCAGCAAGGGATTCAGACACTCTTCCGTTCGATGCGACGGCGGTGCATTGCAGTGAGAGACGCAAATGGTGCCCATACTCGGTATTGACGTCTGTGTGAAAACTCCATTAGACCCCTGTCCGACGAATTACGTCATCACGCAGCAGACAGTTCGGAGGCTCATTAAGCTTTATGTGCTCCTCTTTCAAACATGTTGGACTATCATCTTATGAATTTTCAAAGAATTTTCTTAATAAATGTTGAAATTATAAAAACATAAACACCAGGTATCGTTTCTTTTTTGACTCAGTATATTTGGAAAAAGTACAAGATAGCTAAAGTATATACTTTCCAATGAATATGTGCTAAAAATTCATTTATTCGTGTTTGAAATATTACAGCGACATTATATCGAAATAAAAAGATATTATTTGGAAAAGTACAAGATAGCTAAAGTATATACTTTCCAATGAATGTGTGCTAAAAAATCAATTATTCACACAGAACCATAACAATCAAATAAATATATCGTTGTCGTATACGCGAATTGTTAATCAACATAGTATGTAAAATGCTTATCGCGCATGCGTGAAGCAACAGATGATGTTGAGACAGCTTGTGCAGTAGTAACGCATTTATATGTGAAAATGCATTTAATTTGCTTTTTTTGCGATGTAATGTCGCTTTAAATGTGTGTTTGAACTATATACATGTACATAGTGGCGTCCGTGGTCCAGTGGTAGAGCGTCGGATTTGGAATCGAACGGTCCCGGGTTCGATACTCGGCCAGGCCACGTATGTAGTGCCATTGAGCAAGGCACCTCACACACATTGCTTAGTACTGGTTAATCGCTTAGGTTGGCTAAGCCTGCCAGGGAAAACATGTATAAGTCCCCGCGAGGGGTTTGAAATTAAAGGAACATACATACATAGATGTGATTGCAATAAAGCTGCGAACTGCAATTTACATAACTACTTTGAGAAGCAATGTGGATTTGAGTATGTCTTGCTTAAGGCTACGAACACCATTGGTCTAACGGGGCTCGAACTCATGCCATCTCGGTTTCAATGAGGACACCGTATCACTTACTATAAGTTACACACAGACGGACGCTCCACTCGCCGGATAAAGTGACTATCAATGTATTATAGAGATGACAGGGTTAGTATGAAAACAACACGTGACATTAACAACACGTGACATTAAAAACACGTGACATTAACAACACGTGACATTAACAGCACGTGACGACATTAACAACACGTGACATTAACAACACGTGACATTGACAACACGTGACATTAAGCACAAGCCCTTTCTCTCAAATAATTATATATAGTATGCAGACATTTGTATAATACAATGTAAGCGTGTATGTGTTCCAGACTCCGTACGACCGTCGCTTCTCACCAATGTAACCCGGGTTCGATTCTCGGACCGGAAAGTATGTGAGACGGTACGGTGGTCGGACAGGTGTGTTTTCTCCGGCTACTCCGGTTTCCTCCACACGAATGACCACATACGCGATACGCTTTCAGATTACGCCAACGAGAGTGATTAATATAGGTTTTTAAAACTTGCTTCGCAATCATTGTAAAATAAATCAAGTTTAAACATTTAAAAGTCAATAATTACTTATTTATATATCTTAGGAAATCCGTTTCTCCACAATCCATTTGCTAACAACCCGAGCGGTGATCCAATGCACCAACATCAGACTGCCCATCTGGGTGGTACCTGTGTAACCCCGGACAACCCGTGTATGTGCTCCATGAGCTTGGCACAGGATCTGAGCTGTTTGCAGTGTCACTGCCCACATACTCAGCAAACAGGACGTACTACAAAAATATTATACTCATTATACTCACACCGATTAGCGCAGTGGTTAGCGCTCTTGCTTTTCACCAATGCAACCAACCCGGGTTCGATCCTCGGACCGGGCAGTATGTGAGATGGTAAGGTGGTCGCCAGATCGGACAGGTGGGTTTTCCCCGGGTACTCCGGTTTCTTCCCACACGAATGACCACATATAAGCTTTCACGAGAGTGATTAATATAAGTTGTTAAAACTTGCTTCGCAATCGTTGTAAAATAAATACAGTTTCTACTTAAACTCACACGAAAAAGAAAGCGTGCACTTGATTAGAGAGACAATTATATACTTATATTCACACGTAAAGCATTGTTCTGATATTTATCAAATTTCAATTAAAAGTAAAACATCGTGTAGCCAATACATTTTTGTACATTTTATACTAAATTTGCCTATTTATTGCTTCTATATATAAGTATAAAATCAATCATTGATGATGTGTTTCGTTTATTGGTGGCATACATTTCATTTGACTTTATTTCCTTAACGAAAATTTAGAAACATACGATATGTAATTTATAACAGCTTCTTCAGTCAAGTGCGCATGCGTATAGCTTTATTTCTTTTCTATTTATAGTTTTGCCACCACAGTCATCACGTATTCCACCGACAGCTGTTACACCAAAAAGACAACTACCAACAAACCATCATCATCGCAAACAACCGTACCTGTATCCATGACAACCACATCCACTTCAAAGTCGACAACGACAACACTATCTTACTGCGATGTTGCTAGGAACATGTGTCAAGCTAATTGTTCTAGTGGCTATTTGGTTGATCCTGCAGACTGCACATTCTGTATTTGTATACAGGATGTACTTACTGGGTAGAAATATATATACCGCTGTTACGAAATAAACTTAACTATAACACTACCTTGTTCCATGCTATTAGTTTAAAGCGACACTACATCAGTGAAAACGCAAATTGATATAGAATTTAATATCCTATTATATGGTATAATTTTGCCCCAAATATTCGCCTCAAAAACTGAGTATTTCAACTAATAAACAAGCATCGTATACGCGGTTAGTTGACATAACAAAATAATGTAAATAGGGTCGACATGCATGGGTAATACAACAGGTGTATCCCGAATAACGAGAGTTATGGTACAGATTTACAGTTATATCTCACATGTGTGCCTATACATATTTATTTGTAAACTAATCTTAGTTAAATTTATTATCTCTAAGCAACACTATGAAGCGTTTAGTATTGACTACAATGACAAAGAAATGTCAATTCAGGAGCGTGGGTTACCGTTTTATGAAATCCTACATTCACTTTTGCTATTAGTTTAAAGCGACATCATTACATCGAAAAAAAGCAACTACTTACTTCAAATTGTCATTTAGGTGTCTAACTTAAATTAGACATTGCTTAGCATATGTCGTGATTAGGATTTACGTATTTTCAATGTTAAATGTATTATGCTCCGGCCAATTATATAACAACCAATTGTTAGGGAGAAGAACTATATATGTTTTCTTTCGTTCTAATCCCTTTCAGTCTATTGCTGTTAATTTATATGTAAACTGTTAATTATGTTATGTACATGTAAAATACTGAAATAAATAATATTTAAACTAAGATGCATTTTTTCACGTATACATGCATTGCTAATACAAATTCTTCTGAATACAGTCGAACATTAACATTGAATCAATAACCAGTGTTTTTGTGATCTACAAACTTTCAAAACTGAAAGTAGGATTTCATATAACGATCATCCGCGCTCCTGAATTGACGTGTGTTTGTCATCGGAGTCAATACAAAGCGCGAGATATTTGCGTTTTAAACTAATGTAGTGTCGCTTTAAACACTATATAATGAAGAATAACAATTCAAGTCATGTGTATTGGAATAATCTGCAAAATATAATTTGCATATGGCCATTAATAAATACAAAATGACAACTTTTTCGATCAGTATTTGAGGATAATATTTGGAAAAAAATTATAACATTCTGTAGAAATTTGCGTTTTCACTGATGTAGTGTCGCTTTAAACAATATTTAATCAAGAATAACAATTCAATTCAAGAGTATTGGAAATAATCTGCGAGATATAATTTGCACATGACCATTAACAAATCGTTCACATTTTGTTATTATATCCCATAAAGGAAATTGACGCAACGTCATCATCCCAATTATGTTTGTTTTTCCTATGTATGTATGTTCCATTAATGTCAAACCCCTCGCGGTGACGTATACATGTTTTCCTGGACAGGCTTAGCCGACTTAAGTGGTTAACCTGTACTAAGCAATGTGTGTGAGGTGCCTTGCTCAATGACACTACATACGTGGTCTGACCGAGAATCGTACCCAGGACCGTTCGATTCCAAATCCGACGCTCTACCACTGGACCACGGATGCCACATCACATTAGCCATACAGTAGCTAGATATGTGTCACCGAACTATTTAAACCGAGTAGCACCGACTTTCCGTTGTGCAGTAATGAATGGTGTTTGTTCATGTTGTGCCATTACTGCTTGAAATCCCCTACTGTAACAAAGGGTTCTCGAGGAAGTGTTTTTATGGACATAGCGTGCATTGCTTGGGCAGTTGTTTAAACTGTTCAAAGTGATGAAGAATTAAATCTACATTATTCCTTTTTTATTAGTAGGCCTATTATAATCCATTTTGAATTTTTCATTAACTATGCGGCAGATGTAGGTCAACAAGTGCACATAGTCAAACTGTTATCATTTTGTAGAGGTTAGTTAGTACAAGAATTATGCTCTGATAAAGGAAGATAAGGGTTCATTCGATCCATATGAATGAGAATGTTGGAATGTGTGGAAAGCGTATACTAAATGTGCATAAACATACACAGGCATTCGAAAATGTGTGCCATGATTATATAACTATGACATAACATAAACGTCATTTTCAAAAATAACACCAGTCACGTGCACATAGTGATACTATTTTTGACGTATTTTAATATTACGGAATTTAATTTCTGATTTATTGTTAGTGAACATTGACATTATGATGAATTTAAAGAGATTAGATTTCGTCCTCAGTGCCTGCGCATATGTGTTAACAGGTAAGTAGAAATTATCAACTATGCATATATATAGAGGATATTTGTTTGTTTTGAGTGAATATGGAATACAGCTCACTGAGAAAATTTCAAAATATTTCTCACTTCGAGGTGAATATATTCCATATTCACTCAAAACAAACACATTTTCTTTTTATTGTATGCTAATTGGTGAAAAACAAACACAAAATGAAGAAATTAAAATAGCTTGCCGCCGTGTTTTTGCGCGGATGAATACATTGAAGACTATACGTCATGAGTCGATACACAAATTTGCCGCCATCTTGAATTTAAAGTTGAATCGAGGAAAAATACATGAAAAGATTTATTGGATTTATTATTACAATTTGCAGTGACAACATTCGAGACATTGTCAGTTGTATTTCGCTTTTGATTTGTTTCATAACAAAGACAATAACACAGGTAAATAGTGTCATTGAAGCCAGGTAAACGACGAAAATTAAATGACACGTGTGACACGGTACACGTTGGTATATTGGGAAGGGAGATAATAAAAAGGTAGTCCGGCAAAATACAGTGAGTGATATGGATTATATCTCACTGATAGAATACTGTATTTCATCAATTAGCATAAAATATAATTTGATATCGTTCAACACAATTCACATATATAGCAAGTTTGGGATATATTCAATATAATTTACATAATTTTATACAATTAAATTTTGATATATTTTCACTATAATTTACATATACAATTTGATATATTTTCAATCTAATTTACATATTATACAATTTCATGTCTTTTCAATCAAATTTACATATACACGTTGATATTTTTTCAATACTAACTACATATATAAGTTCATGTCTTTTCAACACTATTAACTATATCTTACAATCATTACTATAAATTAGTTCTAGTTACTACGCATGCATCTCGGCCAGTCGACTACCTTGCCCCAGTAAATCCATGCCGCCTAGAGGACCAGTTCTGTTCAGTGAAATGTTCGGTGTTGCAACTGAATGGGGACGTTATTTGTGATTTCTGTGTTTGCAAAAACAAGGACGATTATGGTAACATTTAATATATAATGCCACAATAAAAAAATGTTCATTTTTATATTGAGCGTTACTTTTTCTCCACACATTCTAGAATTATGGATTTTACTATCATGAGTGAAAACAATAATCCATCGCACATTAAATTAATATTTCGCATATTTTGATACCAAATTTGTCTAAATTATTTTCTAAAAGGATATAAATTTTACCTCTAATGCAAGTGCACAGTTTCTTTTTTGTGGCCGTATATATCTTTTTTAATTTAATAAATTGGAATTGTATGTCAACTATTGGGATCTCATCATAGGCTGTCCAATTAGCGCAGTGGTTTGGCTCTCGCTTCTCACCAATGCAACCAGGGTTCGATCCTCGGACTGAGAAGTATGTGGGATGGTACGATGGTCGCCATATGGGCCATGCGGTTTTTCTCAGGGTACTCCGGTTTCCTCCCACACGAATGACCACATTTGCGCTTTCATCCGCGCCAACGAGAGTGATTAATATAAATTGTTACAACTTGCTTCGCAATCATTGTAAAATCAATAAAGTTTAAACTTAGCTCCTCATAACGGAACAATTTGACACCCACTATGGAACATACATGGATGAGGAGCGAGTAGATTCGTGTCAGCGACCTTGACCACTGGGCCCATGGAGGCCCCGCGCCATATATGCACATAAGTCTTTGCTTCCGAAGATACCAGATATGGTGTATTTACGCTACTGCCTTACACAGTATACGCTGTTCCAAGGATGATCTATGTATCTGTTCCGACAGACGGTACGTTGCAAATCTGGACTAAGAACATTTTAAATGCAAAGTGTGCTATATTTTCTTTGTGTCATTGAAAAGAAAGATTAATGTAAATATAATTAATGAATCGCGGGTTAATCGTTTATATTGAGTTATGAACTACATTGGGCGTGCTTAAAGGTAGCGTGGATGCCTTCGGTTTCCAGACACTTTAACCACACCCAATGCAGTTCATATGCCGATGGAAACTATTAACCAGCAAATTTATTCCTTAAATGGAAGTACGAGGAATACACCCAGAACGTGCTCCGTTTGTTGTGGGTATATACTACATTGGTACAGCAAGTGCGTGCGGTGGCATTCAGTCCTCGGCCTCCATACAATGTTCTGCGTTCTGCAACATGTTCATTTGTGTTATTTCAATTAGGGGTTGCTAATTAACTAAATATTTACTGTAGTGATCTTTTGGAGACAATGTTTATATATTAGAAATAGATCTTATGCACACATTTGACTGTTTTTAAAAAAGGTATGGAATCCAGAATATGCTATGCAAGTTTATAATGGCGCGAGATTAGGTCGTTACCTATTTATATATCAACATTGTTTATATTATTTCCAGTGAACTGGGACACCACGCCGGACCCAAGCCAATCGTCATTATCTACAACATCTCTTACGCCCGATATTATCGAAGTAAACAACATCCGGTACCATAAGCTCAGCGATCCATGTGACGTGTCACGTGACCGAGTCTGTCCGACGAAATGTACTGAAATACCGTCTATCAAACAAGATGGCAGTCACTGTACCATATGTGACTGCAAAGGTATTCTGAATAGTTTCCTAATATACGGAGATTTACTTTATTTGCGGAAATACTACAACTTTAGCGAATTGCAGTGCGAACTACTTTTAGTTAAATACAAAGTGGAGTATAATGACAAATGTCTTTTTGTTCTGTTTTGCTTTATTCGTTTGAGCTACGTTGCCGCGGAGAGCCAAGGTAAATGACTGAAAGTATACAAAATACAATCCTCAGTTTTCCATACATATTTCATACATGTATGCCTAATAAACACAAGAAAAAGTGTGCTTGGCCTAAATTTATGAAACCTATAGTGAAACACGACAAATTAATATGACATGTCCTAAATGCTCTAAAACACATGGGGATTGAAGGTGTTTATGTCCTAAATAAATCATAAAACATGTCCTAAATGAGTCATGGATGTTCCCGGATGGACCGGTACTGTGAACCAAATGTCCCGGGCAGATCGGTACTAATTATGGTGGAACCAAGAAACAAGGCAATGATAAATGGCATTGACCTAAACCTTATAAACAATACAAGAGCACTGTCCTAACCGTTATAACATGCTAAATGCATAGCAAATTAATTTACATACACAAGAAATCATCATTTTCTAAATAATATGCAAATGAGATGACGTCACAGTGTTGAAAGAAACAAGAAATGAGCCGTATACAGAGTATGCGGTGCTGTGACGTTTATAATACATAGTACTCATATTAAAACAATATACAAAACCACAAACTCACACTATGGGGGCAACGAGAGGACCTATATTTACTTTATTTAGTAAACTACGTTTGCCCATTTCCGGTTACAAATGGTGTCTAACTTCTAAGGGCGACAAAAACAAGTAAAATCTGGTATATGACGTTTACGTTTATTTATCGTCGCTACCGGTTGCCCATATGAGCGACGCCTCCTGAAGAGATTAGTAATTTTAGATTGTTGGAGGATAGTGCAATGATACAGACAGAGACCCATTCCAGAGTCTCCTCTGGTTCATTTACGTGCACGGTGTAAAGTCGGTAACTTAACGTTATTCTTTGCATATTTCAGGTACAGCTGTTCTGATTGGATAATATCGACACGATTGTCTGGAAAACCAAAGTAGATTCAGGAGGAATAAATATCAAATTTAATTGGTTACAACTTTGTTAGAAAATCGTTACCTCCTGTAAATGCTGTTCCTTTCTGCTTTCCAATGAATGATTGAGTTTTCTCAGTGAAAGAAAACTCCATTTTTCTTTGCCACTGCTTGAGTTTCGTATTCCTCCGCGGTTGATTTACTTTTGTATTTTAACTTATTTTCTCACAATCATGAACAGTTAATAATAGAGTAATACATTCTAATGAATTTGATTTTACTTTTGAAAGCAAACCGATGCTAACTTGAAAATTATACTGAAACTATTTCTTATTACGTATGTTCACACTAACATAATCGATTGTGCGGTTGTGTATTGTAGGGAAACGAGGCTCCCGACAGGGGCAATTAAGATGTCCTCCTTTTATTCATTCCAATCCACTTCAGTGAACATTATGTGTACAGTCCATAACTCCAATGTAAGTGAGAGTTGTGATAGAGCTGTTGTAGCGTGTTCGCTGCAGGTGTGAGAGGCCAGTAGTTCGGGTAATGCTGCAGCTGTTACAATTATGACGTCAGGTACATATAGCCGGCAACGGATATTGTCCATATTCCCAAAGATGATGTTTTTCGTAAATCTACATCACCAGTGATATTCGAAGCTACACCTGTGTTTGTGTTGTACGATATATAACATCATCGAGGTGAATAGGGTGACGCCGTTGGTGATATTTCTATGCCCTCCCTTTGGTAAATAAAGTCCGATTTATCCCGAAATGTAGATTGGTCAGTTTAGTTGGACTCCTTTATTTTTACCGTTGTTCCTCAAACCAAATTTACTATTCTCTCTTCAGGAATGAGGTCTGGAGAGCGATTCAACTAATGTTAGTTTATACACATGCATTTTAGCTCGATTGCGAAACAATGTTGTGAGAACATGTTTCGCAAGCGAGTAAAGTGAATGTATATAATGGATATTGAGTTGTATAATAATACCATATAGTATTATATATTTATCATAATATGGGTGTAGCACAGCTATCACATATTTTAGTGTATGTACACACGTGCAATACAATCTGGACATATTCTAATTGGTCGCTGCATAACACGCGCACGTAAAATACAACCTGGACATATTCTAATTGGTCGTGGCATAACACGCACACGTGCAATACAACCTGGACATATTCTAATTGGTCGTGGCATAACACGCACATGTGCAATACAACCTGGACATATTCTAATTGGTCGTGGCATAACACGCACACGTCCAATACAACCTGGACATATTCTAATTGGTCGCTGCATAACACGCACACGTGCAATACAACCTGGACATATTCTAATTGGTCGTTGCATAACACGCACACGTGCAATACAACCTGGACATGTTCTAATTGGTCGTGGCATAACACGCACACGTGCAATACAACATGGACATATTCTAATTGGTCGTGGCATAACACGCACACGTGCAATACAACCTGGAAATATTCTAATTGGTCACTGCATAACACGTACACGTGCAATGCAACCTAGACATATTCTAATTGGTCGCTGCATAACACGCACACGTGCAATACAACCTGGACATGTTATAATTGGTCGCGGCATAACACGCACACGTGCAATACAACCTGGACATATTCTAATTGGTCACTGCATAACACGTACACGTGCAATACAACCTGGACATATTCTAATTGGTCGTGGCATAACACGCACACGTGCAATACAACTTGGACATATTCTAATTGGTCGCGGCATAACACGCACACGTGCAATACAACCTGGACATATTCTAATTGGTCACTGCATAACACGTACACGTGCAATACAACTTGGACATATTCTAATTGGTCGTGGCATAACACGCACACGTGCAATACAACTTGGACATATTCTAATTGGTCGCGGCATAACACGCACACGTGCAATACATCCTGGACATAATTATTATATTGGTCGCGGCAAAGTAATTTAGCGCAGCTAAACCGATTTGGGATGCAACCCTGAAGAGATTGGGTTTGGACATGGAGGAGCGCACGTTCCCGGTACGGGATAGTGCAGCTACAGATTTTATCAGCTACCATTTTATTCCCGGACGAGAAAGACGCGCACTGAAATATTCAGCGTTTAATTTACTTTTTGCACCTTCAATAAAGGAGCTGGTGGAGTATATTTTATTGCATTTATTGTTATTTTCACGGATCCTGCCGTTACTGTTAGCAGTGATTACTATTTGTTGCTAAAAGTACATAATTTGATTGCATAGCTGCAGCAAAAATCTGCAAGGCTGAGATTTCTGCACCCCTGGATGTCAGGCGTGGGCCTAGTTCTTTTAAATTATGGTGCTAGCGGTGGTTGTATTTGGTCACAGTTTCGTGCACCGGTTGGAGAGTTATATACTAGCTGACCCAGCTGTATCCAATTTGGGGTTGTCTGGAGAGCTATACAATGTGCAATTGTTTGGGATTGGCGGGCTAAAGCTCGCACAGAGCCGACGCCTACACTGTAAAGATTCCGAGCTCCGTAACCGGGATGTAGCTTTTTTGGAGATCGGGTCAAATGACCTATGTGATCAGAGATATCAGCCTGATGTATTTGCTAGGGATCTTGTTGCTTTTGCCGAGTATTTGAAACTCGGTTTGGGTGTAGGGAAGGTTATTATCTCCCAAATCTTACCGAGAGGGCGGTTGCCATATACCTCGTACAATGATAATGTCATCAAAGCGAATGTAGCTGTTGAGGAGATGGTATGCCACAGAGAGGGAATATTCTTCTGGAAACATCGGGGCATGTGGCATTGCGCTGAGAATATTTACTGTAGAGATGGGATCCATTTGTCGGACAGTACTGGAAATAGGAAGTACCTGCGTAGTGTTCGGGATAGTATTATCCGCTGTAGTCATTGGTCAGGTCTATCGGTTAAGAAGTAAGGTAAGAAATAGTATTTGTCTGGATACAGTGGCTTCCGTTGCAGAGTTTAAATCCACTAGACCCAATGTTGTCTGTGATGTATATACTAAATTGGAGACTGCTGGCCAGACTGAATCTTACTGCCTGTAACCATAGGCCCAGTGCTAAGAGCTTGATATTCTGTATTGTTAGGATATAGCTACTATAATGTATTAATACATTTTGTGTGTTTCTGTCAACAGGTAAGGAGCCTGGTAGCCCTAACTACACCTATCTACAGGGCTGTGTTGCCTCCCGCTATACAGATAGCTAGCCATTTATCTACATCATAGCCCTTGTTTAACTCTGCGTGGTAGCCGTGGATGGGCGTGGTAGCCCTTATTTTACTGGGCGTGGTAGCCCTTATGTTACTGGGCGTGGTAGCCCTTATTTTTACTGGGCGTGGTAGCCCTTATTTTTACTGGGCGTGGTAGCCCTTATTTTTACTGGGCGTGGTAGCCCTTATTTTACTGGGCGTAGTAGCCCGTATTTTTACTGGGCGTGGTAGCCCTTAATTTACTGGGTGTTGTAGCCCGTCTACATTTTAATATGTGATTGATGTTATATTTCTATTCACATACGTAAATAAATAGACTTTGTCCATTACAGGATGGTTGATGCTATATTACTATTCACATACGTAAATAAATAATAGACGTTGTCCATTACAGGATGATTGTGTCCTGTCCATTACAGGAAGGTTTTGTTGTACATGTTATGTATATCGGGTATTTGTTCATGTTTGGAATTTTATTTCAGTAGTGGTTGCCTAGTTCCGGTTCAAAACCATCTGGGAAAATACCAAAACTGTCTATTAGTTCGCGTGCCAGGCCTAGTTCTCGTGCCAAACCACCAGTGAAAACTAAACAGCTTGCTGGAGGTACAGATGAACAGTCGGCCAGATCTAACAATAACATAACCACACTGAGATAGTGCACGCTGTCATAGACACGTTAGAACAACGTGGCGTTTTGCCACCACCACAAGCAAGTGAGAGTTCCCCAGTCAGCTCACCAGTGTCTACAAACGTTGCTGTCGGTATGCCTGCTGTTGAACAGCCTGCCAGTGTTCCAATGTCATTTCCTGCCACAACAACATGCGGTGCAGGAACAATATCTTCAACTATGCACTCTGCTCTATTTCAAGTAGAGACACCAGATAAAGGTATAACTGCACCAGGCGTGCCTAACGTACAAACCATGTGTACTTATAACATGTCGCTCGGGGCGATGGTTGCAGACAAGACGAAAGCAGCCATCTGGGCTGATGAATTTGTTGAACTTGGGCAACTTCTGCCCGGATATATGCCTAAGACTGAAGAAGTGTCTGTGCACTTTTCTTCAGGCCAGCACATATCTGTGAAGCCAAAACAGGATGTGAAACAGTTAAACATATCACATTGGGTAACGGCATTTCTGACATTTATTGTCAGAAGAGGCCACATGAGTTATCTGGCCTTCTAGTTTATTGCAACAGAATCCGGGACTTGGATAGGGTCTATGGGGTGGCGGCCTTTAATTATTATGACCGGACATTCCGGGCACACCGTCGGTCTCAGCCACTGCCATGGGGGCAAATCCACTCTGAGCTCTGGCTACAGGCCGCTACGGTTACGTCTGTTGCAGTGTATTCATCAGCACCAGGCACACTGACATCCCAAAAATCAAAACACTGCTTTAGATATAATAAGCTGTATGGATGCTCGGTACGTAATTGTGGTTACCCACACATTTGTAGCCATTGTGCTGGGAAGCATCCAGCAAGTAAATGTTTCAAGTTAAAAGGGGTTGCTAGTAATATGCCTGCCACCTCGGGAGCTTCTCCTAGTACTAGACCTGCCGGTAGTGCAATGGCAAATGTACAAAATGATTCCTTTCGTTCCTCTACCTACCCCAGTAAAAAGTAATATCCTCCAATCATACTTGGAGGGCTATGATCAAGGAGAAATTCAATTTCTAATTGACGGGTTTTCATATGGTTTTCGCATACCTTATTTAGGAGAACCGACTCGGTCCATATGCAGAAACCATGTGTCTGCTTTGGAGCATAGGGATATTGTTGATAACAAAATTAGGCATGAAGTTGAAGCTGGGAGAATATTAGGCCCATATGTTTATAAACCGCATAATTTTGTATGTTGGTTCCAAAAAAAGAGTCTGGGTCGTTTCGCTTAATACACGATTTATCATTTCCCAAAAATAAGTCGGTCAATAGTGTTAATAGTGTCATCGCAAAAGAGAATACTCAAGTGTCATATGATAGCATTGATACAGTTGTGCACAAAGTTAAACAAAATGGCAGGGCTTGTCTGATGGCAAAAACTGATATTGCAAATGCTTTTCGTATAGTTCCCATACACAAAGATGATCGACATTTGCTTGGGTTTGCTTGGAAGAACTCTATGGGGGTCCTACATTATTATAAGGATGCTTGTTTGGCAATGGGGCTTAGTATTTCGTGTCAGACTTTCGAACGTTTTTCGACTGCCCTACAATGGGTAATGGAATGCAAATATGGTGCAACTATGAGTCACATCTTGGATGATTTTTTCTTTGTGGGCCCAGCAGGTAGTAGTCTCTGTCAAAAGTCATTATCTACATTTTTGAATATTTGTGCAGACATCGGTGTGCCTATCAAACAGGAAAAAACTACATCGCCTAGCACTTGTTTGACTATATATGGTATAGAGGTTAATTCTATCGCCATGATCACTAGGTTACCCCAGGAGAAAATCGAGAAAATCAGATGTGAGTTAGATATAGTACATAACCGAAAGAAAGTCACCCTAAAACAGTTGCAATCATTGTTGGGTCTGTTGAATTTTGCAACTGTATGCGTTGTACCAGGCAGAACATTTCTGCGTCGGTTGTATGATTTGACACTTGGTGTTTCTTGTCCGTCTCATTTGATCAGGTTGAATAATAATGCCAGGGCTGACCTTGTGATGTGGCAGGTCTTTATGGGTAGTTTTAATGGCAGGTGCATGTTTTTGCATGATGACTGGATGCAAGCCGATACACTTCATTTGTACACTGATGCAGCATCAACTAGGGGTTTTGCGGGAGTACTGGGTTCGCAATGGTTTGCTGAAGAATGGCCGTTAGAATTTAAGGCTTTTCACATCAATATCATGGAGCTTTTTCCTATCATATTAGCATTAGAGATGTGGGGCGCAAAAATATCTAACCACAAAATTGTATTTGTATCGGATAATGAAGCTACAGTCCATGTACTAAACAAGCTCACTTCTAAGGACCCTATTATGATGAAACTCGTACGACGTTTGGTTCTATGTGCCATGAAGCATAACATCTTGTTCCGTTGTAAACATTTGAGTGGTCGATTAAACACGCTAGCTGACAGTCTCTCCCGGTTCAAATTTCAGGAGGCATTTGCGTTGGACCCTCATCTCGCAAAGATGCCAGTTCCTGTGCCAAGGGAATTGATGAAGATTTGAGCATGGATGCTAAGTTCATAGTCAGCCATGGTATTAGTGACAGAACTAAACAGGCTTACTTTCATTATTGGCAACAATATGTCGAATTTTGTAGTAGTAAAAGCTTGCTAGTGCAGTTTCCAATTTCTGACAAAAGATTGTTAATTATCTTGCTCATTTGTACATGAAAGGGTATTGTTTGTCAACTGTTGCATAACAGGCTTCGGCCTTATCATACCTGCACAAGTTGTTTGGCCACTTAGATTTTAGGAATTCATTCTTGGTGAAACAATTTCTGAAGGGTGTAACAAATTTAACAACCTGCTTACCAGATACACGTTTACCAATAACTTATGATACACTGTTGGAAATTGTAAAAGCCTTACAGCGCACTATCTTGCTACATTCCGAGCGTGTGCTGTTTAAGGCAATGTGCATATTGGCTTTCTTTGGATTTCTTCGTATTGGGGAAATAGCAGCTAAGTCAAAGTGCCAGGCGGAACATGTGCTGCAACAGCAAGATGTTCGCGTCATTGAAATTAACAACATATGCCAAGGTGTGGAGATCACATTACGGAAATTTAAACACAGTAAACGACCAGTTACTTTGTTCCTTCCGATACACCAGGCAAATGCTGTTGTATGTCCCGTACAAGCGGTGCAGGCTTATCAGGGGTTCTAGGTCAGGGCCTTTCTTTCAATCAGTGAATGGAATGCCTGTTAGTTATTCATTTTTCAATGCTCACCTTAAAAATGTCATTGTGTTTCTTGGTTATTCTCCAACATTGTACAAGTCACATTCGTTCCGCATTGGAGCGGCTACATATGCTGCTTTGCAGGGGTATTCTGATGACGAAATTAAGAAGATGGGGCGTTGGAACTCTAACGCATTGCAGCATTATATAAGGCTCCCAAGATTGGTCCATAAAACTTGAGGCGTACAGACTTACAATTGTTTGGAGTATTTGTCTGGTTGGTCTGTATGTATTTGCGGGCAATGTCAGTATAAGGCTGGTTGTGATGCACTTATGTACGGATGGACTGGATTTATGCTCTGAGATACATATATAACTCTTATATTTGTGCTGATGTGGAGTTACTTTATGTACATTTAATACTGCACATGGTTGAATCACTTATAGTGGGATGTCAGTATAAGGCTGGTCCTGCATTAGACTTTCATACAGGCCTGATGGACATGTATATAATTATAATAAGTGTTGGATTTATTTCACTTGCAAGTGTTAAAAATTATGTTTCACAATTGTATGTTTTTTGGTTATTGCTTGAGTAGTCTGTGCCTTGGGTGGGGTGCAACTTGGTTGATTTGCTCTGTGAGCACAAACAAGTTGCTGTGGCGGAATTAGCTGCCCACCTTTTCTCATCTTTCATGTAAGAGATGTTTATTATAGAGTACTAAGCTTTATAAGTAGTTAAAAGTTGCAAAGTATTTCACATTTATTGATCTTAAATTTATTCTCTGCATTCAGAATGATAATGCGAGTTAAGGATCAATACCGTCATTTAATGTTCAATTATATGACATTACCACAAATCTGTGTTTGTGTTTTTCATTTGTCATCTTCTGATTTCGCAAATAAACTGCGGCTCACTTACTACTCAAGCATTACATAGCATACACTGGCAGGACTCATAGAAATAACACTGTGTAAAAAGGAAGGCTATTGTAGAATAGTCTGGGTCTATTTCCTGTAGGTGTGGGTGGTGTTATTTAGTCTGTATAAAGATAAACGATGATAGCGTTGGCTTGGGAATGCCATGGTCGGGTAGTTGTGCATCAGGGTTGCATCTCAAAAACATGCACACGTGCAATACATCGTGGACATAATTATTCTAATTGATCGCGGAATATCACGTTGCTCCACACATTCGACGTTTTTGTTCATGTCTTATTTGTGGAAAATCAACTGTTTAAATCAATAACAATGGTAAATATGTGCTAGCACCATAAAGTGGTTATAAGTGTCGATTATTTGTGTGGAGTTACGTTACTTATTTCTTTGAGATGTAATAAGGTTCAAAAATATAAACTGGCAAACATAATTCTTTTTTATCCAATTAATGGTTGTTGTTAATGTGATAAATTAGGATCTTGCACTCTTAATGATTTCATTCCCTATTATTATGAAACAAGTGTTGCAAGCTTGCTGTTAACCCATTTCATTCTGGATATATTTAAAAGGCTTTTGCAAACAACATAGATCCAGATCAGCCGCATCGTGCCGCTGCGTGCTGATCAGGATCTATGTTGTTTGCTACATAGCCAAGTGTCTTAGCAAGATCATCTGAATAGCAAACATCTTAGAGCCTGATCAGACGGAAGGTTACGTGGCGGTTACTCTTGTTTTATGTTCTTTGCAAATACTGTTTGAACGGTATCCAGAATGAAATGGGTTAAGCGAGCAAATAGGCAAAGACTCGCTTAATAGCAACATTCCAATTCAACTTGTTTCATAAAATGTGGTTTGAAATAGTGAAAGATCATAATGTATATATAAGTTTTTGAAAGCTTTTCGCCTATATTTCAAATGATATATTAATGTATATTCTAACACGATCCAGCTAATAACATACATACTTGTAGAGTAAAATCTACCTCGGGTTATTCTGCGATATACCTACCTTGAACTATGCTGCGCGCGCACCGTGTTTTGGCTATTCCATTTATACAATGCGTGTACAGTTTTATGATATACCTATTATTTCTTAATTAAGCTATGCTTATTAATATACACCTGCAATTATACAAAAACTATATAAGCCTTGCTTCCGGTTGGATCATTTCATACAGACGAATCTGTATAGTCCAGTGGTTAACGAATTGGATTGGTAATCTAGGAAATGCAGGTTCAATCCCCCGTCTGACCCAAATAAAATTAGCAGTATTTCTTATGGGACTTTAAAAAGAGGTCTCGTTCGGTGCTTTAATCCGTGCACGTAAAAGAACAAGAGGATACTCTAGAATTGGTATCTGTCTGTACCATTGCACTATCCTCCAAGAATCTAAAATGACTAATCTCTTCAGGAGGCGTCGCTCATATGGGCAACTGGTAGGATGATACAAATACGTAAAGCGCACACATGATAATGTCCTATATATTTCTTTCTTTATCTTTCTTGTACATGTATCTAGTGAAATTATTATGTTTAACCAAAAGATAGGGATACGTTTCTGTAACACCATACATGTATATTATCGATTTAGAATGTATACTATAGGATTATGTTATACAGTATATTATAGTACTACACGTACAGTCTGGTACGGCTTTCAGTCGACCCACCTCGTTAAGTAAGAGTTAACTCCCTTAGAATATGGCCGCCATTTGTGACCTTCAATGTGCAGCAATAAAGCAGCGGTTAAACAATAATTATAGGTAAATACATGGGTTTAAATCGTTATATTGTATTATTCCAGTTTATGTCATGCCTGCCTTATGTGTATCTACTGTCACTCGATTCCGCAATGTAAAATCCATCTCATTCATAGTGTAGTCATTTTCTGTATTTTGTAAGTTCCACCACCAGCAAACGTACATGACCTGCGTGTTGCATTAAATCAAGAGTGGAGGAACTTTCTACATCTATGAGAATATGTGTTGCGTGTGTGGCAGCTCTCGGTGGACATACCAAATACTGACGTACTGGCTGTTTGTGAATTTTGATTTGGAGGGTGACATTTTTAATAGGACGAAATGAAAAGTTTTTGTTAACCGAATTTTGTTAAATTTAATTTGTTATGTACCAGATAATGAATTTAAGTAATCACATACAAATAATGGAAATGCTATGTAGAATAAAATTGTATGACCTATTTTCTGAGTGGAGACTTTCTTTTGAGCATCGGTGTATTTACTATTCGCAACCGACAAGTCGATCAATGTTTTCGATAATGGCTTCCGGTCTGAATCAGTAAAGCGCTCATTGAGATATTGCTAGAACAGAGTGTGTCTCTTAATACGTAGACGCTTATTGAAATGCATACATAACAACTGCTACTTGCATATTAATGTATAAATATATTTAATGAGACACTTCATAAGAACAGATATGAAAGTTGTTGTAATAATGTATTTCTGATTAATTATTGAATATACGAGTATCGAATACCCTAAACAGAGCATATACGTGTTATTCACAGACACTGCCTTACAGTTGCACATGCACCATCATATAATTATATAATTACATAGAGGATATCAGGTTGCTGTCTTATAAATGATGTGTCGGCAAGTTTGTAGAAACAGACTTGAAAGCTTAAAATTCAAAAGACAGTAAGTAACCTAGTATTAGGGTGATTTCCAAAAAAATGAAGCCATTTGTATAATACTGAATAAATAAAATAGTTTTAGACATATAAATAATCTGTTGATTTATTATTTGTGTCCAATAGTGCTTACAATTCAAACGACGTTTCAGCTCAATCGGATATTTCGTTACAAAGTTATGATAAAAATTGTGGTAAAGAAATGTCCCAAATGTAAGATTTTAGTGACAGTTTCACTTAAACACATATGTATTTTTTAAAAGTTCATTTAAATCAAATAAAACAAAATGTTTCAAAATATTGTTTATTATTTATGTATTGTCATTAGCGGTTTCTAAAAATTGAATGTATATTAGTTTAAATGTGATAGAAATTTGAAACAATATTTCATGTTTAATTTTGAGACCTAATTCACACTTTGGCTTCATTTTTTTGAAATCTTAAAATTGAAAAGACAGTAACCTAATATTATAGTTTTTATCCTATCCTCTGAAGAAGACATGGTTAGCGAGGACGATTACAGAATGTTTAACTTAGTGGCCTAAAGTGTATCGTACCATATGTGATAACATGACGTCACAGCGATGTGACGTCACAACTGGCAATGTTTGTTAGGCAGGCAGTGTATGCAGTTCGTTTTACAGGCATGTAGGATAAATATATACCTCATACAATTGTAGATATACAGATATATAGATTTCTTTATTTATAGAGATAGGTCCGCCTCCGTGGCCGAGTGGTTAAGGTCGCTGACTTGTATACCACTGTAACATATCATCACTGATGGCACTGATGGTCACGGGTTCGAGCCCCTCTCAGATCGTGTCATTTATATGAACACGTTGGCAGTTTCTTACGGAGGTTGGTGCACCCAAGTACTGGTTAACCGTTGGAGCCTGCCCAGGAAAGGTGTTGTTAGGTAAACTGCCCGCCGGCGATATATCCCGAAATGATGCTGATGCAGGCGTAAAACCCGAAATATAACATTTATAGAGGGTCACCTAAATAGTTGTGAACTAATCTTTCTTAAATTTCTTAACAATATAGCATTAATGCACTTACACAATAAGTATAACCAAACTACAAGGTTACGCCATGAAATATACGTGTATAATAGTGCACAATGTAACGTAATCAAATCCGGTAATGTTATCGAAATACAAAACGACATCAGCATATTGAATGACCATCATCATATATATATAACTTTCTAGTGTCTACCGATTAGAAAGTTCATCCATATCCATAGAAAATGATTCTCAGTGTTCAGGTGAGCGGTTCTGTTCCCAAAATAGTTTCCATAAGCCAATAATAAAATCATATATAGCTAATAATCAATGCGTAAACGTAGATATAAATAACTGCCAACCAAAGCGTAAGCGTAGTCAGTTGTTAACACGTGTACGATATACATACCCCGTATACACACACAGTTCTATATTGCATTATATTATTATTACTGGGCGATGACAATGGCCCGAATGAGCTTCCGTATGTTTTCCGTATACCAACATGTTGTGAGTTTTTAAACTGGCCGAATGTCCTTTTAATATAGAATATGTTTCCTCCAATGTTTCACCTTTGCGTTTCGAATGTTTTCCGTATGCTATCCGAATGCTATCAGAGTGGACCAAACTCTTTTCGAATGCTTTCCGCACAATTTCCGAACTTTGATATGAATATTAACATCTAATTATCGAAATCATGCTCACCGGTATCCATTTATCAGGAAATAAAGCACACTTACTAATTTAGATACACGAAAACGATTGAAATATTACCACGAAATACCAGCATCTGTTATCTGTTAAAATTGAAACACTGAGACGCTACAGGAAGTAAGCAAACTAACACCGAGTGATGCGTTATTTACCCAGGAACTAGTTATGATACGGGTTTTTTTCTAGTTTGATACGGGCTCGTGAACGTATCAAACCAGCAATCGTAATATCAGACTGGAAAACACAGCGTATCAACACGGGTGGTAGACAGTATTGTGGTAGGCTAATAACGACAACAATAGGCTAATAAAAATAGTAATAAGTGGAAATACAGCAGCCATTCCTTGTTATTAATAATCGGTCTTCGATACTGTATCGCCTGGAACACTGTTAACATGTCTTCCATCGACATCCAGTAAAACGGCATTGTCCTCTGCTTCCCTCTTCTTAGCAAATAGATATGTGAAACTTGACCATATTAGTCCTATTGTAAGAAATCCAATACAGATGGCGACCATTCGAATTCTCATGTCTGAAAAGCCAGAGTAATGATTGTATTAGACAGGTAACACGTGTTAAGATACACACGCGTATAACTTGTGTGTTTTACGTTTATTTATCGTCGCTACCGGTTGCCCATATGAGCGACGCCTCCTGAAGAGATTAATCATTTTAGATTTTGGAGGATAGTGCAATAATACAGACAGAGTCCCATTCCAGAGTCTCCTCTGGTTCTTGTACGTGCACGATATAAATCACCGACACGAGACCTCGGTTTAACATCCCATCTGAAAGACTGTTAATTTTATTAGGGTCAGACGGGGGATCGAACCTGCATTCCCTGGATTACCAGTCCAGCATGTTACCACAGCGTTTGATTTGAAGTCGAAAGTCCGATACTCGGTCAGGGCACGTTTGTGGTGTTATTGAGCAAGGTATCTCACGCGCATTGCTTGATACTGGTTAAGCGTGTATGCTCTATCAGTTAGGTGGTGTGTAATTGCTATGTCTTGCAAGCTATGGTAGGCAACTTAGTTTATTTATTTTCGTGTCGGGTTGATGATGGCCGAGCAATTGGTCGTTGACCTCAAATCTCTTGCCCATCACCACTGTACGTTCTAACTGGGGTGTTGAAACTCTTTCATGCGGAGAAGTTATCCAAGTTGTTCGCGGAAGGTCGATGGTTATACCCGTCATAATCTAAAATAGTGCACCAGGTGTATTCCTGCACAAATCATATGGCCCTATGACCTAATCTTTCAGTGTGTCTTTAAACCCAAGCAAACAAACATACTGTATGATATTGTAGAAAACTCAGCACGGTAGTTTATATACTTTAGTCTGAAGAATGCCGCTTGGACAACAGAGAAAGGATAGTCTTATGTATTTATAACATGGCTACCACTTAATGAGGCAGATAGTTAATGGCAGTTTCTTACGGAGGTTGGTGCACACACGTACTGGTTAACCGTTGGAGCCTGCCCATGAAAGGTGTTGTTAGGTAAACTGCCCGCCGGCGATATAGCCCAAAATGGTGCTGATGCAGGCGTAAAACCCGAAATATAACATAAGTTAATGGTGGTGAGTGTAATAGTTACCTTTGATGTCATATAATGCACATGAACCTCCCTTTGAGCATGCCGACGACCACACACGGCACACGGAGTCAAATACAGTACCTATTACAATAGGTGCAGGCACGAACACTGCAAAATCAATAAACACAATCATATAACTTCATATACACTTTATATTAGACTGGGACTTATATAGAGAAATACGACAAGAAATTTATCATGATATTATTTTGAATATTGATTACTTGATCATGTCAGAAACTGATAAACTTTGCCTACTTATGAACACATACCCCAGAAAATCAGCAAAATGTATAATGAAATCATACATGCTAAGAAGAAGTATTATGTATTCATAAATGTTTGTGTACTATAAATGTCTTATATGTCCATATATGTATATTTGTACATACTTAATAACTTGTGAATTATAAATCATTTGTCATAGCTAATGGTATATTGTATACCGTTAGCGGTTGTTAATAATTATAATTTAAAGTTTAAGGTGACTTATAGGTCAACTGGGCCGGGTGCTATAGTAAAATTATATATTTATTGTAATGTTGTATATTATATTATATCTTTAGTTCTGTCTCATCTATGTACAGTACATACATTACAATTAATATAAACACATACATTGCACATAGCCATTCTACAAATGAGAATTATAAGAGACAATAACGTTTTACAATACATGGAACATGTCTTACTTTCTAAAAACTATGTGAAAGTCGCTAATCATGACATTAAAAAATATTTAAAATACTGATTTTTAAGATTCTGACAGGGAAAAGGTGCACTATCGCGCAAATTAGAATATGTTTTAAGAAATCAGAACCACCTCTGATCAGATCAGGGATGGATGGATTAGCAGCCTTTACATAGTTCACATAAAAAATTGTTCACTAGTAAAATAATGTACACATTATTTACACAGATAAAAACTACGCCGCTGTAAAATATTAAAACTGGTTTTGGCACATATACGTATTAAATTCCGGATTAGTGAATAACGTAATCAATTCATTTGTTTTAGACAGTGTAAGAAAATTATTACAGATAATGGAAGCTTTTCCAAATAATATAGCCCTGATATCCTCATACATATAACAATCTATAATGGCATGCATTTCATCCTCAACTGCATTGCAGAATGGACAGGTACATATGTATGTATGAACGCACATGTCACTATAATAAAAAAAATATTATCTTATCTTATACATACAATTTCCAAAAACCATATCACTGTTAGAGATTTTGTGTTTTTTTACGTTTATGTATCGTCGCTACCGGTTGCCCATATGAGCGACGCCTAATTTTAGATGTTTGGAGGATAGTGTAATGATACAGACAGAGACCCATTCCATCTCCGGTTCCTTTACTTGCACGGTGTAGAATATTTACATCACTGTTGATGTTAATCACTCTCGTTGACGCAGATTCATGTATTTGTATTAACATTATACATCAAATAGTAGATAGTTAGATTCGCACCTGGACCGAACTCGCTACCACTGTGATATGACCGCGCTACCATTGCGCTACCACCCCGCTATCACCGTGTTAACAATGCGCTTGCACCGAGCTACCACCACGCTATCACCGGGCTACCACCACGCTACCACCGCGTTATCACCGTGTTACCACCGCGTTATCAATGCCGTTCATGAGATATCACCGAACTATCATGACTTCCACGCCAATTTAAACCCTCCAATTCTAAAGAACAAGTGTGTCAAGAAAATGTGTATGGTTTACGACAATAAAATAGTCTGTCTGTCTGTCTGTCTGTCTGTCTGTCTGTCTGTCTGATAATCGATTAGTACTCAAGTGTATACACATCATTTACCGAGTAACGACATGAGGAAGGAACTTATTCCTACGGCCATGGCTCGGTCCTTCTCATCCACTGACCTACAAAGAGAAACATACAGCTACCATCATAATATATTCAGTTAGTCCTCATCTGTGGTGGTTTCTCTATATAATCTATAGGAAATGTAACCAGTCTCCAATTTACTATAAAGAGGACCAAATAAACAGATTTTCTCTCTACAAAATGTGAAAGTATTTTATTTATTTAGACATGTCATCCTGTTATAGATATTACAGTATACGTAAAACTACCAGTCGTGATGATCCGAGTTTTCACACCTGACGAAACATTCTTATAATTTGTTAAAGCGACACTACATCAGTGAAAACACAAATTCCTACAGAATGTATTTTCCTATTATATGGCATAATTGTTTTCCAAATATTTGCCGTACTGAGTTTTTTAACTAATAAACAAACGTCGTATACGCGGTTTGTTGACATAACAACATAATGTAAACATACATGCGTAATACGACAAGTGTATCATGAATAACACGATTTATGGTACAGATTTGCCGTTATATAGCAATATGTGCCTATTTATTTGTAGACTCTTCTTTAGTTAAATTATCTCTAAACGACATTAACTAGCGTTTAGTATCGACTCCGATGGCATACAAACGTCAATTCAGGAGCATTGATGACCGTTATATAAATCATACTTTCAATCCACAAAACACAGTTTATTGAATTAATGTTAGTGTTCGAATGATTCGGAATAATTTGTAGTAGTCATGCATTTATACGTCACAAAATGCATTGTATTTGCTTTATTGAGATGTAGTGTTGCTTTAAAGTTTGTTTCGCAATCATTGTAAAATAAATAATGATTAAATTAAATGAACCTGGTGCTGCTGCAAATGGTCTTGTATGTGAATGTAGTGTACATTATCTATATGATGCATCTGTTAGTTTCATATTGAGCCTTATGCTAAGGTTTACAGCTAAATAGATCGACATATATTATTAAAGTGATGGGGCTTACCTTAATGAAAGTTATAGGGCTTACCTGAATGAAAGTAACAGAGCTTACCTGATTGAAAGTGATAGGGCTTACCTGAATGAAAGTAACAGAGCTTACCTGATTGAAAGTGATAGGGCTTACCTTATAGAAAGTAATAGGGCTTACCTGAATGAAAGTAACAGAGCTTACCTGATTGAAAGTGATAGGGCTTACCTGAATGAAGGTGATAGAGCTTACCTGAATGAAAGTAACAGGGCGTACCTGATTGAAAGTAACAGAGCTTACCTGAATGAAAGTAACAGGGCGTACCTGATTGAAAGTAACAGAGCTTACCTGAATGAAAGTAACAGGGCGTACCTGGTTGAAAGTAACAGAGCTTACCTGATTGAAAGTGATAGGGCTTACCTGAATGAAAGTAACAGAGCTTACCTGATTGAAAGTGATAGGGCTTACCTGAATGAAGGTGATAGAGCTTACCTGAATGAAGGTGATAGAGCTTACCTGAATGAAGGTGATAGGGCTTACCTGAATGAACGTGATAGGGCTTACCTTATTGGAAGTGATAGGGCTTACCTGAATGAAAGTGATAGGGCTTACCTGAATGAAAGTAACAGGGCTTACCTGATTGAAAGTGATAGGGCTTACCTGATTGAAAGTGATAGGGCTTACCTTATTGAAAGTGACAGGGCTTACCTGAATGAAAGTGACAGGGCTTACCTGAATGAAAGTGATATTGCTTACCTGAATGAAAGTGATAGGGCTTACCTGATTGAAAGTGATAGGGCTTACCTGAATGAAAGTGATAGGGCTTACCTGAATGAAAGTGATAGGGCTTACCTGAATGAAAGTGATAGGGCTTACCTTATTGAAAGTGATAGGGCTTACCTGAATAGAAGTGATCGGGCTTACCTGAATGAAAGTAACAGGGCTTACCTGGTTGAAAGTAACAGAGCTTACCTGAATGAAAGTAACAGGGCTTACCTTATTGAAAGTGATAGGGCTTACCGTATTGGAAGATATAGGGCTTACCTGAATGAAAGTGATAGGGCTTACCTTATTGAAAGTGATAGGGCTTACCTTATTGAAAGTGATAGGGCTTACCTGAATGAAAGTGATAGGGCTTACCTGAATGGAAGTGATAGGGCTTACCTGAATGAAAATCATAGGGCTTACCTCATTGAAAGTGATAGTGCGTACCTTATTGGAAGTGATAGGGCGTACCTTATTGGAAGTGATAGGGCTTACTTGAATGAAAGTAACAGGGCTTACCTGATTAATGTGACGTATGATGGAGATATACTCATAGATGCAAGTAAGGCGCTTATTGAATCCAGTATAACAAATGGGATCAGGAACGTGCAGCCGGTATCACATATCCCCGATTGTACCTGCCCGGACAGAGGGTCGTCGGCGGTAACCGCTGTACAGTTAGAATACACCTGCACAATACATAATATGATCGAGAAAGTTAAAATGTCAACTAAAGACGAATGTATAGTCCAGTGGTAACACGCTGGACTGGTAATCCAGGGATCGCAGGTTCGATCCCTCGTCTGACCCTAATACAATTAACAATCTTTCAGATGGGACATTAAGCCGAGGTTTTGTATCGGTGTTGTACAAAAGAACCAGAGGAGACTCTGGAATGGTTCTATGTCTGTAGGTCGGCTAAACTTGCCCAGGAAAACATGTATACGTTCCCGCAAGGGGTTTGCCATTAATGTGACATACATACATAACACAATTCTAATTTTGAAAATATACGATATATTACCAGATATTTCAGTTTCAAATAAAAAAAACATATTAATGGAGTGTAGTCTGCTAATATTATTGAGCTATTTATAGCCTTTATTTAAACGTATATTTACAGAAAATGCCCTTTATGTACCGCTACAGAGAGCGGGTATACTGGTGGCCGCACTATTCGCTCTTCTAGTTGCCTGCATATTTTTTGTGTTTTACGTTTATTTATCGTCGCTACCGGTTGCCCATATGAGCGACACCTCCTGAAGATATTAGTCATTTTAGATTTTTGGAGGATAGTGCAATGATACAGACAGAGACTCATTGCAGAGTCTCCACTGGTTCTTTTACGTGCATGGTGTAAAGCACCGACACGAGATATCGGTTTAACGTCCCTTCTGAAAGACTGTTAATTTTATTAGGGTCAGACGGGGATCGAACCTACGATCCCTGGATTACCAGTCCAGCGTGTTACCACTGGACTACAGATCCGTCTGTCCTGCATCTTTAAAACGAAGAGGAGAAAGTAAGTAGTCCTTGCTTTGTACGCTTTCAACTGAATGATAATGTTTTATTAGAGAACGATACACCCATTGAAATGTGAGGAAGCTATTGAACTGCCCAAGGGGAAGGTCGATGGTTCTACCCAGGCTGCTCGGCTTCCTCTACTAAAATTATCTAGAGAGTAGTGTCAAAGCGTATGCTGTCAATGCGACTTTAAAGACCTAAACGAAAAGTTTAAACACTGTTGATGTGCCTTGATCTGTGACGAGCACATAGTCATAGCATAACCTTCAATACATACTCGCTCGCCTACATGGTTCACCGGCGGCGAGGGTAAATAAGCTCAATCATGATCATCATCATTGTCATCATCATCATCAATCATCAATCATCATCATCATTGTATGGAGTTACTAAATCAGTAAGAACATTAGTCCAAAATGAGGCTATATAGACAATAAGTTAGTTCTATTGTATATTACCCCTTCTACTTCCGCAGTACATCCAGCATGGCATGGCGAGAAGTACGTCTGTCCGTCCGCACATACCGGCAGGAAGTTTGTCATTGAACAATCACAAATCAGATTTTGAACGACACTGAAGGTAGATAAAAGGTTGTAATTAATCTAGCTTAAACCACGGGATTAAATGTTTAAGGTTACAAGACGAATAAAGAATGTTACTTTGACCTCTAAGCGGCCATCTTGGATGACAACATAATATGATTTTCACAGCAATTACACCAGAGCGATCGCCTCATCGATACTGTCCATTTGTTTTATGACATGACCATATTCCCTCCAAAAAAAAATTATACCCATATTTGACCTCCCGGGCCGAAGTCATCCACGGTATCAGTAAGCACATGCAATGTAATTCATACTCCAATGGAAACTATTAACTCGGTATTCATTACTTATATTTGCATTAATTATTAATTTCAATGGAAGAAAGAAAGAAATATCATTTCCAATTAAAACATATTTAATCCAACTTTGCGAGTCCGCCTCCGTGGTCGAGTGGTTAAGGTCGCTGACTTGTATACCACTGTAACCTATCATCACTGATGGTCACGGGTTCGAGCCCCGCTCAGGCCGTGTCTCATTTATATGAGAAAGTTGGCAGTTTCTTACGGAGGTTGGTGCACCCAAGTACTGGTTAACCGCTGGAGCCTGCCCAGGAAAGGTATTGTTAGGTAAACTGCCCGCCGGCGATATAGCCCGAAATGGTGCTGATGCAGGCGTAAAACCCGAAATATAACATAACATAAAATCCAACTTTGCGACTTATCGTGTGGTGGGAATCTGTTAATAGTTTCCATTGGGGTATGAACTACATTGTTTGTGCTTAATAGTGGAGGCCGAAGGCATCCAAGGTAAAATTAAGCACAGCCAACTTGAATGTAGTTCATACCTCCTGTGGAAGTTGGGATAGTGCAGTGGATGCGCGTTCGCTTCAGGTGCGTAAGGTTCTGAGTTCAAGCCCCGCTGGAGCCGTTACGAGTGTGCCCTTAGGCAAGACATTTAAATTCCACGTGGCCTCTTCTCTCTCCCTCGTGGCGATGGCTTCCATTGGGAATGAGGTCTCGAGAGTGATTAATATAAGTTGTAAGAACTTATTTCGCAAATCGAGCTAAAATAAATTTGTATAAAAAAAAAAAAACATCCAATGGAAACTATTAAGTCACTTACCTATCCTTACATCAATTATTCTTTTCACTGAGACAAGGAGAGAAAAATCAACTAAAAATGCATTTAGTTCAATTTGCAACTTACCATGTGGCGGGGACCTGGTAAGTAGATCATCATTGGTACAGCGGAAACTGTAAGACACGCCTTTCCACGCGACGAACGTTGCCTAACTCTGCGCATGCCCGTAACCACGAGTGCGCGCGCATGTCAGCTGCTTTTCATTAGTTGGAAACCCTCATACGAAAGTGTATACAATCAGGGCGCATTCGTTCATCGAAGGAAATGCAATAGCAATGTAAATAAATGTTGTTAAACTTTCTGTCGCAATCGGTGTATAATAAATTAAGTTTATAAAACTGAATAGTACATGCATTTACCTAGCGGATGTGTCCAAGCCAATGATTGGCGGATTATCGCATCCCAACAGGAAATGGAAGGACTTGCATATCAAAGCCAAACATCGACATATGAGTAACATCTTCACGCATCCAAACACACCAAGCCGGAGACGCCGGGTGATCAAACCGCCAAAAAACGTCCCGGTGACTGTACACACAAGCGCTTTACCACCTACACAATGTGAACATATTAGTTAGCAAAGTTGGTTTAGCTTTAGTTTAGTTTATACAAATTTATTTTAGCTAGATTGCGAATCAAATTCTTACAACAACTTATATTAATCACTCTCGAGACCTCATTCCTGGTGAAATCCATGTTAATGTGGAATTTAAATGCCTTGCCTAAGGGCACAATCATAATGGCTCTACTAAGCAGTCACCTGTGCTAAGCAGCCACTTTCTGTGATTCCCATGGCTGCTTAAGGTTTGACTGTATAATGGAAAGGATTAAAAACGGAAGCAGAGCTTATATAGTTCCTCACATTAACCCTTTGCTGAGTAAAAAGGGCTTTAGCTCCACTATCTGAATAGCAAACAACATAGATCCATATCAGTCGCGTCTGATCAAGATCTATGTTGTTTGCTATTCAGCCAAGGGCTTTAGCTCCACTATCTGAATAGCAAACAACATAGATCCAAATCAGTCGCGTCTGATCAGGATCTATGTTGTTTGATATTCAGCCAAGGGCGTTAGCTCCACTATCTGAATAGCAAACAACATAGATCCATATCAGTCGCGTCTGATCAGGATCTATGTTGTTTGCTATTCAGCCAAGGGCGTTAGCTCCACTATCTGAATAGCAAACAACATAGATCCATATCAGTCGCGTCTGATCAGGATCTATGTTGTTTGCTATTCAGCCAATGGCTTTATCTCCACTATCTGAATAGCAAACAACATAGATCCATATCAGTCGCGTCTGATCAGGATCTATGTTGTTTGCTATTCAGACAAGGGCTTTAGCTCCACTATCTGAATAGCAAACAACATAGATCCATATCAGTCGCGTCTGATCAAGATCTATGTTGTTTGCTATTCAGACAAGGGCTTTAGCTCCACTATCTGAATAGCAAACAACATAGATCCATATCAGTCGCGTCTGATCAAGATCTATGTTGTTTGCTATTTAGCCAAGGGCTTTAGCTCCACTATCTGAATAGCAAACAACATAGATCCAAATCAGTCGCGTCTGATCAGGATCTATGTTGTTTGATATTCAGCCAAGGGCGTTAGCTCCACTATCTGAATAGCAAACAACATAGATCCATATCAGTCGCGTCTGATCAGGATCTATGTTGTTTGCTATTCAGCCAAGGGCTTAGCTCCACTATCTGAATAGCAAACAACATAGATCCATATCAGTCGCGTCTGATCAGGATCTATGTTGTTTGCTATTCAGCCAATGGCTTTATCTCCACTATCTGAATAGCAAACAACATAGATCCATATCAGTCGCGTCTGATCAGGATCTATGTTGTTTGCTATTCAGACAAGGGCTTTAGCTCCACTATCTGAATAGCAAACAACATAGATCCATATCAGTCGCGTCTGATCAGGATCTATGTTGTTTGCTTTTCAGCCAAGTGTTTTAGCTCCAATATCTGAATAGCAAACAACATATATCCATATCAGTCGCGTCTGATCAGGATCTATGTTGTTTGCTATTCAGCCAAGGGCGTTAGCTCCACTATCTGAATAGCAAACAACATAGATCCATATCAGTCGCGTCTGATCAGGATCTATGTTGTTTGCTATTCAGCCAAGGGCGTTAGCTCCACTATCTGAATAGCAAACAACATAGATCCATTTCAGTCGCGTCTGATCAGGATCTATGTTGTTTGCTATTCAGCCAAGGGCTTTAGCTCCACTATCTGAATAGCAAACAACATAGATCCATATCAGTCGCGTCTGATCAGGATCTATGTTGTTTGATATTCAGCCAGGGCGTTAGCTCCACTATCTGAATAGCAAACAACATAGATCCATATCAGTCGCGTCTGATCAGGATCTATGTTGTTTGCTATTCAGCCAAGGGCTTTAGCTCCACAATCTGAATAGCAAACAACATAGATCCATATCAGTCGCGTCTGATCAGGATCTATGTTGTTTGCTATTCAGCCAAGGGCTTTAGCTCCACTATCTGAATAGCAAACAACATAGATCCATATCAGTCGCGTCTGATCTGGATCTATGTTGTTGCTATTCAGCCAATGGCTTTATCTCCACTATCTGAATAGCAAACAACATAGATCCATATCAGTCGCGTCTGATCAGGATCTATGTTGTTTGCTATTCAGCCAAGGGCTTTAGCTCCACTATCTGAATAGCAAACAACATAGATCCATATCAGTCGCGTCTGATCAGGATCTATGTTGTTTGCTATTCAGCCAAGGGCGTTAGCTCCACTATCTGAATAGCAAACAACATAGATCCATATCAGTCGCGTCTGATCAGGATCTATGTTGTTTGCTATTCAGCCAAGGGCTTTAGCTCCACAATCTGAATAGCAAACAACATAGATCCATATCAGTCGCGTCTGATCAGGATCTATGTTGTTTGCTATTCAGCCAAGGGCTTTAGCTCCACTATCTGAATAGCAAACAACATAGATCCATATCAGTCGCGTCTGATCTGGATCTATGTTGTTTGCTATTCAGCCAATGGCTTTATCTCCACTATCTGAATAGCAAACAACATAGATCCATATCAGTCGCGTCTGATCAGGATCTATGTTGTTTGCTATTCAGCCAAGGGCTTTAGCTCCACTATCTGAATAGCAAACAACATAGATCCATATCAGTCGCGTCTGATCAGGATCTATGTTGTTTGCTATTCAGCCAAGGGCGTTAGCTCCACTATCTGAATAGCAAACAACATAGATCCATATCAGTCGCGTCTGATCAGGATCTATGTTGTTTGCTATTCAGCCAAGGGCTTTATCTCCACTATCTGAATAGCAAACAACATAGATCCATATCAGTCGCGTCTGATCAGGATCTATGTTGTTTGCTATTCAGACAAGGGCGTTAGCTCCACTATCTGAATAGCAAACAACATAGATCCATATCAGTCGCGTCTGATCAGGATCTATGTTGTTTGCTATTCAGCCAAGGGCTTTAGCTCCACTATCTGAATAGCAAACAACATAGATCCAAATCAGTCGCGTCTGATCAGGATCTATGTTGTTTGATATTCAGCCAAGGGCGTTAGCTCCACTATCTGAATAGCAAACAACATAGATCCATATCAGTCGCGTCTGATCAGGATCTATGTTGTTTGCTATTCAGCCAAGGGCGTTAGCTCCACTATCTGAATAGCAAACAACATAGATCCATATCAGTCGCGTCTGATCAGGATCTATGTTGTTTGCTATTCAGCCAATGGCTTTATCTCCACTATCTGAATAGCAAACAACATAGATCCATATCAGTCGCGTCTGATCAGGATCTATGTTGTTTGCTATTCAGACAAGGGCGTTAGCTCCACTATCTGAATAGCAAACAACATAGATCTATATCAGTCGCGTCTGATCAGGATCTATGTTGTTTGCTATTCAGCCAAGGGCTTTAGCTCCACTATCTGAATAGCAAACAACATAGATCCATATCAGTCGCGTCTGATCAGGATCTATGTTGTTTGCTATTCAGCCAAGGGCTTTAGCTCCACAATCTGAATAGCAAACAACATAGATCCATATCAGTCGCGTCTGATCAGGATCTATGTTGTTTGCTATTCAGCCAAGGGCGTTAGCTCCACTATCTGAATAGCAAACAACATAGATCCATTTCAGTCGCGTCTGATCAGGATCTATGTTGTTTGCTATTCAGCCAAGGGCTTTAGCTCCACTATCTGAATAGCAAACAACATAGATCCATATCAGTCGCGTCTGATCAGGATCTATGTTGTTTGATATTCAGCCAAGGGCGTTAGCTCCACTATCTGAATAGCAAACAACATAGATCCATA
>CM026388.1:12866020-12974965 GCA_014843695.1 Archivesica marissinica | reverse complement strand
CATAGAATATAAAATAACTGTTAAGCTACAGATATAACATAACTGTTAAAATACAGATATAGAAGAACTGTTAAGCTATAGATATAAATAACTGTTAAACTACATATATAGAAGAACTGTTAAACTACAGTGCAATGTTTAAATCCCAAATACATCTAAACAAACAAAGATCTTACCTAGTATCATGTTTCCCTGGTATGTTGGTATCCTGAATTGATTTATTATGTATTTCGGTCCGAAGATTACCAAGCTGGCGAATGCGAACATAGTGAATAAGGCAGATAGCATATTGCACGTGTATATCGGGCTACGTAATACTCGGAATATTGATTTTGGCATATCTGAAAATAAATGCTTGCACAATTGGGTCAAGTCACATTCCGCTCGCCCACATGGTTAGCCGGCGGCGAGGGTAAATATGCCCAACTATCATAAAGTCACAATATGCAGTATGATATAGAAATAGTATATGAAGAATGTTACATGTATTTGACAAACTGGACAACGATTGCACATTTCACCCGTGCACAGTGTTGGCACAGTAGTAATAATTTATATGCCGTCCATGCAGTCACGTATTTCTAATGTGAACATGATAATGGTAGCGACCCATAGTGACGGATATTTTAAGTTAAGGATGGCAGCAAATATTCGAATATTCGCTCGAACGTCCGAATATCCGAACACTATTTCAGTAAAAATATTATAGTGTCCTCAAAAATGCCACCCGCTCAGTCACACGTTTGGAAAGGCTTGAATCGCTCTGAGATTAAGAAAACTGCTAGGTGTAATCTATGCAAATTGGATTTAACATATTCGGGTACAATATCAATCTGAATAACCATTTGAAGAAGATGACGTTTACGCGTAAAACAGAAATTAGAACACTGCTAAACATATTAACATATAATGTTTTATACCCAGCTGTTCATTTGGTGAATTGTAAGCATAATTATGTATCGACCTGATGTATCTTGATAATAGCCTGACACTGAATGTTGTTATCAATTGGAACATTTAATCGCTGAAACCATGCTCTACGCTATCCATGTATCAGAAATAACCCACACTAATTATTACTGAATTAGATACACAATAACGATTGAAATATTACCGCGATACTACAAGCATCTGTTATCTGTCAAATTTGACACACTGAGACGCTATATGGAGTACACAAACTAGAACCGAATGCGCATGCGTTATTTATTCTCATGAACTAGTTATGATACGGCTTTTTCGGGTTTGATACGGGCTCGTGACCGTATCAACCCATCAAATGTAATATCAGACTGGAAAACACAGCGTATCAATTAACCTGGATCGTAGCTAAAATTAATTTGTATAAACTAACCTTCAGTATAGTAGTATATTCTGTGCGCATGTCACAATTGGTTCCTACCTTTTATCGTTTTGATAAACGTTCGTACATTACTCGAGTCAATACACGAACTGTCTGCATGCTCTGCAGGCTGGGCGCATCTTATATCAGCATCTTTGCTCAGTGAGGCCGGTAAAAAGAACATCGGGATGGAGATAAGTATTGCGCATGCCCCAAATATGACAAATCCCAACCACCATGCCCCGATCCATCTCGGGTCATCGGAGGTCAATAACGTCTCTGAAGAAAACATATAATTAAATATACGCTAACTTTCGTTTGTAACGGCATACATTACCAGTGAACAATGAGCAGGTAGGCGTCTCTAAATGGTTCTTATGCGGGGTGGTTAGCAGCTATTCCACAATCATGCAACACTAATTAATTCAAACCAACAAAACATCTTAATGTTAAAGCTTTGGAGAATTTGGCTAGGCTGTCTGTCCGATTAGTGGTTAGCGCGTTCGATTCTCACCAATGCAACCCGGTTTCGATCCTCGGACCGGGAAGTATGTGAGGTGGCACGGTGGTCGTCATATCGGACAGGTGGGTTTCTCCGGGTGCTTCGTTTTCCTCCCACACGAATGACCACATTTACGCTTTCATCCCCGCCAACGAGAGTGATTAATATAAATTGCTATGACTTGCTTCGCAATCATTGTAAATAATTTGATCTCCACGCACTTTAAACAAACTCATTATTCGGTTACGAGCCTAATAAACTAAAATGACAGTAACCTATTATTCTTCTGATAAAAAGACATTTTAGAGAGGAAATAGTACCGAATATTCGCTACCTGAAGTGTTTCATACCATATGTAAACATATGACGTCATACATACCATATGTAAACATATGACGTCATACATGCAAAAGCTGTGACGTCATGAAAGGTTTATTAGGTACCTAATAAAGAAAAGTGTATTAGGCACGCCGTTTTTGACCATTATTTCGCATGAAGGTATGATAATATATAATAGGTGGTGGTTGTATGAAATTGAATACAAACAAAGATAATTGATGAATATGATCTCGTTTGTTGCATCGTTGTACATCAACTTACCTTTGAGATTCACGGGTATCTTGTTGAACGCCGCTCCTCCTAGTGTGGCAATGAATGGTCCAAATACAATAAATGTAAACAGTATACCTACAAAATAGTGCATATATGTCATTCGCTATCCCTACTCCCACTTCTTGGAGCTAGTGCATCAATACTCACTAATACAATAACTTCTGAAATTCTTTAGTATATACATCGAATAGATTTCACGATAAAAGTCATATATACTAGAGGACATAGAAAACGCACACTTCGGATAAGTGTTTTACATGAATAACTGTTACAATCTCTATGTAACTACATATTTTTAAACATTTTGGAATATTTTTAGTTGTTCAGTTTGTGTTTTGTAATAAAGATGTAGTATATCGTTTATGGGATCCTTCGTATTTCGTTTTCATGTAATAATCATATATAATGTAGGTGTGTGTTTTCTATGTCCTCTAGTATATAATGTAGGTGTGCGTTTTCTATGTCCTCTAGTATATAATGTAGGTGTGCGTTTTCTATGTCCTCTAGTATATAGTGTAGGTGTGCGTTTTCTATGTCCTCTAGTATATAATGTAGGTGTGCGTTTTCTATATCCTCTAGTATATACTGAAGGTGTGTGTTTTCTATGTCCTCTAGTATATAATGTAGGTGTGCGTTTTCTATGTCCTCTAGTATATAATGTAGGTGTGCGTTTTCTATGTCCTCTAGTATATAAGGTAGGTGTGCGTTTTCTATGTCCTCTAGTATATAGTGTAGGTGTGCGTTTTCTATATCCTCTAGTATATAATGCAGGTGTGCGTTTTCTATGTCCTCTAGTATATACTGTAGGTGTGTGTGTTCCATGTCCTCTAGTATATAATGTAGGTGTGCGTTTTCTATGTCCTCTAGTATATAATGTAGGTGTGCGTTTTCTATGTCCTCTAGTATATACTGTTGGTGTACGTTTTCTATGTCATCTAGTATATAATGTAGGTGTGCGTTTTCTATGTCCTCTAGTATATAATGTAGGTGTGCGTTTTCTATGTCCTCTAGTATATAATGTAGGTGTACGTTTTCTATGTCCTCTAGTATATAATGTAGGTGTGCGTTTTCTATGTCCTCTAGTATATAATGTAGGTGTGCGTTTTCTATTTCCTCTAGTATATAATGTAGGTGTGCGTTTTCTATGTCCTCTAGTATATAATGTAGGTGTGCGTTTTCTACGTCCTCTAGTATATAATGTAGGTGTGCGTTTTCTATGTCCTCTAGTATATAATGTAGGTGTGCGTTTTCTATGTCCTCTAGTATATAATGTAGGTGTGCGTTTTCTATGTCCTCTAGTATATAATGTAGGTGTGCGTTTTCTATGTCCTCTAGTATATAATGTAGGTGTGCGTTTTCTATGTCCTCTAGTATATAATGTAGGTGTGCGTTTTCTATGTCCTCTAGTATATAATGTAGGTGTGCGTTTTCTATGTCCTCTAGTATATAATGTAGGTGTGCGTTTTCTATGTCCTCTAGTATATAATGTAGGTGTGCGTTTTCTATGTCCTCTAGTATATAATGTAGGTGTACGTTTTCTATGTCCTCTAGTATATAATGTAGGTGTGCGTTTTCTATTTCCTCTAGTATATAATGTAGGTGTGCGTTTTCTACGTCCTCTAGTATATAATGTATGTGTGCGTTTTTTATGTCCTCTAGTATATAATGTAGGTGGAAGTGTTCTATGTCCTCTAGTATCTAATGTAGGTGTGCATTTTCTATGTCCTCTAGTATATAATGTAGGTGTTCATTTTCTACGTCCTCTAGTATATAATGTACGTGTGTGTTTTCTATGTCCTCTAGTATATAATATAGGTGTGCCTTTTCTATGTCCTCTAGTATATTATGTAGGTGTGCGTTTTCTATGTCCTCTAGTATATAATGTAGGTGTATGTTTTCTATGTCATCTAGTATATAATGTAGGTGTGCGTTTTCTACGTCCTCTAGTATATAATGTAGGTGTGCGTTTTCTATGTCCTCTAGTATTTAATGTAGGTTTGCGTTTTCTATGTCCTCTAGTATATAATGTAGGTGTGCGTTTTCTATGTCCTCTAGTATATAATGTAGGTGTGCGTTTTCTATGTCCTCTAGTATATAATGTAGGTTTGCGTTTTCTATGTGCTCTAATATATAATGTAGGTGTGTGTTTTCTATATCCTCTAGTATATAATGTAGGTGGAAGTTTTCTATGTCCTCTAGTATATAATGTAGGCGTACGTTTTCTATGTCCTCTAGTATATAATGTAGGTGTGCGTTTTCAAAATCCTCTAGTATATAATGTAGGTGTGCATTTTCTATGTCCTCTAGTATACAATGTAGGTGTGCGTTTTCTATGTCCTCTAGTATATAATGTAGGTGAGCGTTTTCTATAAAATTATCCTCTAGTATATATATTATTCTCCTGCTCAATCTATTTAAGTTTTCTTTGGTAATCTCTTTCAATCTACCACTGTTAAATTATATGCAACATGTTCATTTCTTGATTGCATGTACAACATTTAATACTGAAATAAATCATGTTAAACTAAATATGGGAGTTATTACTTAAACAATAGTGCACAATTTGTGTCCACGGTGTAGAGCGTTGCTATAGTGTCCTTCCTTCCTGTGCCATGTTCTCACTACCCTCCAAATAACTAAAGTGACTATCTCTACAGGAGACATCGCTCATATGGGCAACCGGTAGCGACGATAAATAAATGTATTCCACACACACAACACACACACCATATGTTCTCGTCCACTGTCCATAACTCAGTGAGTAAGTTATTGATACTAGTGCGTCACAATCTAGTTTCCTTCCTGATATAGAGCGTTGATATCCCAATACCACTTGGTGCTCGTTTCTGTGAAACGTAGGCAGAAAGGGTGTCGAAGAACACCCCAGTGATGAAGGTCACCACAGGGACCTGTCTAGCGGAGTGATGTTAAATCAACTGAACCCCACCGCTGTAGATTCAAATTCTTTTTTAAATTGTTTCAATTGAACAGCTCTTCCGATGGCTTACGTAGGATCGGTGTTTCCAACAAGGTCCCGTTCGTTCGTGCACCATGAGTCTTCCGCCGGATATTCGCCATATAATCCAGGCTGATGATGACTTTAGAACACAACCTCCAAGCCAAGACCATCGCCTAACCAAGCTGTGTCAGCGCACCTCACCGAGCCATGAGACGCAATATAACACTTGTTTTGTTTGTTTGTGGTGGTTTAACGACAGCCATTTAACCCTTTCCTTCATAGAGATTTAGATTAATATAGTATTATATCTCCATACAAACGACAGCCATTTAACCCTTTCCTTCATAGAGATTTAGATTCATATAGTATTATATCTCCATACAAACGACAGCCATTTAACCCTTTCCTTCATAGAGATTTAGATTAATATAGTATTATGTCTCCATACAAACGACAGCCATTTAACCCTTTCCTTCATAGAGATTTAGATTCATATAGTATTATATCTCCATACAAACGACAGCCATTTAACCCTTTCCTTCATAGAGATTTAGATTCATATAGTATTATATCTCCATACAAACGACAGCCATTTAACCCTTTCCTTCATAGATATTTAGATTAATATAGTATTATATCTCCATACAAACGACAGCCATTTAACCCTTTCTTTCATAGAGATTTAGGTTAATATACTATTATATCTCCATACAAACGACGGCCATTTAGCTACCATGCAATGGATAAGTAGTCGCCATATATATCCCACCTCCATAGATATTACTAGGACTACATGAGATTTAGGTTAATATACTCTTATATCTCCATACAAACGACGGCCATTTAGCTACCATGCAGTGGATAAGTAGTCGCCATATCTATCCCACCTCCATAGATATTACTCGGACTACATGAGATTCTAGCCTTTATTATGAACATTGGTTTGGCTACTACATTGTCAATGTATGTCGTATTGGTAATGGCTTCAAGATGTGCTTCTATGGGGGAAAGGGTTAAGACGCCCCTGCAGCGGTTATGGCCAAGTGGTCTGGAATTAAGGACATTAACCACACTAGTCACAGAGGCCCTAACTCTCAAGAGACCATATTTAATTTGTTCAGTCAGCTGCTTGCTGATACAGACATGTTTGACTTATAATATATATTTACCTTCCCTTGCCTTAGTGTGTACAAAAATAGTTTAGCTCGATTGAGAGGTTCTTACAACTTATATTAATCACTCTGGAGGCCTCATATATGATGGAATCCATTGTCACGATTGGGGAGAGAGAAGAGACGTTTGAAAATTAAATGCCTTGCCTAAGGACACACTCGTCACGGTCCTAGATGGGCGCGAATTCCGGACTTTTTGCGTTTCGCACCTGAATCGACCGCAATACCACTACGTTATCACGAGGTCCACAAGTACATTGCCTTGTAATGTGATACCGCAACGTACCGATATAGAACCCTGTTTTCTCTTTCTCCGTATTTCTGTCTAAGTACAGACTGCTCAGAGGCAACCTTGGAGATTTCGCAATGCCCTGAATTGCCATCATAGCAGAGATTAGAACAACGACCCACTGGTTGCCGCCTAGTGCTGAAGATGGTTTGCCTGACGTGTAACCACTGCATTTCTGAAAACGTTTATAGGGGGTTGTTACCAAAGCAGATGCTGATGTTTTATCTCATCGACGTTATTTAGTATAATCATATCTTATAGCTTGATTCAGTTTATTGTTATCTGCACTCAGTCTGATAAACTTATACACTTGCATTGTATGACCAAGAAAATCACCATACTTTAATTTCAATAGTTTTTAAGATTATCCCTGTTAAATAGTGATGGCAAAGAATAGCGATTTTGTATTCGAATATTCGATCGAAAATGTATTCGAATATTCGATAGAATTCTATCAAAAACTTAAAATCACTCAAACTCTTATAAACATTGCGTAAACGTCGTCTTCTTTCTGTATGGACATGCAAATATGACGATGACTCATTCTGTTATTGTTATCGGTACCTTCAGGGGCGTTTTCACAAACGAAACCATTGTCACTTGAACTGTTTTACGTTGAAAGGTGTTTGTTTTTCAAATGATTATTCAGATTGATGTTGTACCCGAATATGTTAAATCCAATTTGCATAGATTACACCTAGCCGTGTTCTTATTTTCAGAGCAATTGAAGTCTTTCAACACGTGTGACTGAACGGGTGGTATTTTTGAGGACAATATTGTTTTGTTATTTAAGTTTATTTAGCATCGCTACCGGTTGCCCATTTGAGCGACGGGCAGTTTACCTAACAGCACCTTTCCTGGTCAGGCTCCAGATGTTAACCAGTGCTAGGTGCATCAAGACACTGTCAACTTGTTCATATAAATGAGACACGGCCTGTGCGTGCCTCGAACCCGTAACCATCATAAAAATCGTACTTTAAATAGTACGTTTTGGTAATATTGAGCAGTTAATTAAAATGTTAACATACGTGGGGTGGATGTTATTTGCAAAGTGATTAATAGATCATTCTATGTCTAAACAGTATTGACATCATAATTAAACACTATCTACCTTAATATCTACTGTAATTATCCGATTACATGACAGAGTGTCAATTAACATGCGACCACAACTGAGGCGATTTCTTTTGTATTTGAAGATGCTATGATGGTTTCAAAAGAAAACAAAGTATCTGATTTTATGACTTTATTTATGTTTCCCAATACATGACACAGACTGATCTGTAGTCCAGTGGTAACACGCTGGACGGGTAATCCAGGGATCGCAGGTTCGATCCCCCGTCTGACCCTAATATAATTAACAGTCTTTCAGATGGGATGTTAAACCGAGGTCTCATGTCGGTGCTTTACACCGTTCACGTAAAAGAACCAGAGGAGACTCTGAAATAGGTCTCTCTGTGTATCATTGCACTATCCTCCAAAAATCTAAAATGACTAATATCTTTAGGAGGCGTCGCTCATATGAGCAACCGGTAGCGACGATAAATAAACGTAAAAACACACACACAATATCTATGCATTTTTAAAGTTAAGCACATTTTTATAAATGCATATGTAATATGTATAAGTAGTATCATTTGCAAAAACAACTAAAATTCGAGTGAGAGATTTTTGATCAGCTGTTCCCAAAGGCCAACGTGGACCGAATCTGAAAATGGACTAGATATTCGGACGTCCGAGCGAATATTTGAATATTCTTTGACATCCCTAATATATTTATATAACACCAAAACGACAATTTAGAAAAAGCAAACTAATGTTTCCATAAGTTGTGGCCCTTCAACAATCGTCTTTCCACCAAGGTACGTTGTATATACCTAGCGCCATACCTCATTGTTGCCTGGGCAACGTATGATATGAAATATACGGTTACACTTAATATGTTTTTCTATGGAACAAAATCAAGAATGACAAGTATAATGTTATGACCATGTATATCCCACCTGATTTGTACCGGATATATTAAGTTGTAGGCCCGGCACGCACATATATTCATCGTTTGTGGTGGAGTTATCCAGGGAGACCCGCTTCGGCGGATCTGATTCGTCAAGAATGAAATGCGGCACACTAGTCAATACACTAGATACACCGAAGATGAAAATACACACCGCCAGTACCCGTGGAATATTGTAGCTGAAACGAAATAAATAAATAGAAATGTGGAAGCTAATAGTGTGGCATATAGGAAGTAACAACACACTACCGTAGATGTGCACCCGTTTAGTCTCAGAAATAAAACATTGGTTCCCGCAATGACCTAGTTGGGAATGCTGTGATGTGTCTGCTGATTCAGAACGAAGTATGTGGGTAAAGCACCGACACGATACCTCGGTTTAAAGTATCATCTGAAAGACTGTTATTGTTATTAGGGTCAATGCCTCCGTGGTCGAGTTGTTACTGTTGGTGACTGGTATACCACTAAGCATATCATAGTTGGTGATGTTCACTGGTTCGAGCCCCGCTCAGACCGTGACTCTTTATATGAAAAGAAAAAGTTGGCAATTTCTTACGGAGTACTTTCGCTTTCGATATGGTATATTTGTGTCTTGTTTAGGGATTTAAAGTCACATCAACAGCTTATGTCATATAGCGGCTCTCCAACTAGGATTGGTGGCGACGACACCGAGCGGCCCTATGAGCAGTATTTCGTTATATATCTCATACCAGATGGATTATATCCTCATGAGACGAGAGAGGAGGCTATGTGAATTTAAGTGTTTTGGACATGTCAGGCTTCGAATAACTCACAACCTCTGGATGGAACAATAGTAATAATGTAATAACTGCCAGAGACATGTTCTTACTTTTTCAGAAAATGACTTGCAAATAGAATTGTCACAACGAAGCCCATGTCATTTGCACTCAGCAGTAATCCACTCTTTACACTACTCAGTCCAAACACCTTCTCCAACACCGTGATCTGTGTAGACAAATACACCGAGATAGTTTGAGAAAGTAATGTCCCGGTCCCTACCACGACGCAGAACGGGATTAAACTTTTATATTCGCTTTTGGATGTTTCTGTTGGGGTCCTGTTGGTTTCGTTATCTTGATGTTCAGAGATGTCAGCGTCAACCTCGCTAGAAGGAGTTATCATGTTGAGTTCTGTATCAGCAGTATCGTTTGCGAAATCGTCCCCATCATGTAAAATCCGTACACTGAAATTAGAACCAAAAGCTAGATATAATTATGCTTAAATTTTCCTAATTCAGGTAACCTCTAAATTATTTTTTAAAAACATTTCACATTAGTGAAATTGGGTGCTTAGTGCAACCTTGTGTAAGTATATCGATATAGTGACGTGCTTGCGGCAGTTTGGCACTCAGCCCTTGCAGAATATTCCTTTAGGATATTTTTAGATTATTCCCCAACATGATTAATATACAGTCTTCATCCGTTATGTCAAAGTTGGTTATGTCGAATTCGCATGTTGTCTCGAAGTCGGATCAACGTCCCGTTTCAGACACTATCATTTTACATATAACTGACTCCGTTTGTATGGAATTTTGTTAAGTCAAACTTCGGTTATGTCGAAGTATTTTGTTCGATCCGACGGATTCCGACATAACGGACGTAGAAGATAGTAAACATTTAAAAGAATTGATCATCAGCTGATCCTATAAACATACATATAGCGAGGTCAAAACAGAATTACTATCCGGTTTATTTATTTAATCATATGTTATTGCAAATCAATAGTACATATGTCATACACATAAATATACAATAGTACATATGTCATACACGTAAATATACAATACATAGCATGAAAATACAAATGGTTTGGGCCGCAATGTTCCACAACATTAGACAACGGCCCACACCAGGACAAACCGGTTAACTGGAGCTTATGTTTCAAAATTGCTCAAAGTTTCATCGGTGTTAATGACTATTGGACAGTTGTGCTAGATATAGTTTCTAGTCATTACACAGACACGCGATACAATCGGCTAAGTGTTTATGTTAGTCGGACACGCGATACAATCGGATATGTGTTTATGAAACATGAACTATAGACATTTAGATACGTTCGACTGGTTTGTTTGTACTACCGCGCTATTAGGTCACAGTATTGGACCTTGTCATTCTAGATAAGAGAAGAAGCTGGGACACATGTTCTTAATTACTTTGTACATTGATAACCCACATTATTTGTGAATAGCGCCATATTTTTCAATTTTCAATTTATTAAATAAATCTAATGATCAGATCACTTCTGTTCACACTATATAATTATTATTGAAGCATATTATTAGGGCCGGTGCGTCTTCTTGTTGTTTACAATTTGCTATATATTATATTTGTTGAAATATGCACATGTCTCTAATAAAAACTTACTTACTTACATACATTTGTAATTCATACGAAACAACTCGCTAATTAAGTAACAACATAAGTTATCAGATTAAATATGGTCGTGCTAAAAAATGTATAGATATTTCTGGACAACGCCCGCCCGAAAAATTAAGGATATATATTGTCAACCTTGATATATATTGTGGAAGTCTTGATAGCACAGCGTTCGCTTCAGGTACGAAAGGTCCGGAGTTCGAACCCCGCTGGAGCCGTTACGAGTGTGCCCTTAGGCAAGGCATTTAAATTCCACATGTCTCTTCTCTCTCCTTCAGGGCGATGGATTCCATCAGGAATGAAATCTCGAGAGTGATTAATATAAGTTGAAAGAACTTGTTTCGCACACATTGATACAAAAAGTGCCTATATTTTTTTCTAAAAGGATATACATTTTATGTAAATTAAGTTTATTAACAGTTCTAAGTGAATTTCTACAATAAGTTAATGGTATGACAAATGACGGTTTAAAAACAGCCGTGAGGTAATTATAACGCTGTTTATTACTTAATATAACGCTGTTTTGCGTTGTGACATCATGATAATGTATTGATGTCACTACAATTTGCGCCGACGCATAGTAGTCTAGATGCATTTCTGATAAAAAGCCCTAGAAACAAGTTCTGCTAAACATGGAGGGAACAACATGGAAACCCATCTTAAACTTTTATACTATTATAGAGGTCTCCAAAAAGTATTGCTTCCACTCTGGCAAATGAGTTTAACCATATATTATCAGCACTGACAAGGGGTCACCATATAAATGATAATTTTCCGAAAATCTGTAAACACATAATTACACCAGTTAACTATTATGGTTGAATACAATAGTTTTTCAGGTCTCAAATAACATATATTTGGTATCATTTTAAAGGCTGTAATCTCTACTCTCCATGTACTATGGTTGTAAATAGAAAATAGTATTTTAATACATGCTTTTATGAGATAATCCATCCCCAACCCAAACTGCAATGTCCGCAATTTAAATTTTATTTATAAAATTAAATATCTTAATAGTTAAACCTAATTAATTCCACTTCTAATATGTGGACTTGTTTATTTCACTGACCTGCGAACTATATAGTAATACTAATATTTTTGAAATATACAGTATTTAGTTATTATTCAATAAATATTATATACACAATGGTTGATGGTTGTGTATTGTAAATAAAAAGTACCAGCTAGGCAAAGTGTTCATAACTGATCTGATTTTTTCCCCTACTAATATTGGTATAACATAATAATCTATATATATAAGTCTATATCACTATAGCTATCTAGAAAGACACATTTTAATTCTGATATCTACAGATTATTGATCACATAATTTGAAAGTAATATTTTAATATGGACATCTCCAGATATGTATTATAATATGTAGCATGGCACAGCAACAGAACACAAACATTTGTAAATTTGTGCTGCCCCTTCCATGTTCCTTTATAAAATTGGCCTAATCCTTATAAAATTGCTAAATTGTATTTATCTGTGTCTATATGTGTATATGGGCAGCAGTGAATTACATTTTCAGTGATTACATGGATGTTATCAAATATTATTTTGCTCCAGCCTGACCATTTACTATACTACATACATATATATATATATATTATGTTCAGAAAAAGTTGAAAAACATGCTGAAAAGGTTATACCAGAATGCTTGTATTTGCTACTCAGTTTGATCTGTGCTGGTGATATACCTGATGTTGCAAGTGAAATTCGAGTGAAACTGATGAGTATAGCTCAGGATATTGTATACTTGGCATCAAAGGGAAAAAAGAAGATTCCAAAACATATTGGATTAGGCATTTCAGTTCACCAGGCCACCAGATCCAAAGAACTTGTCCAACTATTGCATGCAGCAGGCCACTCAATTAGTTATGATGCTGTACAAAGGGTGGACAGTTCTATAGTGTAGGCTGCACTTGAACAGTACAAAGAAAACAACAACACATACATCCCAATTAACCTTACAAATAACATTGAGACAAATTATGTGAGGTTTGCTAACGATAACATTGATATTAATGAGGAGACCCTTAATGGAAAGGGAACTTTCCATGCATCACAGTCTGCTATGTTCATCAAAGGTGACAACCAAAATTCATCTCCTGATATAAAGTTCACATCAAAAAGAAAGGTTACAATACCCAAGGAATTCAATAAACTTAAAGAATCAGATATTGGTTCACAATAGCCAGATCCTGTGTTTGCTAAAGAACTAAATCTGAACCAGTTTGAGCCTGATCAAAGTGAACTCAGGAAAGCTGAGGTACAAGACTTATCTTGGATTCTTTCAAGGATGGTCAATCCAGGAGAACAATGTGTACCTGCATGGAGTGGGTTCAATGAAGCATCATCAGTAAATGCTAAGTCAGTGCCAGTCACTAAAATTGGTCACCTACCAATAATTAATGCTCCAGCCCATGACTATGATGTCATTTGGACTGTCATGGACAGGTGTTAACATGACCAAAGCATTAGGCCAAAAGTATACAGTTCTAACATTTGATGAACAGTTATATTCAAAGGGAAAAATGCTGCAATGGCTGAAACCAGAGGAATGCGAAAACAATATCATAATGTTAGGTGGATTTCACACAAAACTAAACTTTTCCAAAGTCATTGGTCCGTTTATGACAGATTCAGGACTAAACGATATGTGGGTTGAAAGTGGTGTGTATGGAGAAACAACAGCTGACAACATTCTCAGTGGACAACTAACAAAGATCTGAATACACCCATCCTAGGACTGGCCAAGGAAGTTGCTGAAGGATTCCAACGAAAGGATGAGGATAAGATTGAAGCAGCAATCAATGAAATGATCCCCTTTCTACATCAAATGCTGGATTATGTTACAGAATATGATAAATCAAATAATGATAATCCACCAACTTACCTATTCTGGAGAAATGATATGGACTTGGTCAGTATTCTTCTCAGATTCACAAGATCACTATGAGAGGGTAATTGGAAACTATTCCTTTCCAGTTTGGCTGATATGATCCACTGGTTTGCTCTCTATGACCACACCAATTATACCAGATGGGCAACATTGTTTCTGGCTGATGCAACACAGTTTGAGGAAAAAGCTCCAGAAGTGTACAGGGGATTCATGGATGGAGATTTTGTAGTCAAAGAAACAAACCATCATTTTAACCAGCTACCAGATCAGGTCTAGAACACATTAACAAGTTAGGAAATGTATCTGGTGGTCTTGTAGGGATCACAAGAACTGAATCAGCGCGGGAGAAATGGAGTTTGAGCTACAAATCCAGATCAGATCTGGCTCAGGCCACTTGGACAATGTTTGGTTTGAAACAAGAACTTGATGATGAGGAATGGGATCACAAAGAGCTTGGTCCATCTAGACTAAAGAGAGATGAAGCTGATGTTGTAAAACTCATCGAGACATTCCATAAATATATATATATAATATTATTATTTATTACCTTCGTTTTGGAATTGATTAGTTCACAACTAATTAGGTCACCGTCTATAAAGAAAGACATACATATATATATAATAATAATATATATTACCGTCGTTTTGGAATCATTATTAATTATCCAACATAAAATTACGTATATATCACTATAATATAATGTCTAGTGAATAATGATACCGTACTGCTTTGCATCTATACTAGAGCACATAGAAAACGCACTCTTCGGGTAAGTGTGTTTTTACATGACAGACAATGACTATATAAATACATAATTATTAAACATTTTGGAATATGTTTAGTTGTTCTGATTGTATGTTGTAATAAAGATATGATATATCTATGATGGAATCCTTCGTATTTCGTTGTTTGATGTAATAATAAGCATATAAGGTAGGTGTGCGTTTTCTATGTCCTCTAGTATATATTTCATTTGATACTCTGTTAAACAATACGTGTTTGGTTACGGTAAATGTCATATGAACCAGTATACATGTTACTATAGCAGTATTCAATTGCAGAATACAACCTGTGTGTGCTGTACGTGTATTTATCGTCACTAACGGTTGCCCATATAAGCGACGCCTCCTAAAGAGATTAGTCATTTTAGATTTTTGGAGGATAGTGCAATGATAAAGAAAGATACACATTTCAGAGTCTACTCTGGTTCGTTTACGTGCACGGTGTACAGCACCGACACGAGACCTCGGTTTAAAGTCTCAAATGAAAGACTGTTAATTGTATTAGGGTCAGACCGGGATCGAACCTACGAAAGTACGACTTTCCTGAAATGGTTCGGCAAGTCCATGGTACATTCGGATATCATCGCTCCCTATCGGCAATCAGGGCTAACGTATAATAATTGCGAGTTCACATGGTTCTTGATAGCGATATATGTATGCCCGTTTCCATCCGAACCACCTCGGTATCAATATTAGTGACGTCATTTTAACCCGTTAACCCTAATTCGTCTAGCTTTTTGTCAGACTTTTGTTTGTCGTGATCCCATATGACGGCAACATGTTAGACATCTCTAAGACATTACCTCGCGTTTAGTATTGACACCGATAACAATCAAACGTCAATTCAGGAGCATGGATGACCGTTATATGAAATCACACTTTCAATCCACAAACAAAACTGTTTATTGATTCAGTGTTAGTGTCCGAATGTATTCGGATGAATCTGTAGTAGCAATGCATTTATACGCAAACAAATGCATTGTATTTGCTTTATGCGATGTAATGTCGCTTTAACTATCTCGTGTTGCGATGTAATGTCGCTTTAACTATCTCTTGTTGCGATGTAATGTCGTTTTAACTATCTCTTATTGCGATGTAATGTCGCTTTAACTATCTCTTGTTGCGATGTAATGTCGCTTTAACTATCCCTTGTTGCGATGTAATGTCGCTTTAACTATCTCTTTTTGCGATGTAGTGTCGCTATAACTATCTCTTGTTGCGTTTTAATTTCGCTTTAACTATATCTTGGTGCGATGTAATGTCGCTTTAACTATCTCTTGTTGCGATGTAGTGTCGCTTTAACTATATATTGTTGCGATGTAATGTCGCTTTAACTATCTCTTGTTGCGTTGTAATGTCGCTTTAACTATATATTGTTGCGATGTAATGTCGCTTTAACTATATATTGTTGCGATGTAATGTCGCTTTAACTATATCTTGTTGCGATGGAATGTCGCTTTAACTATATCTTGTTGCGATGTAATGTCGCTTTAACTATATCTTGTTGCGATGTAATGTCGCTTTAACTATATCTTGTTGCGATGTAATGTCGCTTTAACTATATCTTGTTGCGATGGAATGTCGCTTTAACTCTATTCATATCATGATTTACAATGAGAAGAATAATGAAGTGGACATTTCGCTCTCACCATCACCACAAGCTTTGACCGATGTGTATGAAACTACATAGAACATTAGGTACAATAGTTCCATTTGAAGTTTGAAGTTTCCTGTTTCAAACTGATTCTCACAATTATTGAAAAGGTTCCTATCATACAATTGTATTCTTTGAAAAGGTTTGTAGTAACCAATTCCATCCGCTTTAACAGTTTCAGTTCACTCAGATATATCATCTATTTTGCCAAGGTTAGTATTTATTTAGTGTTACTCTCTTCCTAGTTACATTTCTCCCTGTTTAACCGTTTCAATGCGCTCAGATATATCATCTATTTTGCCTAGGTCAGTATTTATTTAGTTTTGTTCTCTTCCTAGCTACAGTTCTCCATTCTAGCAATCAATCAAACTAGACTTTATTTCAACACAATTACTGTAAACTATAATTGACCAATAAGGTAATAAAATTAACAGTCGTTCAGGTGGGACTTTAAACCGAGGTCTCGTGTCGATGCTTTACATCGTGCACGTAAATGAACCAGAGGAGACTCTGGAATGGGTCTCTGTCTGTATCATTGTACTTACCTCCAAAATCTAAAATGACTAATCACTTAAGGAGGCGTCGCTCATATGGGCAACCAGTAGCGACGATAAATACATGTAAAACACATAAGGTAATGTGCTTAGAAATAATTCGTCCTTCTTATGCCTAATAATTCAATGTTGTGCTCTTATGCAAGGTTATGATTTCCAATGAATGATAGGTGATATCGTTTTCTCGGTGAACGAAAACTCGACTGTTTTGAAACAGTGAAGTATGGCACTTTCTCTGTCACTGCTTGAGTTTTGTATTCCTTCGCTGGCGCTGGTGGATGTATATATGTATTGTCGCTATTTTCTGATAATCAGGAACAGTTAATTATAAAGTAATATGTTTTAATGAATTGATTTTGTCTGTATTTTTTTAAATTTTGACAGCAAACAGAAACTAATTAACAGAAAATTATGCCGTAACTATTTATCGTTACGGACGTTCACATTAACAGAAGTGGTTGTGTTGTTGTGTATTGTAGTGCAATGAGGCACCCGACACGGCAGTTAAAATTAATACATTTTGAAAAGAAATATTTTATTAGCCAAAATCATTGGAATTAAATCATAAAAGAAGAAGATTTGTAACGCCACGTGTGGAAGTACATATTTCGGTGATCACGAGATGAATTAAAATCATATATCATATTTTGCACTAATAAGTTACAAAAATATACTATATCTAATATATATATATTTTGTTTGTGTTTTACGTTTATTTATCGTCGCTACCGGTTGCCATATGAGCGACGCCTCCTGAAGAGATTAGTCATTTTAGATTTTGGAGGATAGTGCAATGATACAGACAGAGACCCATTCCAGAGTCTCCTCTGGTTCTTTTACGTGCACTGGTAATCCAGGGATAGCAGCTTTGATCACCCGTCTGACCCTAATAAAATTAACAGTCTTTCAGATGGAACGTGTCTCGTGTCAGTGCTGTACACCGTACATGCAGAAGAACCATTATTTTTAATCTTTATTTCTTTTACAACGATTGCGAAGCAAGTTTTAACAACTTATATTAATCACTCTCGTTGGCGCGGATGATAGCGTATATGTGGTCATTCATATGGGAGAAAACCGGAGTACCCGGAGAAAAGCCACTTGTCCGATCTGGCGACCACCGTACCATCTCACATACTTCCTGGTCCGAGGCTCGAACCCGGGTTGCATTGGTGAGAATCGACCGCGTTAACCACTGCGCTAATCGGACGGCCGAATACTAATCTCTTCAGGAGGCGTCGTTCATATGGGCAACCGGTAGCAACGATAACTACACGTAAAACACACACAATTTATCCGATGAGATAATAGTTCGCATGTGCATAAAACATTAAATTTATGAATACAAAACGCAGAGTTTCGAGGTATTTCGACCCACACGAATAATTGTGTAGTACCCATACAATTTTAATTTTGTGTCACAAAGATCGCTCTAACGCGAGGTCCCGTGAACTTAATACTAGTGAATTAGCAGTAGAAATAATTATTGTATTTACTTTTAAAACACAAATAGCAATATTTCAAGAGATTTCCCTTCACTGAATCATAATGGTTATATAATTATTTCTTATCTAGCTTTTATATATATAAATCTTTATTATCATCTCATCAATGCATATCACATAATACATTCACAAATCACAATATGACACACACTATAATAATATGCATTATTTAGGAGAGGAATTTATATAAGATTGTATTTATCTTGTTTTCCAATCCTTTGTTATCTTCCTGTAACCTGTGTGTTTATATAATTTCGATGCATATATGCTCTTTGTACAAAAGAAGAACAATAAATAAAGTTTAAACTAAAATGCATTGCCATTCAATATATGAATTATAAGAGACTAAAACTCAATATAATTGTATAGACATCATCATTGACATTTACTTGTATCTACAATATAAAAGCCAAGGAGTAGTTGCTAATCTTTACATTAAAAATGTGTTAAATGAAAATAATAAAACACTGAGTAGAGAAAATAACCACCAACGCACATCTTAACAAATGTTTTACTAGATCATATATAACTTCAGTAGGTGAACTGATTAGCAGCTACTTCTTGGAAAACTGTAACCGAAAATGGATATGAAATGAAATAATATTATATAAAAGAATTATAGCATTATTTACAAAGATAAGATTTGCGTCTGTTAAGAATATGAAAGCAGGTTTTGGCACGCATTCTAATAAATGAGGTAGTAGTGAAAAGAATCACTATTTTTTCACACTCTGACAAATTCAGAAAATTGGATTATACACTTAAAGCGCCATAAAACAATATGTCCCTAAGATCAATGTATAAAGATAATGTGTGGCGTCCGTGGTCCAGTGGTAGAGCGTCGGATTCGGTCCAGGGTTCGATACTCGGTCAGGCCACGTATGTAGTGTCATTGGGCAAGGTACCTCACACACATTGCTTAGTACTGGTTAATCGCTTAGGTCGGCTAAGCCTGCCAGAAAAACATGTCTACGTCCCCGCGAGGGGTTTGACATTAAAGGAACATACATACAGAACAGTTTATTAAAAAATATATATTGAATTAATACATGAGCTACAGTCTCAACAACGGTTATACAGAAATCGCATGCGCGATCATTAACGTTTCTATGTTATCAATACGCTTTGATTTATATGCAGTTAACAATTTGTGGTAAACTAAATTAAAGTCCCAATAAAGTTTGGTAATAAAGACAATATTATACTGTACGCGACTGTCTCGCTCTATTATTAACGGTGTCAATGAATGTATGTGAAGTATGAAAGCGTATAGTATGTATGAATATCAATGTATAACCTAAAGCACGTTAGAACTAACACAACTGAAGTATAAGCGATGTCAATGAGTATGTGTGAAGTATGAAAGCGTATAGTATGTATGAATATCAATGTATAACCTATAGCACGTTAGAACTAACACAACTGAAGTATAAGCGATGTCAATGAGTATGTGTGAAGTATGAAAGCGTATAGTATGTATGAATATCAATGTATAACCTAAAGCACGTTAGAACTAACACAACTGAAGTATATGCGAAGTCAATGAGTATGTGTGAAGTATGAAAGCGTATAGTATGTATGAATATCAATGTATAACCTAAAGCACGTTAGAACCAACACAACTGAAGTATAAGCGATGCCAATGAGTATGTGTGAAGCATGAAAGCGTATAGTATGTATGAATATCAATGTATAACCTAACGCACGTTAGAACTAACACAACTGAAGTATAAGCGATGTCAATGAGTATGTGTGAAGTATGAAAGCGTATAGCATGTATGAATATCAATGTTTAACCTAAAGCACGTTAGAACTAACACAACTGAAGTATAAGCGATGTCAATGAGTATGTGTGAAGCATGAAAGCGTATAGTATGTATGAATATCAATGTATAACCTAAAGCACGTTAGAACTAACACAACTGAAGTATATGCGAAGTCAATGAGTATGTGTGAAGTATGAAAGCGTATAGTATGTATGAATATCAATGTATAACCTAAAGCACGTTAGAACTAACACAACTGAAGTATAAGCGATGTCAAGTAGTATGTGTGAAGTATGAAAGCGTATACTAGTATGTATATCAATATCAATGTATAACCTAAATCACGTTAGAACTAACACAACTGAAGTATAAGCGGTGTCAATGAGTATGTGTGAAGTATGAAAGCGTATAGCATGTATGAATATCAATGTTTAACCTAAAGCACGTTAGAACTAACACAACTTAAGTATATATACTGCGTTACATTTTATCTCGGACGAACCTACATTTAATAGTATCCACTTTAAATTAGTCAAATGGAGCGCTCAGTGCACAACTGGTGTAAGACAGATCTAGTGAAAGGCTTACAGTAGTTTTGCACCCAGCCCTCGAAATATAGCTTACGGATATTTTGAGATTATTCTCCAAAATGATTAACATTGTAAATATTTCAAAACTTCAATTAGTAAGCACACTTTAACAATACCTTATAGGGACAACGTATGGCAGAGAAGCGTATCTATGAATGTAATACAAGATTGATAGATTAGTAGATTTATATTAGATTTATTCTTTATTTCAGTCTCATCGTTGTACAATACATACAATATACACAACAAATTATCATGGCAAAGTACAACACCATTCATTATAAAATAATTATAAGAGACTAATATAATCACAGATAATCAAACTATCACAGTCTACTGACATATTAATATATTTACATATTAAAACCGAGGAACAGTGGCTAATTGAAAATTAAATACTTATTAAAACCAGAAATTTTGAAATACTGAAATGGAAAAAAGCACTAATGCGCAATTAAGAAATGTTTTTTAAAAACTCAGTTATCAGCCTCGATCAGATCTTGGTTGAACTAATTAGCAGCTGTTTCTCGGAATGGATAAGAGACACACAATCAATAAAACAAATGGAGTATGTATTATTATATATAATTATATTCATTTGTTTGTAGACCATAAACTGTATAAGTTTGTGTCTTAATAAACGATTCGTCTTCTTCTATTAGTCGAGCTTATATAATTAAACATAACATAACATACATAACATGTATTTTATTGGCATTAAACATTTACACAGTAATAGCCACAAACAATACAAGATACATTGTAAATAGTGAAAACCATGACTTTCCTTAGAAGGTGATTCAAAACAAATGACATGTTTAAGCAATTTGTAAACTTGCACCACAGCTGTATATTGTGGATGTATTATACAAGCATTATAATAGACACTTGCATATTAGTATCATCATTTCTCCAAGTGAAAATATATGATTATATGTGTTTATAAATATTCCAGAATATAGCTCATAATTATGTTATTTCCCCACAATGTTGTCCGATCTGTCTAAAGTAGGGTCATGATGTTACCATATATGTCTAAGGTAGAGTCATGACTTTACCATATCTGTCTAATATAGAGTCATGATTTTAACAGATCTGTCTAAAGTATGATCATGATTTTACTAGATATGTCTAAAGTATGATCATGATTTTACCATATCTGTCTAAAGTAGGGTCATGCTTTTACCAGATTTGTCTAAAGTATGGTTATGAATTTACCAGATCTGTCTAAAGTAGGGTCATGATTTACCGTATCTGTCTAAAGTATGGTCATGATTTTACCATATATGTCTAATGTAGGGTCATGATTTTACCAGATCTGTCTAAAGTATGGTCATGATTTAACCATATCTGTCTAAAGTATGGTCATGATGTTACCATATCTGTCTAAACTATGGTCATGGTGTTACCATATCTGTCTAAAGTATGGTCATGGTGTTACCATATATGTCTAAAGTATGGTCATGATTTTACCAAATCTGTCTAAAGTAGGGTCATGATTTTACCAGATCTGTCTAAGGTATGGTCATGATTTTATCACATCTGTCTAAAGTATGATCATGATTTTACCAGATCTGTCTAAAGTATGGTCATGATTTTACCAGATTTGTCTAAGGTATGGTCATGATTTTACCAGATCTGTCTAAAGTAGGGTCATGATTTTACCAGATCCGTCTAAAATATGGTCATACTTTTACCATATGTGGCCAAAGTAAGGTCATGATTTTACCAGATTTGTCTAAAGTAGGGTCATGATTTTACCAGATATGTCTAGACTCTAGAGTTGGAGTCAGGTTTTGATAGGACAGACCACATACTATCACCCAGAATGTCAAGAGACACACACACCCTCGCATTTTTGTTGAAAATGTAAACCGTCCAAATGTTAATCAAGGGATGAACTGTCGTCAATCCTTTTACATTTGCTGTTCTTGTTTGCTGAATGCTCAACATTCTTTTATTCTTCACGTATATCAATGTTATACGATACTTTATGTATAGGATATAAGCCGAAAACGATCCAATATGTAAAATATTGGGACATTATTTTACATATTGGATCCGTTTGAGACTTGTATCTTACTTAAGACGCACACTTATATATCAAGATCCTACTAATTAAATTGTTATATTCTTACATTTAGGATTTGATAAAATACTTATAGCCTTTTGAAAGCAGTCCTATATTAATAATAATCGACTGCAAGTGCAAAGGTATGCTGTAAAGACAGTGTTTTGAATGTTGATTATCGGAATTAACAATAAACGTATTATTGGTATGCAAACACATTCATTGAATAATAATAATAATAATAATAATAATCAATACTCAAGCAATATCGTGTTACATTTGCTCTTCTCTGACATACATTATAATTTTCCTACATTGTCTAAAACAAATAAATTGATCATGTTATTCACTAATGTGCCAAAACCTGCTTTAATATTTCACAGCGTTCTTATCTATGTAATTAATGTGTACTTTATTTTATTTGTGAACACATTTTTATGTGAAATATGTAAAGGCTGTGATAGTGCTTTTTTCCCCTGTCAGAATCAATCTTAAAAAATATTATTTTAAATATGTTTTAGTGCTATGAATAGTGACGTTTAAATAGTTTTTAGAAAGTAAAACATGTCTCATTATTGTAACATTCTGCCGTCTCTTATGATTCTCAGTTGTAGAATGGCCTCCACACACTTTAACCACGTCCAATGTAGTTCATACCCCGATGGAAATCCGCGATTCATTCCTTAAGTATATGTAACTGATGAATCTGATGAATCTCATTTCAGTGTACGGACTTTACATGATGGAAACGGTTGCGCTAACGGTCCTGCTGATACAGAACTACAACTAACAACGTTGACGCTGACATCTCTGGACATCAAGATAAAGAAACATCCAGAAGCGAATATAAAAGTTTAATCTCGTTCTGCATTGTGGTAGGGACTGGGGCATTTCTTTCTCAAACTGGCTCGGTGTATTTGACTACACATATCTAGCGTGATTTATATGTGTTTAATGTTGAAAAAACGTGACTGTTTGTTAGTATGTCCCTTCTTAGAGAAGCATTCCAATTCCTCCCAATTGGGCGACTCATACACACAAGACATCAGACGATGAACAGTTTCGCTCAGAAGAGTAATTATCCATGCCATATAGTTATTACATAGGTTGAACATTTTAATTGGAAGTTAATATTGGTCAATATAGACTTTACATAATGATTTCTTGCTTGTCAATTGAGATAGATATATCACCACTTCATATGATGCCTGTGGGTCACTTTCGATAGGTCCCTCACCGCGACTTTCAATTCTCACAGCTTCAACACCCCCACCCCCAAGCCGTGAGAATTGTAAGTCACCTCAGAAAATCCCCAACCACAAAAGCAAAACAATATATCGAGCGCGATTTGTATGTGTTTAATGTTGAAAAAACGTGACTGTTTGTTAGTATGTCCCTTCTTCTGAGACTAAACGGGTGTACATCTAATGTTACGGTAGTTTTGTGTTACATGCCACAATAGTTACACGGTTCTATTTGTTTCGTTTCAGCTACACTATTCCACGGGTACTGGCTGTGTGTATACCTTCGGTGTATCTAGTGTATGGACTAGTTTGCCACATTTCATTCTTGAAGAATCAGATACGCCGAAGCGCATCTCCTTAGATAACTCCAGCACAAACAATGAATATATGTGCGTGCCGGTGTAACTTGAGCCCCGTAAATCCATGAGATCTAGTTGCGATTTACGGGGCTCACGCTACGCCAATAATGTCACCATCACTAACTAACCGTAATGGCATCAATCTTAAATTATAGAGCATATCACCATTGTGTGTAATCACCCGCCAATCCAGGTACTGCGGTTTACTCCCACACGAATGACAACACTTACGCTTTCATCCATGCCAACGAGAGTGATTGATATAAGTTGTTTCGCAATCGTTGTAAAATAATGCATTTAGATATAAGTAATTGACCAACAATTCAGTATCTTTTAGGGCAATACCCCACTGGAGCCCCCACATAAGAGTAGATTACAAGACATGTGGAGGATCGGTCAAAAGAAATTATGGCAATAAATATTATTGTGAAAACAAACATGGACAAGACACAGAAAAAACAAAAAGAAACCTAGTGGAGACGGGAAAAAACATTCAACAAGAACTTACAAAGAATTGTCAATTGGAGATTCGGTATTCCTACAAAATTCAAGAAACCTCGCCCGGAAGGGAAAGAAAGGCCGACCTATGACAAAAGTACGATGGCCCATATGTAGTACATATTGTTACTGGAAAATTAACAGAATTAAAAGATCCAAATGGAAGAAATCTTATAGTATAGAGAGATTAAAATTATTCAACATAGAATCGACTCTCAATCCAGAAACACCAGAAACAACAGATAACCAATCGACCGTCTAACCTGAACAACAACAAGAAACAGAAGCCACCAACTATATATTACAATTTCTACAAAAACGAACCATTCTGAAATTATTTCATATGTTTTCTCAAACAACAATTCCCCGGGAAAATTTGGTATGTGAACACAACAGATCATTGAAGACCAGTCCAGTCTTAAGCCTGGTTTCTGAGGTAAGTATTTAAAAAATGTATCAAGTACATGTAGTATTTCACAACAGTTCCACAAGTATGTGGCGACCTATTTATCTGCACACACATTGAGGCTAAGGATGTAAACAAAGGAGTAAAATGCTACAAATCATGGTGTTCATTCCATGACCACGTAAGGCTAGTTTTGTCTCGTCCACTATAGTAGGTACCCCCCCCCCCCCAATAGAGACCAATCATACTTTAAATCCATAAGCATCTGGTGTCTTTGCATCATGGAACACGTCAATAATGCAACTTTTCCCAAATCATTATTGTTAGTATGGTACAGCCGAATTGGGTCCGTAGTTGCTGTGTCTCCACTCATTCCACAGTGATTTCAACATGGTATGTTACACTATTAATATGTCTGTTCGATTTAGAAATGATCTGAGTCAAATTGAAGCATTGTCTTTGTTACTACTGATTTATATTTACAGAACGTGCATGTACGTGGAACGTGGAAGTCGTGATAGCGCAGTGGATGCGCGGTCGCTTCAGTTGCGAAAGGTACGGAGTTCGAACACCCGGGCAAATTCGGTATGTGAACACAACAGCTCATTGAAGACCAGTACAGTCTTCTTTCTGAGGTAATTATTTAAAAAATGCATCAAGTACATGTAGTATTTCTCATACAACGGCTGGAGCCGTTACGATTGTGCCCTTAGGCAAGGCATTTAATTTCCACGTTGCCTCTTCTCTCTCCCTCGTGGCGATGTATTCCATCAGGAATGAGGTCTCGAGCGTGATTAATATAAGTTGTAAGAACTTGTTTCGCAATAGAGCTAAAAATCAATTTATATAAACTATATTTACAGATGTCGAAGAACAAGCACGCTCTCCCGCCCCACATCAAAGCACTTGTTTATTGATTACATCGGTGTCTGCAAAGGCAGGGGTAAAGTTACCCCACCCACCCTACCAATAACCGTGTAGATCTAAAGTTACCACACCCACCTACCAATAACCGTGTAGATCTAATGTTACCCCACCCACCTACCAATAGTCATGCAGATCTAAAGTTACCCCACCCACCTACCAATAGTCGTGTAGATCTAAAGTTACCACACCCACCTACCAATAACCGTGTAGATCTAAAGTTACCCCACCCACCTACCAATAGTCATGCAGATCTAAAAGTTACCTCACCCACCTACCAATAACCGTGTAGATCTAAAGTTACCCCACCCACCTACCAATAGTCATGCAGATCTAAAGTTACCCCACCCACCTACCAATAACCGTGTATATCTAAAGTTACCCTACCAACCTACCAATAGTCGTGTAGATCTAAAGTTACCCCACCCACCTACCAATAGCCGTGTATATCTAAAGTTACCCCACCCACCTACCAATAGTCTTGTATATCTAAAGTTACCCCACCCACCTACCAATAACCGTGTAGATCTAAAGTTACCCCACCGCCTACCAATAGTCATGCAGATCTAAAGTTACCCCACCCACCTATCAATAGCCGTGTATATCTAAAGTTACCCCACCCACCTACCAATAGCCGTGTATATCTAAAGTTACCCCACCACCTACCAATAGTCATGCAGATCTAAAGTTACCCCACCCACCTACCAATAGTCATGTAGATCTAAAGTTACCCCACCCACCTACCTATAGTCGTGCATATACACTGATACCTACCATGCACACTTAAATAAAATACTCTATACAGACGTATATGTAGTCCAGTGGTAACACGCTGGACTGATAATCCAAGGATCGCAGGTTCGATCCCCCGTCTGACCCTAATCAAATTAACAGTCTTTTCAGATGGGACGTTAAACCGAGGTCTCGTGTCGGTGCTTTACACCATGCACGTAAAAGAACCAGAGGAGACTCTGGAATGGGTCTATATCTGTATCATTGCACTATCCTCCAAAACTCTAAAATGACTAATCTCTTCAGGAGGCGTCGTTCATATGGGCGACCGGTAGCGACGATAAATTAACGTAAAACACACACACACAAATACTCCAGAAAACATGCCCATTGACTGACGGTATACGATTTTCAGCTGGAGGTGAAACCATAGAGAGAGGATTTGACAACACTAGAATGTAATGAATGACTAAATGACAAGTTAATTAGAATGCTTCTGTCTAATTTGAAAGCTTCCCTCGATTCTCACTGCTTTATGTCAACAATTCTTCGGACATTGTGAACATGTTTCACTGTCAGTTATGATTGTCCAATTGAGTTGATTGCCCAGATTTACTTCTTAGCATAATTGTTTCATTTGTGACCACATCGGAGGATATAATTAATACACTAGTTAACTGTAAGTGAAGAACTGTCGATTAGGTAAAGTGTCACTTTTTGAAGCAATTCTTTTTGTAAAGAAATTATCGTGTGAAAATTTGGAGTCACTACCTTGTATAGTTATCGACATTAAGCAATGTTTGAATAATGTTTGTCAGTGTTGGGTAATATGATATGATGTCATGTCTCATAAGACCAATTAGTCCATTAACAATAACACCTCACATCAAATTTGGAGTACAATCTTATTTTGTATGTTTTTCCATAAAGTAATGTTAAAGATGCCATAACTTTATAACCTAGTTGTGGGTCTTTGCGATTAATGCTATCTTTATAAATGACCGATTAATAACAATTGGGACAGCAATAGATATGATCATTTATAAATCTTTCTAAACATTTCAAAATCCGGTTAAAACAATATACAGTGTACTGTAGTTGGTGAAAATACTAATATGTAATGAAATATGAGCTGGTGTTTACTGTGCTGGCATTCATCCCATTTTAGTTGTATAATATGTCTATCCTTTCGTCAGTGGATAATTTTATTATATTATGACAACCAGTTATCAATAATGGAACTATCTATGGAAAATGCATCCATTGTCGGTGGTGAACTCGTTCCTCAGTATACTGAAGAGGCAGCAGAATGTTTCAAATAATCATGTTTTTGTTCTTCCGTCGTATACTGCAGTCATGTGAATTGCTGACAATGCTTCCATTGTAGGTGGTGACCTCGTTCCTCAGTATACTGAAGAGGCAGCAGAATGTTTCAAATAATCATGTTTTTGTTCTTCCGTCATATCCTGCAGTCATGTGAACTGCTGTGACAATGTATGTGGTGACATTGTTCCTCAGCATACTGAAGAGAGGCAGCAGAATGTTTCAAATAATCATGTTTTTGTTCTTCCGTCATATCCTGCAGTCATGTGAAGTGCTGTGACAATGTATGTGGTGACATCGTTCCTCAGTATATTGAAGAGGCAGCAGAAAGTTTCAAATACTAATGTTTTGTTCTTCCGTCGCATACTGCAGTCATGTGAAGTGCTGTGACAATGTAGGTGGTGACATTGTGCCTCAGCATACTGAAGAGGCAGCAGAATGTTTCAAATAATCATGTTTTTGTTCTTCCGTCGTATACTGCAGTCATGTGAAGTGCTGTGACAATGTATGTGGTGACATTGTGCCTCAGCATACTGAAGAGGCAGCAGAATGTTTCAAATAATCATGTTTTTGTTCTTCCGTCATATCCTGCAGTCATGTGAAGTGCTGACAATGCTTCCATTGTAGGTGGTGACCTCGTTCCATAGTATACTGAAGAGGTAACAGAAAGTTTCAAATACTCATGTTTTTGTTCTGCCGTCGTATACTGCAGTCATGTGAAGTGCTGACAATGTATCCAATATAGGTGCTGACCTCGTTCCACAGTATATTAAAGAGGCAACATAAAGTTTCAAATACTCATGTTTTTGTTCTGCCGTCGTATACTGCAGTCATGTGAAGTGCTGACAATGTATGTGGTGACCTCGTTCCTCAGCATACTGAAGAGGCAGCAGAAAGTTTCAAATACTCATGTTTTTGTTCTGCCGTCGTATACTGCAGTCATGTGAACTGCTGATAATGTATGTGGTGACCTCGTTCCTCAGCATACTGAAGAGGCAGCAGAAAGTTTCAAATACTCATGTTTTTGTTATGCCGTCGTATACTAGTCATGTGAAGTACTGACAATGTATGTGGTGACCTCGTTCCTCAGCATACTGAAGAGGCAGCAGAAAGTTTCAAATACTCATGTTTTTGTTATGCCGTCGTATACTAGTCATGTGAAGTACTGACAATGTATGTGGTGACCTCGTTCCACAGTATAGTGAAGAGGCAACATAAAGTTTCAAAAACTCATGTTTTTGTTCTGCCGTCAAATACTACAGTGATGTGAAGTGCTGACAATGCATCCATTGTAGGTGATGACCTCGTTCCACTGTATATTGAAGAGGCAACATAAAGTTTCAAATACTCATGATTTTGTTCTTCCGTCACAAACTACAGTCATGTGAAGTGCTGATCATATCGATCAGTTTAAGAAGGTAAAGACCCTTTATGAAATACTATACGATAATGGTTGTTGTCAATTTGTAGGTGGTTTTGTATAGTCAAACCTGTGTTAAGTAGCCAGTAAGCGGAGTATCTGACTGGCTGCTTAGTGTATGTGGTTGTTTAATAGAGGTTAAATGTACAGAAGTAACATAATGGGAATCTGAAAACTGCCTACTTAATGCAGGTTGGCTGCTTAGTGGAGGGACCACTAACACCCAATGAAGCAATATCAATATATAAATGTACATCGATTTCTTTGAGGATAAATATTATGTTGGCTACACGCATAAATTCTCTCCTGGATTCAATCAGGAATGAGGTCTCGAGAGTGATTAGTATAAGTTGTAAGAACTTGTTTCGCAATCGAGCTAAAATAAATTTGTATAAACTAATTCAGTGCTGATATTTAGGTATGCCTACAGACGGATCTGTAGTCCAGTGGTAACACGCTGGACTGATAATCCAGGGATCACAGGTTCGATCCCCCCTCTGACCCTACGTTAAACCGAGGTCTCGTGTCGGTGTTGTACACCATGCACGTAAACGAACCAGAGCAGGCTCTGGAATTGGTCTCTCTCTGTATCATTGCACTATCTTCCAAATATCTAAAATGACTAATCTCTTCAGGAGACGTGGCTCATATGAGCAACCGGTGGCGACGATAAATAAACCTAAAACACACACCAGTACAATGACATGGAGTAATTAATACATGTAGTATGTAATATAAATAGTATTGTATGTATAATACTAATACATGCAAACCAATTTGTACTCAAGTTCTCAAATATGCAAAGTCGTGGAAGTCGTGATAGCGCAGTTCGCTTCAGATGCGAAAGGTCCGGAGTTCGAGCCCCGCTGGAGCCGTTACGATTGGGCCCTTATGCAAGGCATTTAATTTCCACGTTGCCTCTTCTCTCTCCCTCGTGGCGATGGATTCCATCAGGAATGAGGTCTCGAGAGTGATTAATATAAGTTATAAGAACTTGTTTCGCAATCGAGCTAAAATAAATTTGTATAAATTAAAATAAATTAAATTAAATATGCAAACTAATGTAACTGTTGTGCCGTTTCGGTAGGCATTGCGATATGTGGCAATTAACTCGTGTTTCTACCTGAGAACATGAACAGTTTAATACTGTATAACAGCATTTCTTCCGCCGGGAAGGGTTAGCGTTTCTTTCGGGAAGGGTAACGTTTCTTCCGGGAATGGTAGCGTTTCTTCCGGGAAGGGTAGCGTTTCTTCCGGGAAGGGTAGCGTTTCTTTCGGGAAGGGTAGCGTTTCTTCCGGGAATGGTAGCGTTTCTTCCGGGAATGGTAGCGTTTCTTCCGGGAAGGGTAGCGTTTCTTCCGGGAATGGTAGCGTTTCTTCCGGGAATGGTAGCGTTTCTTCCGGGAAGGGTAGCGTTTCTTCCGGAATGGTAGCGTTTCTTCCGGGAATGGGAGCGTTTCTTCCGGAAGGTAGCGTTTCTTCCGGGAGGGTAGCGTTTCTTCCGGGAAGGGTAGCGTTTCTTCCGGGAAGGGTAGCGTTTCTTCCGGGAAGGGTAGCGTTTCTTCCGGGGAATGGGAGCGTTTCTTCCGGAATGGTAGCGTTTCTTCCTGTAATGTTAGCGTTTCTACCGGGAAGGGTAGCGTTTCTTCCGGGAATGGTAGCGTTTCTCCCGGTAATGGTAGCGTTTCTTCCGACAAGGGTAGCGTTTCTCCCGGTAATGGTAGCGTTTCTTCCGGGAATGGTAGCGTTTCTTCCTGTAATGTTAGCGTTTCTACCGGGAAGGGTAGCGTTTCTTCCGGGAAGGGTAGCGTTTCTTCCGGCAAGGGTAGCGTTTCTTCCGACAAGGGTAGCGTTTCTTCCGGTAAGGGTAGCGTTTCTTCCGGGAAGGGTAGCGTTTCTTCCGAGAAGGGTAACGTTTCTTCCGGGAAGGGTATCACATATGCAGCGGGATTTGACCTGTTGACTCGACACTCGGTGATACAATGTTCGGAAGTGAACACTGACACAGTCGTATTATGTCATCACAGACAGATGTGTATAATTATATTACAAAATTACGTCCATATCGTATTATCCCTGAAATGATTAACGAAGTAACGGAAGTAATCATGTAATTAAAATATATACCTCCATGTTGTATGATGTTGTCGGTTATCGGCACTGGGATCAATATGGCTATTAATTTAGAGTGGTGGAATCTATACTAGGCGTAAATCCTACATATAATAACAAGTATAAAATGTTAATTGCACTTGCCGTATATTATTATTTTCTTAAGTCGTGTAAACAACTTTCAAAAAACTCTTTGTTGACAGTTTTAGCTTCATCACGTGAACTTGTTGCTCAATTCAGCTATCGCAAAGGTGTCGGATCGGCACCCGTTTATATGGGGAACTCAATACTTCAAGGCACCTATGCACGGCGTACTTGTTAATTTTTATTTATCCACCATAACTTGTTGAATATCTTATTTCGATATAGTACATCACTGAATAACAACACTTATTGGTATTGATCAAATATGGTATAGAAACTATTTTTGGGGTTAGTTGTAGATTCTTTGAATTCGGATAGCTACCTGAATTGCTCATACACTGTATCAGTTTTGTTGGAAATATTATCCCAATGATTTGTTTATATTCGTCTGCTGGACCAGTCACGTGGCAGTTGCATAAGGTTACCGATCAACGCAATGGAATGCTATTGAACCATGCTGCAGCTATGTCAGCGAAATTAGTCTATAACTATATAAATATTTTAAATACAGATGTAAATGGACAAATATGCTGAGCATAGGAATACGCCGAACATAGTTCCCACCACTCTATCACCACTCTATGTTTGTGCCGAGCATAGGAATACGCCGAACATAGGTCCCACCACTCTATCACCACTCTATGTTTGTGCCGAGCATAGGAATACGCCGAGCATAGGTCCCACCACTCTATCACCACTCTATGTTTGTGCCGAGCATAGGAATACGCCGAACATAGGTCCCACCACTCTATCACCACTCTATGTTTGTGCCGAGCATAGGAATACGCCGAGCATAGGTCCCACCACTCTATCACCACTCTATGTTTGTGCCGAGCATATGAATACGCCGAACATAGGTCCCACGACTCTATCACCACTCTATGTTTGTGCATAGGTCCCACCACTCTATCACCACTCTATGTTTGTGCCGAGCATAGGTCCCACCACTCTATCACCACTCTATGTTTGTGCCGAACATAGGTCCCACCACTCTATCACCACTCTATGTTTGTGCCGAGCATAGGTCCCACCACTCTATCACCACTCTATGTTTGTGCCGAGCATAGGTCCCACCACTCTATCACCACTCTATGTTTGTGCCGAGCATAGGTCCCATCACTCTATCACCACTCTATGTTTGTGCCGAGCATAGGAATACGCCGAACATAGGTCCCACCACTATATCACCACTCTATGTTTGTGCATAGGTCCCACCACTCTATCACCACTCTATGTTTGTGCCGAGCATAGGTCCCACCACTCTATCACCACTCTATGTTTGTGCCTAGGTCCCACCACTCTATCACCACTCTATGTTTGTGCTGAGCATAGGTCCCACCACTCTATCACCACTCTATGTTTGTGCCGAGCATAGGTCCCACCACTCTATCACCACTATGTTTGTGCCGAGCATAGGTCCCACCACTCTATCACCACTCTATGTTTGTGCATAGGTCCCACCACTCTATCACCACTCTATGTTTGTGCCGAGAATAGGTCCCACCACTCTATCACCACTCTATGTTTGTGCCGAGCATAGGTCCCACCACTCTATCACCACTCTATGTTTGTGCCGAGCATAGGAATACGCCGAACATAGGTCCCACCACTCTATCACCACTCTATCACCACTCTATGTTTGTGCATAGGTCCCACCACTCTATGTTTGTGCCGAGCATAGGTCCCACCACTCTATCACCACTCTATGTTTGTGCATAGGTCCCACCACTCTATCACCACTCTATGTTTGTGCCGAGCATAGCTCCCACCACTCTATCACCACTCTATGTTTGTGCCGAGCATAGGTCCCACCACTCTATCACCACTCTATGTTTGTGCCGAGCATAGGTCCCACCACTCTATCACCACTCTATGTTTGCCGACGATTGACAACATTGTACAATGTGTATAATGTAAAATCAACTTAGATCAAATTAGATGATAAGATTCTACTGATAAAATCCATATTCGTATAGAATGTTGCTGTAATCGCTTTATAATTAATTTAATCGCGTCATTATATCGTATAATTGTATTGGTGACATATAGACCCACTTGGCTTGGTGTTGAATGTTAATTGGTGTTGTTAATATGCACATGTCACAATAATAAATCATTTACTATAAAGCGATATTTCATAAGTTACTCTTTATTATATTTAAGTAAAAATGTTTTACTAATTGCAAGGCTAAATTAGCCAAGTTTGCTTTTTTACGATCAGAGAAGTGGGCAATTTTCTACATTAGTCTCTTAATGCTCATCGGGTTTTAGCCCAGATTAGGTGTCATTGCGCGCAGTAATGCTGTTGGACACGCAACTGTATAGAAACTGTATTTAAATAGGCATACTAGTACAAATACACCAATTACACAGTGAATTGGCTTAGTAGAACAGTTTTCTCTGTAAGGAATTAATTTTGATAAATATTATATTTAGAATGTTTTATGAAAATTGTTGGCCTATAAAAGGAATGTAGTGCAATTCTTTGAACAGAAATATGACCAAACTATTTATTTATGTTGTGTTTTTACGTTTATTTATCGTCGCTACCGGTTGCCCATATGAGCGATGCCTCCTGAAGAGATTAGTTATTTTAGATTTTGGAGGATAGTGCATGATACAGACAGAGACCCATTCCAGAATATCCTCTGGTTCTTTTACGTGTACGGTGTAAAGCACCGACACGAGACCTCGGTTTAACGTCCCATCTGAAAGACTGTTAATTTTATTAGGGTCAGACGGGGGATCGAACCTGCGATCCCTGGATTACCAGTCCAGCGTGTTACCACTGGACTACATATCCGTCTGTACTAATTATTTAAAGCCATTGTCGAGTTTAATCATATTTTATTTTTCGATTCGTTTTACATCTACATGTCAATACAAAACATGACAAATTAAAGAAAGGCAAACGGTTCGGGTCACAAGTTCTAGCAACATTAGTTACGGCCCTTCTCGGCAAGACAGTAAATGAAAAGAAACATCGACTAATGAGTACGAGCATAAATATAGAAGCATAACGATTTTGATTTTACACAAACCCATGTTTTTCTAAAATGAGTTTAGTTTAATATACAAATACTGCATTCATAAAATTGTAATACTCTATATACTCACACCCACTGACTCACCTTGCACTGTTTGTCATATAGGCTATAGTTCTTGTCATATAGGCTATAGTTCTTGTCATATAGGCTATAGTTCTTGTCATATGCGCTATAGTTCTTGTCATATAGGCTATAGTTCTTGTCATATAGGCTATAGTTCTTGTAATATACGCTATAGTTCTTGTCATATAGGATATAGTTCTTGTCATATAGGCTATAGTTCTTGTCATATAGGCTATAGTTCTTGTCATATACGCTATAGTTCTTGTCATATAGGCTATAGTTCTTGTAATATAGGCTATAGTTCTTGTCATATACGCTATAGTTCTTGTCATATACGCTATAGTTCTTGTCATATACGCTATAGTTCTTGTCATATACGCTATAGTTCTTGTCATATACGCTATAGTTCTTGTCATATACGCTATAGTTCTTGTCATATAGGCTATAGTTCTTGTCATATAGGCTAGAGTTCTTGTCATATACGCTATAGCTCTTGTCATATACGCTATAGTTCTTGTCATATACGCTATAGTTCTTGTCATACACACTATAGTTCTTGTCATATACGCTATAGTTCTTGTCATATACGCTATAGTTCTTGTCATATACGCTATAGTTCTTGTCATATACGCTATAGTTCTTGTCAACTACGCTATAGTTCTTGTCATATACGCTATAGTTCTTATCATATAGGCTATAGTTCTTGTCATATAGGCTATAGTTCTTGTCATATACGCTATAGTTCTTGTCATATAGGCTATAGTTCTTGTCATATAGGCTATAGTTCTTGTCATATACGCTATAGTTCTTGTCATGTAGGCTATAGTTCTTGTCATATACGCTATAGTTCTTGTAATATACGCTATAGTTCTTGTCATATAGGCTATAGTTCTTGTCATATAGGCTATAGTTCTTGTCATATAGGCTATAGTTCTTGTCATATACGCTATAGTTCTTGTCATATAGGCTATAGTTCTTGTAATATAGGCTATAGTTCTTGTCATATACGCTATAGTTCTTGTCATATACGCTATAGTTCTTGTCATATACGCTATAGTTCTTGTCATATACGCTATAGTTCTTGTCATATACGCTATAGTTCTTGTCATATACGCTATAGTTCTTGTCATATACGCTATAGTTCTTGTCATATAGGCTATAGTTCTTGTCATATAGGCTAGAGTTCTTGTCATATACGCTATAGCTCTTGTCATATACGCTATAGCTCTTGTCATATACGCTACAGTTCTTGTCATATACGCTATAGTTCTTGTCATATACGCTATAGTTCTTGTCATACACACTATAGTTCTTGTCATATACGCTATAGTTCTTGTCATATACGCTATAGTTCTTGTCATATACGCTATAGTTCTTGTCATATAGGCTATAGTTCTTGTCATATAGGCTAGAGTTCTTGTCATATACGCTATAGCTCTTGTCATATACGCTATAGTTCTTGTCATATACGCTATAGTTCTTGTCATACACACTATAGTTCTTGTCATATACGCTATAGTTCTTGTCATATACGCTATAGTTCTTGTCATATACGCTATAGTTCTTGTCATATACGCTATAGTTCTTGTCAACTACGCTATAGTTCTTGTCATATACGCTATAGTTCTTATCATATAGGCTATAGTTCTTGTCATATAGGCTATAGTTCTTGTCATATACGCTATAGTTCTTGTCATATAGGCTATAGTTCTTGTCATATAGGCTATAGTTCTTGTCATATACGCTATAGTTCTTGTCATGTAGGCTATAGTTCTTGTCATATACGCTATAGTTCTTGTAATATACGCTATAGTTCTTGTCATATAGGCTATAGTTCTTGTCATATAGGCTATAGTTCTTGTCATATAGGCTATAGTTCTTGTCATATACGCTATAGTTCTTGTCATATAGGCTATAGTTCTTGTAATATAGGCTATAGTTCTTGTCATATACGCTATAGTTCTTGTCATATACGCTATAGTTCTTGTCATATACGCTATAGTTCTTGTCATATACGCTATAGTTCTTGTCATATACGCTATAGTTCTTGTCATATACGCTATAGTTCTTGTCATATACGCTATAGTTCTTGTCATATAGGCTATAGTTCTTGTCATATAGGCTAGAGTTCTTGTCATATACGCTATAGCTCTTGTCATATACGCTATAGCTCTTGTCATATACGCTACAGTTCTTGTCATATACGCTATAGTTCTTGTCATATACGCTATAGTTCTTGTCATACACACTATAGTTCTTGTCATATACGCTATAGTTCTTGTCATATACGCTATAGTTCTTGTCATATACGCTATAGTTCTTGTCATATACGCTATAGTTCTTGTCAAATACGCTATAGTTCTTGTCATATACGCTATAGTTCTTATCATATAGGCTATAGTTCTTGTCATATAGGCTATAGTTCTTGTCATATACGCTATAGTTCTTGTCATATAGGCTATAGTTCTTGTCATATAGGTAATAGTTCTTGTCATATACGCTATAGTTCTTGTCATATAGGCTATAGTTCTTGTCATATAGGCTATAGTTCTTGTAATATACGCTATAGTTCTTGTCATATAGGCTATAGTTCTTGTCATATAGGCTATAGTTCTTGTCATATAGGCTATAGTTCTTGTCATATACGCTATAGTTCTTGTCATATAGGCTATAGTTCTTGTAATATAGGCTATAGTTCTTGTCATATACGCTATAGTTCTTGTCATATACGCTATAGTTCTTGTCATATACGCTATAGTTCTTGTCATATACGCTATAGTTCTTGTCATATACGCTATAGTTCTTGTCATATACGCTATAGTTCTTGTCATATAGGCTATAGTTCTTGTCATATAGGCTGGAGTTCTTGTCATATACGCTATAGCTCTTGTCATATACGCTATAGCTCTTGTCATATACGCTACAGTTCTTGTCATATACGCTATAGTTCTTGTCATATACGCTATAGTTCTTGTCATACACACTATAGTTCTTGTCAAATACGCTATAGTTCTTGTCATATACGCTATAGTTCTTGTCATATACGCTATAGTTCTTGTCATATACGCTATAATTCTTGTCATATACGTTATAGTTCTTGTCATATACGCTATAGTTCTTGTCATAACGCTATAGTTCTTGTCATATACGCTATAGTTCTTGTCATATACGCTATAGTTCTTGTCATAAACGCTATAGTTCTTGTCATATACGCTATAGTTCTTGTCATATACGCTATAGTTCTTGCCATATACGCTATAGTTCTTGTCATAAACGCTATAGTTCTTGTCATATACGCTATAGTTCTTGTCATATACGCTATAGTTCTTGTCATATACGCTATAGTTCTTGTCATATACACTATATTTCTTGTCATATACGCTATAGTTCTTGTCATATAGGCTATAGTTCTTGTCATATACGCTATAGTTCTTGTCATATACGCTATAGCTCTTGTCATAAACGCTATAGTTCTTGTCATATACGCTATAGTTCTTGTCATATACGCTATAGTTCTTGTCATATACGCTATAGTTCTTGTCATATACACTATAGTTCTTGTCATATACGCTATAATTCTTGTCATATAGGCTATAGTTCTTGTCATATACGCTATAGTTCTTGTCATATACGCTATAGTTCTTGTCATAAACACTATAGTTCTTGTCATATAGGCTATAGTTCTTGTCATGTACGCTATAGTTCTTGTCATATACGCTATAGTTCTTGTCATATACGCTATAGTTCTTGTCATATACACTATAGTTCTTGTCATATACGCTATAGTTCTTGCCATATACTCTATAGTTCTTGTCATATACGCTATAGTTCTTGCCATATACGCTATAGTTCTTGTCATATACGCTATAGTTCTTGTCATAAACGCTATAGTTCTTGTCATATAGGCTATAGTTCTTGTCATATACGCTATAGTTCTTGTCATATACGCTATAGTTCTTGTCATATACACTATAGTTCTTGTCATATAGGCTATAGTTCTTGTCATATAGGCTATAGGTCTTGTCATATACGCTATAGTTCTTGTCATATACGCTATAGTTCTTGTCATATACGCTATAGCTCTTGTCATATACGCTATATTTCTTGTCATATACACTATAGCTCTTGTCATATACGCTATAGTTCTTGTCATATACGTTATAGTTCTTGTCATATACGCTATAGTTCTTGTCATATACGCTATAATTCTTGTCATATACGCTATAGTTCTTGTCATATACGCTATAGTTCTTGTCATATACGCTATAGTTCTTGTCATAAACGCTATAGTTCTTGTCATATACGCTATAGTTCTTGTCATATACGCTATAGTTCTTGCCATATACGCTATAGTTCTTGTCATAAACGCTATAGTTCTTGTCATATACGCTATAGTTCTTGTCATATACGCTATAGTTCTTGTCATATACGCTATAGTTCTTGTCATATACACTATATTTCTTGTCATATACGCTATAGTTCTTGTCATATAGGCTATAGTTCTTGTCATATACGCTATAGTTCTTGTCATATACGCTATAGCTCTTGTCATAAACGCTATAGTTCTTGTCATATACGCTATAGTTCTTGTCATATACGCTATAGTTCTTGTCATATACGCTATAGTTCTTGTCATATACACTATAGTTCTTGTCATATACGCTATAATTCTTGTCATATAGGCTATAGTTCTTGTCATATACGCTATAGTTCTTGTCATATACGCTATAGTTCTTGTCATAAACACTATAGTTCTTGTCATATAGGCTACAGTTCTTGTCATGTACGCTATAGTTCTTGTCATATACGCTATAGTTCTTGTCATATACGCTATAGTTCTTGTCATATACACTATAGTTCTTGTCATATACGCTATAGTTCTTGCCATATACTCTATAGTTCTTGTCATATACGCTATAGTTCTTGCCATATACGCTATAGTTCTTGTCATATACGCTATAGTTCTTGTCATAAACGCTATAGTTCTTGTCATATAGGCTATAGTTCTTGTCATATACGCTATAGTTCTTGTCATATACGCTATAGTTCTTGTCATATACACTATAGTTCTTGTCATATAGGCTATAGTTCTTGTCATATAGGCTATAGGTCTTGTCATATACGCTATAGTTCTTGTCATATACGCTATAGTTCTTGTCATATACGCTATAGCTCTTGTCATATACGCTATATTTCTTGTCATATACACTATAGCTCTTGTCATATACGCTATAGTTCTTGTCATATACGTTATAGTTCTTGTCATATACGCTATAGTTCTTGTCATATACGCTATAATTCTTGTCATATACGCTATAGTTCTTGTCATATACGCTATAACTCAGGCAGGCAGGTATGAAGGCCGATCGGCAGGCAGGCATTTTATTACATTGTTGGCCTATTTCATTTTCTGTGAACAACTGCAGTCCTGGCATTCAGTGCCTTATAGTGAGTGCCTTATTGGAGCTACGCCTTTGAAAGCAAGCCATTTTTAATATTCGAATACGAATCTGACATTCGAATATGTGGAAGATCGAAGAAATGCGTGAATATACGATAATTCTTACCATCCCTACTATAACTATATACATTGCACATAACTGTTCTACAAATGATTCCGCCTCCGTTGTCGAGTGGTTAAGGTCGATGACTTGTATACCACTGTAACCTATCATCACTAATGGTTACGGGTTCGAGCCCCGCTCAGACCGTGTCTCATTTATATGAAAACGTTGGCAGTTTCTTACGGAGGCTGGTGCATCAACGTACTGGTTAACCACTGGAGCCTGCCCAGGAAAGGTGTTGTTAGGTAAACTGCCCGCCGGCGATATAGCCCAAAATGGTGCTGATGCAGGCGTAAAACCCGAAATATAACATAACATAATATATATATATATATATATATATATATATATATATATATATATACATCATGTAAATAATGTTCCTATATATACATCATGTACATAATGTTCCTATATATACATCATGTACATACTGTTCCTATATATACATCATGTACATAATGTTCCTATATATATATACATCATGTACATAATGTTCCTATATATATATACATCATGTACATAATGTTCCTATATATACATCATGTACATAATGTTCCCCACATACATCATGTACATAATGTTCCTATATACATCATGTACATAATGTTCCCATATACATCATGTACATAATGTTCCTATGTACATCATGTACATAATGTTCCTATATATACATCATGTACATAATGTTCCTATATATATACATCATGTACATAATGTTCCTATGTACATCATGTACATAATGTTCCAATATATATATCATGTACATGATGTTCCTATATATACACATCATGTACATAATGTTCCTATATATACATCATGTACATACTGTTCCTATACATAAACATCATGTACATAATGTTCCTATATATACATCATGTACATACTGTTCCTATATATACATCATGTACATAATGTTCCTATACAAAAACATCATGTATATAATGTTCCTATATATATACATCATGTACATAATGATCCTATATACAGCATGTACATAATGTTCCCCACATACATCATGTACATAATATTCCTATATACATCATGTACATAATGTTCCCATATACATCATGTACATAATGTTCCTATATATATCATGTACATAATGTTCCTATATATACATCATGTACATAATGTTCATATGTATATCATGTATATAATGTTCCCATATACATCATGTACATAATGTTCCTATATATACATCATGTACATACTGTTCCCATATACATCGTGTACATAATGTTCCCATATACATCATGTTCATAATGTTCCAATATACATCATGTATATAATGTTCCTCTGTATACATCATGTACATAATGTTCATATGTATATCATGTACATAATGTTCCCATATACATCATGTGCATAATGTTCCTATATATATACATCATGTACATACTGTTCCCATATACATTGTGTACATAATGTTCCCATATACATCATGTTCATAATGTTCCAATATACATCATGTACATAATGTTCCTATGCATATCATGTACATAATGTTCCCATATACATCATGTGCATAATGTTCCTATATATATACATCATGTACATACTGTTCCCATATACATTGTGTACATAATGTTCCCATATACATCATGTACATAATGTTCCCATATACATCATGTACATAATGTTCCTATATAGATACACCATGTACATAATGTTCCAATATACATCATGTACATAATGTTCCCATATACAACATGTACATAATGTTCCCATATACACCATACAATACATAAAACCTGCTAGAATGTTAACTTCCCATCATGTAATGAATACTGTTGTTTAAAGCATTTATATATGTATGTAGTGTGATATATACATCTCTCTATATATTCATACGTCTCCGTTGCCTAGTGGTTAAGGCGTCCGCCTACGGAGCGGTAGGTCGAAGGATCATTCTGATATGGCCGATTGGTGAGCAGCCAGCTAGTTAAATAATGGTTACCGATTGCATATAAGTCTGACACCTGGCCTTCAATAAATAAAAGTATAAACTTTATTTATTTTACAACGATTTCGAAACAAGCTGTAACAACATATGTTAATCACTTGGCTCGGATGACAACGTGTTTGTGGTCACCGGAGTACCCGGAGAAACCCCACCTGTCTGATCTGGGGACCACCGTACAATCTCATATGCTTCCGGGTCCGAGGATCGAACCAGGGTTGCATTGGTGAGAACGAGCGCTCTAACCACAGCGCTAATCGGACAGCCATTCAATAATAGGATTCCGTAAGTACTGATGCCCATAAGAATTGTCTCATAAGTCAGTAATGGCTAGCCCTTTCAATTGGGGTGAAAAATACACTTTACTGTTACTGATATTGTAATCTTTTGTTAATATGGATAATATCAAAAATACACTATCTGTATATTTAAAGCGACACTACATCAGTGAAAACGCAAATGTCAACAGAATGTAATTTCCTATTATATTGTATATTTTTTCTTCAAATATTTGCCTAAAAACGGAGTATTTCAACAAATAAACAAGGGTCGTATACGCGGTTTGTTGACATAACAAAATAATGTCAACATTCATGCGTAATACAACTCGTGTATCCTGAATAACACGAGGTATGGTTCATATTTACCGTGATATATCACATGTTTGCCTATGCATATTTATTTGTAGACAGATCTTAGTTAAATTATCTCTGATCGAAATTATGGCGTGTTTAGTAGTCACTATTGACTCCAATGAACAAACGTCAATGACCATTATATGAAATCCTAATTTCACTTTTGAAAGTTTGCATACCACAAATTCAATGTTAGTTTTCGAATGTATTCAGAAGACAGTGTAGTAGTTAGGCATTTATACGTGAATAAAATGCATTGTATTTGCTTTTTGCATGTAATGTCGCTTTAAATATTTACAATTATCATGCGTTAACGCATTTTAACAGACCGTACGGATTTCAACGGAATGTGATTTCAATAGAGTTTACATGATCGGTTAATCTATGATCTATAAATAGTAATTCAGCGAAATGTTATGACTTGAAAATCCCATAGACCTCTGTATACATGCATGTACCCGTCGGTCTTTAACACGTATAAATAGCGCCATACATTCGAATGTGAGCAGAAGCGCATAGCAGCCAGGACTATATACCAACAGTAAGTTATAATATTATATTTTAAAGCATTTTGATAGAATCAAGGATCAACTTTATTTCATACCAAATAGGTCAATATGACCCATGAGGTACATCAATTTACAAACACGAACATAACAAATAGTGGTGACAAATCTAGCGGAGAAGGCATAGTATGCATTGTAACGATGTTATTATTCAATTTTAAAATTAATCACAAGAATATACTAGCATAACAATGTTCATAATGTATATATCAAACCTGCATTTACTTCCATTAAGAATAGCACATAGTACACCAGGTCGATTGGGCTTATCTCTACCCCTACTACACCTGTGGCATTCTTCCTTGAGTAAACACTGTTTGGTATATAATATATACCTACATGTACATATATTCATTTATATATTCTGTATTTGGAATAAGTTGAATATGTAGCACAACTTAAATCCACGCATTCCTGTTCAAAATATCTGTCATTATGCTAACTGTATGTCTTAATATTTTAAAGCATTTTTATATATTCTGTATTTGGAATTAAGTTGAATATGTAACACAACTTAAATCCATGCATTCCTGTTCAAAATATCTGTCATTATTCTAACAGTAAGTCTTAATATTTTAAAGCATTTTTATATTTTTATATATTCTGTATTTGTAATAAGTTGAATATGTAGGACAACTTAAATCCATGCATTCCTGTTCAAAATATCTGTCATTATTCTAACAGTAAGTCTTAATATTTTAAAGCATTTTTATATATTTATATATTCTGTATTTGGAATAAGTTGAATCTGTAACAAAACTTAAATCCACGCATTCCTGTTCAAAATATCTGGCATTATAATAACAGTACGTCTTAATATGTTAAAGCATTTTTATATATTCTGTATTTGGAATTAAGTTGAATCTGTAACACAACTTAAATCCATGCATTCATATTCACAATGTCTGTTACACATATGATTGTATACATGCAATTGTCTTTCGGAAAGTATACAGAATTACCAGAGATTTGCAGTAAAGAAATCAAACGTTTTGTGTGTGTTTTCATATGCCCTCATTATATAGGTAACCCAGTTTATTTCCATTTTTTATTAACAATAATACATACAATTTTAACAAATAGTTCACGTGAACATGAAGTATATAACAAATATGTTCTTTATATCTTAAAATGGAAGCACGATAACAATACTTATCATCTGTTCAAAGTTGCTCAACACGTTGGTTCCCTGTTCGCCACATCAAACATTTTTAACATTTAAAAGATACCTGTCAGTTTATCTTATTTTGATTACGATAGTTAGTTAGCTTGGCTCAATTCATATATCGATTTCTCAGTAAATGCCTTGCCTATGGGCACAACCGTAACGGCTCCAGCAGGGCTCGAAATCCGAACCTTTCGCACCTGAAGCGAACGCGCATTCACTGCGCTATCACGATTTCCAATAAGGTACATGTTGTAAAATTATGAAAACAAAATAGCAAATAGTTAGAAAATGGTTGACTTATGAGTTATAATCCTGCTGTATGCGAGTGGCTCTTTTTAATGTTTAAAGATATATTCCTGCTCAAAGTTATAATCACAATTTCTAAGAAAAAAAAGATGCTATTATGTAATTATAGTCGGAATTTATATATAGAGTAAATATATTGTACAGTTGTTCGGTAGTCCGCCTCCATGGTCGAGTGGTTAAGGTCGCTGACTTGTATACCACTGTAACCTATCATCACTGATGATCATGGGTTCGAGCCCCGCTCAGACTGTGTCTCATTTATATGAAAAAGTTGGCAGTTTCTTACTGAGGTTGGTGCACCCAAGTACTGGTTAACCACTGGAGCCTGGCCAGGAAAGGTGTTGTTAGGTGTTGGTAGGTAAACTGCCCGCCGGCGATATAGCCCAAAATTGTGCTGATGCAGGCGTAAAACCCGAAATATAACATATAACATAACAGTTGTTCAGTAAAGAAATGCAAATTTTAAATGTACTTGAATATGTTCTAGAACTATATAATAATATTTGTCTTTTTATTAAAATACATTTATTCAGTTCATTATTTACAAATATCTACAAGAATAACATAACCATGTGTTAAACCAACAATCATACATTTAAATTCAATGTATATATACATATACATATATATACTTTTATATATATTCGCCGAGCGAAGATTACAGGATATTTTCAATTTTCCGAAATAACCAAGTGTTTTTGATACATTTACAATATGCATGCATAAGGTTGTAAAACAACAAATAAATTGCCTATTAAATACATAGTCAAAAGTCAAAAGATACGGTCTGTTCATTTATATTTCCAATCTTTCATTTCTTCTGATATCACATCCACTGTGAAGAGGTATTCAAAGCAGCCTGAAACACACCAAGATTATTCACAATTTTATGTTTCAAATAGCCAGTGCTCACCTGTAAATAACGTCACTGTGTTTACACACTGTATTCCTCCGCCAACTATTACTGTATACCCAACCTTCAGTTTGCAATGGTTGACTTCTTATACCACACCTTTACTTCGCATCAACTAGTCTGAAGTCTTCTCAAGTCACATAAGTTCTCATAAAACACAAAAAAATATACACTGCCTGTCATGAAAATGCATTTCTACCAAAAAGAAAGATTTACTATATTAGTTATTGGGACTACATTCGCGGATGCACTTCTGCCTATTTACGTATATATATATATACAACAATAATAGCTATATAATCTTATTTTGACTATGAAAGCGTTTATCCGTAACAAATCATAGAAGTCGTTATAGCTCAGTGGTAGCGCGTTCACTTCACGTACGAAAGGCCCGGAGTTCGAGCCCCGCTGGAGCCGTTACGATTGTGTCCTTAGGCAAGACATTTAAATTCCACATACCTCTTCTCTCTCCCTCGTGGCGATGGATTCCATCAGGAATGAGGTCTCGAGAGTGATTAGTATAAGTTATAAGAACTTGTTTCGCAATCGAGCTAAAATAAATTTGTATAAACTAAATCATAGAATTGTATTCGTTATAAAATCTGTTTTACAGAGCTATTATAAAATATTTAATTTTTAATTTTTTTAAAGAACTTTGAACGCTGTTGGAAAATATATAAATCTTATTTTGTCCAAGATCATGTTTGCTTTTTTTCAGTTTGGCTCACTTCGTAGATCACTTCGTAGATCTGTTTAGAAGAACTATATACATTTTCTTTCGTTATATTTCCTTTCAGTCTATTTCTGTTAATTTATATGTAAAATGTTAATTCGTGGAAGTCGCGATAGCGCAGTTGATGCTCGTTCGCTTCAGGTGCAAAAGGTTGTAATATTGTTAGTTATTGATGTTACTAAGTCAACATAGGTCCGGAGTTCGAGCCCCCCTGGAGCCGTTACGATTGTGCCCGCAGGCAAGGCATTTAATGTCCACGCTCCTCTTCTCTCTCCCTCGTGCCGATGTATTACACAAGAAATGAGGTCTCGAGAGTGATTAATATAAGTTGTATGAACTTATTTCGCAATCGAGCTAAAATAAATTTGTATAAACTAAACTAATGTTTTATGAAATAAGGAACATATTTTTTCAGTAAAAAGTAATGAAATACTGCCTTATTTTCATATTCGATTGGTACACAGCACAGTATACACGTCCACCCACGTACATTCATTTTTATTGCATTTTTCCCTTTTTCAATTTTTCAAAGAATGTTCGTATATTCACACATTTCTTCGAACGTCCACATATTCGAATGTTAGAATCGTGTTCGAATAGTAAATATGGCGTGCTTTCAAAGGCGTAGCTCCAATAAGGCACTCACTCTCTAAGGCACTGGCGACAAGGCCTGCAGTTGTTCACAGAACATGAAATAAGCCAAAAATGCCAGGCCGGCCTGCACATCTGCTTACAGTGCTTATAGCCGGCTACGCCACAGATTTATGTTCAGAGAATAAATTGTTTAATATTCATAAATTAATTATTAACAGGACGTGATTGACTACACGCCACTGATAAGCCACATTCAGCATAGATATGGCGGTGCTTCTAGTTGTGTTCATCGTTTGTGTATGTGGAGTAGAGATACATGCAGCGTTTGATAATAATGACTATGGTAAGTACAACAGCATCTCTACTCTCCGTGGTCTAGTCGTTTAGGCGTCGTAATATATTAGAAAACATCGTCAGGGCTTCATTCTGATCTGACCGGTTTGTGAGCCGCCAGTTAGTTCAATAATGATTACTGATTGAATTCAAAATTAGAATTCGGGAAGGGATGTAAATAATGTTGTCATAACGTGTAGCCCAACACATTTGCTTTTATCCCCAGATTAAATCGTATGCAGCAATAATAATAAATCCTAATATTAGTACACATTGTTTTCTACGTATTGCATTATGTGTAGAATTGTAATGTAATGTATTGGGTAAAATGCAATAACATAGTATTTAAAAAAAGAATTCGGGAAGTACTGATGTTCTTGTAATTTGATAATTTGATAATTATATGTGCAGTTCATATATAGATATGTGCTTTAAAGCAGCATTACATCGTATGAAACAATTTTTACGTATGGGTAGCAATGCTGCTACACATTCTAACATTATACTTTGTATGCTTATATTCATTTGGTAAACAGTGTTTTTTGCGATAAAACAAACTCGATACCGAAAGTAGAACTTTCCGAGTCGATCGGTCACGCACTTGTTTACAACCGGAACGCATCGTCCGCACTTGTTTGCATTCGGAATGCATCGTCCCCATGTGTCCCACGTTATCTTTTTTAATTAAATTACTTGATATATTGATTCATACCTCTGTTAGCTAAGTCTTTATGGACATTTATACATCCCCGCGAGGGGTTCGACATTAGAGGAAGATAGATAGATAGTCGTTCATGTTCAAAATACGTTGTTTTCTACATCCTCTGTTGTTTCACGCATATGCGCATTGTACGTGTTTACATTTCATGTGTTGATAAACAAATTCGCGTATACGACGGTTTAAATTTATTGGAATTGTATCGTTTCTGAGCGACTATTTCGATTTTTATAAACACACACACATTAGTATTTATATTTTACCCAAAACATCCTTTATTACGATATAATGCTGCTTTAAGTACAATTGTGTATAAGCACGCTGATATGTACGCATGCGCACACGTTATATCGTTCGACACTTTGGTGTCTAATTTTGTTTAATATTAGTACGTAGAGTATTGTTGTTCATGACATAGTATTATATAACTGCAATTACAAGAGTTTATTTCGAAATACAATGGGCAATATGCCCATGAGTACACATTATATACACATTACATACTTTCAAACGTGAACATTGGCACTGCGTGCCTTGTGTAAATATGTAATATAATTATATAGAGCAAATGTGCAAATAAAACCACGTGCAAATACAAAACGTTTACGATTGGCTAGCGTATAACGTATAATGAGATATGAACACTAGTCATAGAACAGGTTGTTTCTGACTTGAAATGATTTGTATATATATACATAGCCAAATCTTTACATCCTTACATGGACCAAACAATTGGCGGTTGATATGGGATGGGTCTCCGCCTCCTACAGTACGCGTATATATTATAAATGGGGTTTGGTTGATAACAGACATATCTGTAGCCCAGTGGTAAAACGCTGGACTGGTAATCCATGCATCGCAGGTTCGATCCCCCGTCTGACCCTAATAAAATTAACATTCTTTCAGATGGGACGTTAAACCGTGCACGTAAAATAACCAGAGGAGACTCTGTAATGGGTGTAATGTCTGTATCATTGCACTATCCTCCAAAATCTAAAATTACTAATCTCTTCAGGAGGCGTCGCTCATATGGGCAACCAGTAGCGTCGATAAATAAACGTAAAACACACAAAGTTGATAACAATTATCAAGGATAGTGCAATGATACAAACAGAGACCCATTGCAGAATCTGGTTCTTTTACCTACACTGTGTAAGGCATAAACACGAAACATCGGTTTAAAGTCCAATCTGAAAGGCTATTAATTGTATTAGGGTCAGACGAGGGATCGAACCTGCGATCCTTGGATTACCAGTCCAGCGTGTTAACCACTGATATTAGTCATTTTAGATTTATGAAGGATAGTGCAATGATACAGATAGAGACCCATTCCAGAGTCTCCTCTGGTTCTTTTACGTAACAATTTTGTTTTCATTGAGAGATTGCTCGATTACATAACAGGATAATAGTAGTACATGTAGCTCGGTTGTAAACACAACAATGTATATATACTTATATAGGTTACTCGATTGATTAATCAATACAATGTATATAACGGGTAATCTAGTGTAGACACAAATTAATATAGAGGATGCTAGATTGTTTGCTCAAGATACACTATATAGAGGATGCTAGATTCTATAAACAAACTACTATATACAGGGTGTACGATTGTAGAAACAAGTTAATATAGAGGATGCTATATTGTTTGCTCAAGATACACTATATAGAGGATGCTAGATTCTATAAATAACTACTATATACAGGGTGTACGGTTGTAGAAACAAGTTAATATAGAGGATGCTAGATTATGTAAACAAAATAATATTTACAGGGTGTACGGTTATAGAAACAAGTTAATAAAGAGGATGTTAGATTGTAAACACAAAATAATATATACAGGGTGTACGGTTGTAGAAACAAGTTAATATAGAGGATGCTAGATTATATAAACAAAATAATATATACAGGGTGTACGATTGTAGAAACAAGTTAATATAGAGGATGCTAGATTATATAAACAAAATAATATACAGGGTGTACGATTGTAGAAACAAGTTAATATAGAGGATGCTAGATTATATAAACAAAATAATATATACAGGGTGTACGATTGTAGAAACAAGTTAATAGAGGATGCTAGATTATATAAACAAAATAATATACAGGGTGTACGATTGTAGAACCATGTTAATATAGAGGATGCTAGATTGTTTACTCAAGATACACTATATAGAGGATGCTAGATTCTATAAATAACTACTATATACAGGGTGTACGATTATAGAACCATGTTAATATAGAGGATGCTAGATTCTATAAACAAACTACTATATACATGGTGTACGGTTGAGAAACAAGTTAATATAGAGGATGAGATTCTATAAACAACTACTATATACAGGTGTACGGTTGTAGAAAAAGTTAATATAGAGGATGCTAGATTCTATAAACAAACTACTATATACAGGTGTACGATTGTAGAAACAAGTAATATAGAGGATGCTAGATTGTTTACTCAGATACACTATATAGAGGATGCTAGATTCTATAAATAACTACTATATACAGGGTGTACGATTGTAGAACCATGTTAATATAGAGGATGCTAGATTCTATAAACAAACTACTATATACAGGGTGTACGATTGTAGAAACATGTTAATATAGAGGATGCTAGATTGTTTACTCAAGATACACTATATCGAGGATGCTAGATTCTATAAACAAACTACTATATACAGGGTGTACGATTGTAGAAACAAGTTAATATACAGGATGCTAGAATATTTAATGAAGATACATTATAAAATAATTATATGGTGTTCCAGTGCTTACTCAAAGGTGTATAAACTAATCACTCCTATGCTTACCAATGTTATAATATTTACTCTTGGATAGCTATATTATCTATTTAAGTTATACTACTAGTATGTTATACTATCCTGTATTACTTAGATATGAATTTTAGCCTATGTGTTGTCGTTATTTGCCTACCACAATAGTGTCTACCACCATGTCAATACGCTGTGTTTTCCAGTCTGATATTACGTTTTGCTGATTTGATTCGGTCACGAGCCTGTATCAAACCAGAAAACGCCATATCCTAACTATTTCACGAGAAATAAGTCATGCGCACTCATGCTTGTTTGTTTACTTCCGTAGTGCCCCACTGTGTCACATTTGACAGATAACAGATGTTCATAGTTTCGTTGTATTATTTCAATCATCTTAGTGTATCTAATTCAGTAATTGTGATTTATGGATAACGGAGAGCATGATTTCGATTATTAAATGTTCAAATGCATATCAAAGTAATAAAGATGTTATTACGTGGCTAGTTTCATATCAGCATATGTATCTACCCAAGGTAACTTGATATCAGCCTGAGACAATCGACCGTCAGTCTGAGGCTGCTATCAAGTTACATCGGGTCGATACCTATGCTGATATGAAACTCTAAGTAATCTTGAAGGTACAGTATGTGACGACGGATGGGTGAGCTACGAACAGTCGTGCTATTTCTACAATTACACGCTGGGATACAATTTGACAGAAGTATTGGTAAGAAACATACATTTTTATACAGATACAGTCTGTGCACTCTAGTGAAGATCACAATCAAATATGTCATGGAATTGCGTTATAATCGTGTATGAACGACAATGCTAATGTCATTCGGTGACATATATTTTATTTCCAAAGTTATCGGCTACAAATATACTAGAGGACATAGAAAACGCATACCTACATTATATGATTATTATTACATGAAAACGAAATACGAAGGATTCCATTAAAGATTTATTACATATGTATTACAAAACACAAACTGAACAACTTAAACTATGTATTTATATAGTTATTGTTTTTCATGTAAAAACACACTTATCCGAAGTGTGCGTTTTCTATGTCCTCTAGTATAGATACAAATACAAATATATTTATATTGCTCACACATTATTACAATATTAGTCTGCACATATTGATATGAAAAACGCTTTAAAGCATTCTCGTATGGAACAATTATTTTAATTATTCAAAGCCCTTATTATCAGAGTGGGACACAGTAGTGCTGTTGCAACAGTCTTGCTATATACATGTATTCATTCACATTGATATGCAGTTTAGCTTAAACATTATTTATTTGTTCTGTTACATATAAGTATAGTGTGTTTACGTTTATTTATCGTCGCTACCGGTTGCCCATATGAGCGACGCCTCCTGAAGAGATTAGTTATTTTAGATTTTGGAGGATAGTGCATGATACAGACAGAGACCCATTCCAGAATCTCCTCTGGTTCTTTTACGTGCACGTGAAAGCACCGCACGAGACCTCGGTTTAACGTCCCATCTGAAAGACTGTTAATTTTATTAGGGTCAGACGGGGGATCGAACCTGCGATCCCTGGATTACCAGTCCAGCGTGTTACCACTGGACTACAGATCCGTCTATTATATACATATACAACTAGCATTTGTAAGACGAATAGGATCTGAAAACAAGCTTAATACACAGCTTATATAAATTCATCTCCTTGGTAAACAGAAAGTCTAATTATCCGATTAAAGAAATTGTATGTACATTGTAATATGAAATGGTCAAATTATAATATTGTTTGTTTAAAACAAAAATATAGTCCATATTTCCCGATTCTAATTGAAAATGATGCAAAGTATTTGAAAGAAAAATACATGTTCCCCTCCCAGTCCGTCCGTGTGTTCGTAGATCAATGAGTGAATCGCTTGGAGGCAACAATGAATTGTAGTACTTTATGAAAGAGGGGTGCACGTTCGGTCGTTATTCAGACATTCGTTGCCGTAGATAAGATTGATATGTGTTAAAGGACATGGTAAGTTATATAGGTAAGTTTGTCTAATGTTGAAATAGGTGCGACAATGTAATAAGTAATGGCTTGACGTTTCAATTTTTCCGCATGCGCAGTTCGGGTTGTTCACGATAGATTTACGGAAAGGGTCGTAATTTAATGAACTATAGCCACGGCGTATACTTGACAAGTTCTGCTATCAGTTTGATAAAATGATGGGGGTTTGGTGGAATTAGGGCTAAGCTGTTTCTTGAACGTTGCTATGGAAGGACTTGTTTTAGTTGCGTGAGGAAGTGTGTTCCAATCCTTTATTACTGATGGGGGAACGAAGTGTGGTACAATTTGGTACGGCAGTGGATTAATGGTGTATTGTTGTCATTTCTTAGATTTTATATTGTTTGTATATGTTCAGGTATGAGATCGACTAAATAGTTCGGGGTCAAATTAATCTTCATTTTGTAACATAAGACTAACTTGTGTTTTCTTTTTCTAGTTGACAATGTTTCGCATCTTCAGATCAGTGTAGAGGTTATTTATGCTGTAATAGCTCCTGTGACGACCCTAGAAGCCTCTATTTGAATTGATTCTAGTTGACAATGTTCCCATCAGTGTAGACATTATTTATGCTGCACAATTTAGTAGCTCCTGTGACGATCCTAGCAGCCTCTATTTGAATTGATTCTAGTTCCCGTTTTTGTTCTTCAGTACAGCTATCCCATATAGCATTGCCGTATTCAAGTAGAGGACTTATGAAAGTAAAATATAGACGTGCAATGGATATTCTGCATAACCGCCCCAAGCGTTGCCAAGCGCGATTAACAATTGACTGAGTTTGTGATTGCCATTTATCGTCTTTTAAAAATGTTGACGTCTCAGTGCTTGTGTTCGTCTACGTTCTGTATTCGAGTATTGTTCAGAAATAGTCAGGATTGTGATAATGAAATCAACTGCACATATTATGTTTTCATAAGTCTATGCCATATCTAGGCTTTCTTCAATTAATGACAAGTATTCATTGTTTGAGCTATGAGGTCTGTAAAAGCCGCCAATTAATATGTTTTTGTTATGAAATTTAGTTTCTACCCAAATAGCCTCTAGTCCGTTGATGGAGCGGTGGTTTCATATAGACCCACGAAGTTCTTCTCGAAGGTAAATGGCCACTCCGCCGCCAGGTTTGCATATTCGGTCACAACTAACGGGGGTGACACAGTTGGGGATGTCAATGTCGTTGTTTAGCAAAGTCTCAGAAAATATTAGTACGTCATAAGGTTGTGCTTCTATTTCTAGAATATCTATTATTGGACGAACACTTTGGATGTTTAAGTGCATAATAGAAATACCATATTGTTATGAATCTGTAGCTGTGGAACAACTTGCTATAGATGGGTCGAGGTCACTTGGTCCTGGGGTAGGATATATGTCACCAGAGAGGTACAGATGTGACAAACAGACGGATCTGTAATCCAGTGGTAAAACGCTGGACTGGTAATTCAGGGATCGCAGGTTCGACCCCCCGTCTGGCCATAATAAAATTAACAGTCTTTCAGATGGGACATTAAACCGAGGTCTCGTGTCGGTGCTGTACACCGTGCACGTAAAAGAACCAGAGGAAACTCTGGAATGGGTCTCTGTCTGTATCATTGCACTCTCCTACAAAAATCTAAAAATACTAATCTCTTCAGGAGGCGTCGCTCATATGGGCAACCGGTAGCGACGATAAATAAACGTGATGTGACAATTTCCAAGAAGATATTATACTTTCAAGAATGCTTAGTTTCGTAATAGTTTTCCTAGAATTGTATAATGAATGAGTCATTTGAATACTAGTTGAACATAATTTGAGACTACAACTAGCTCGATATAATAGGTACATTGTTGCCTCCGTACGCGAATTTATGAATGTCAAGTTAGTATAGATAGTCGCGTAATGCGAGGTTAAAGCGTGCCGGCGTGGTTCACTATATGATAGACTACGGACACACGGGCCGAACGAACTGAATAATAAAACGCAGAGCACAACACTGTTGCGCTAGCAATAGGTGATAATGCAGCATGATCGCTTACGGACAATAAGTATGAGAACATAATCAATGCTATGAATAAAAGAATTCATGATAATGTTGGAATTGTTTCAAACTGGATGCTTTATTATTATTATAGTTCGGGTTTTACGCCTGCATCAGCACCATTTTGGGCTATATCGCCGGCGGGCAGTTTACCTAGCAACACCTTTCCTGGGCATGCTCCAGCGGTTAACCAGTATTTGGGTGCACCAACCTCCATAAGAAACTGCCAACTGTTTCATATAAATGAGACACGGCCTGAGCGGGGCTCGAACCCGTGACCATCAGTGATGATAGGTTACAGTGGTATACAAGTCAGCGACCTTAACCACTCGACCACGGAGGCGGACTTCAATTTGGATGGTGTGTTACACCAGAGATGCCTACATGTACCTTGTATGTACAATATTACCAAGTGAAAGTCGTGATAGCGCTGTGGATGCACGTTCGCTTCAGGTGCGAAAGGTCCGGAGTTCGAGCCCCATTGGAGCCGTTACGATTGTGCCCTTAGGAAGGCATTTGAATTCCACGTTGCCTCTTCTCTCTCCCTCGTGGCGATGGATTCCATCAGGAATGAGATCTCGAGAGTGACTTATATAAGTTGAAAGAACTTGTTTCGCAATCGAGCTAAAATAAATTTGTATAAACTAATATTACCAAGGCACAATAATCTATGATTGAAACTTTCGACTGTTGACCGTATTAAATGGCTTGGGAACGTAGTAATACTCATATAGGAAGATTACTTAAAAGTATACCCATTAAAATGTACATGCACATCCATATGTCAATAGCTAGCACACACGTTGTGCGGAAACAAAAATGGATATTATTCATGTTGTGAATATTATAACGTCATAAACAGTCATATACCTACATGAGTAACATTGTGAACAGTCATCTACCTACATGATAACAACACAAACAGTCATATACCTCCGTGATAGTTTCACAAACAGTCATGTACTAACATGATATCATCATATATCTGCATGCTAACATTATAAGTAGTCATATAATTGCATAATATCATCACACACAGTCATATACCTGCATGGTAGATTCACAAACAGTCATATACCTGCATGATAGTTTCACAAACAGTCATATACCTGCATGATAGTTTCACAAACAGTCATATACCTGCACGATAGTTTCACAAACAGTCATATACCTGCATGATAGTTTCACAAACAGTCATATACCTGCACGATAGTTTCACAAACAGTCATATACCTGCACGATAGATTCACAAACAGCCATATACCTGCACGATAGATTCACAAACAGTCATATACCTGCACGATAGTTTCACAAACAGCCATATACCTGCATGGTAGATTCACAAACAGTCATATACCTGCACGATATATTCACAAACAGCCATATACCTGCATGGTAGATTCACAAACAGTCATATACCTGCATGGTAGTTTCACAAACAGTCATATACCTGCATGATAGTTTCACAAACAGTCATATACCTGCATGATAGTTTCACAAACAGTCATATACCTGCATGATAGTTTCACAAACAGTCATATACCTGCATGATAGTTTCACAAACAGTCATATACCTGCATGATAGTTTCACAAACAGTCATATACCTGCACGATATATTCACAAACAGTCATATACCTGCATGATAGTTTCACAAACAGCCATATACCTGCATGGTAGATTCACAAACAGTCATATACATGCACGATAGTTTCACAAACAGTCATATACCTGCATGATACATTCACAAACAGTCATATACCTGCATGATAGTTTCACAAACAGTCATATACCTGCATGATGGTGCTGTTAGTAAAATCAAATATATATAAGTTACCTAGATTTTTATATGTTTTTATCTCAATTCATACATTACATGTTTAACTCTAATATCTTTCTATGCGGCACACAAGTGTTTACGACTAATGGTAATATATTTCTCGGATGTCGCCACATTTATAGACTTCAAATATCTTATTGCATGCTTCACAAGTCCCCGGTAGTTGCGGATGCGTCTGTTTAGTGTCAATCATTTTCGTCGCATATCTCTGGTCTTAGTGGCTCACTGGGTCACAGTGCATGGTGTCATGACAGCTTCACGGTTTAGATATGCTTTATCTCCCAGTAAGTAATAATTGTCTTCAAATGCCAAGTCATGTACCAGTTGCCGCTTCAATCCGAATTGTTGTGCATCAGTTGTGTACGCAAGAAATCCACATTCAATATACCGAATACCTCCACGGACGTCCACAATAACTTGTGTATGTATTGCATGATAGCATCGGTGGCCCGAATAGTATTGCTCTTGGGGCTCAATATTCCGGCCTATGTATCTATTGAGACATGCTATCTATGGCTCAGAGAGGATTAGGAAGTGGTGACCATGTTCCTTGCATACCTCGCCAATCGTCTTCTGTCGACCACTGTACATAGCATTTCAGCTTTGCATAGAATATTGGAATAAGACTTCTGATTTATCTTTCAATTGTGGATCTCTGGCTAGAGGAGCTAGTGCTGACGTACAGGATAACGCACAACATGATGGTCAGCAAAACAACAGCAACGACGTACAAGACCAGAGGGATGTTGTTGCTACTGGTCTATCTGACACCAATAAGTCAAATGATATGGCATGTAGCAACAGCCCATGCGACGATTTGATAAGAGAAACATGAACCTATAATAATTTCATGAAAAACAAGCTGCCAAGGATGATGACAAACTTCGGTCTAGACTCTGACTAATTAACTGTGTTTCATTAATATACTATGCCTCCATGTTAGTAGATCTATCTGACTCGAACATCGGGGCCTACTACATGTTTTCAGTATCTGCTAAATAAAGCAATTGTGTCCAGAAAGTCAATTTTTATCATAGTATTAGCTCCCTGAGCACATGTCGTCCGTCGTCGTCCGTCAACATTTGTTCAGGAAGTCAAACGCACATTGTTTTGAGATGACCCCTTAATTTCTCTGTTATTTTATTTATTTATTTTTTAAACTTTATTTATTTTACAACGATTGCGAAGCAAGTTCCAATTTATCAGATTAGGATCTCATAATATAATATAAATGGCTATTACTAGCATTATGACCTAATTTGATATTGAAAACATGCATAAGGTAAGTATGTAATAGTTTACGATATACTGTTAATATATATATATATAACATATTTAGTGTACATGTATATTATAGTGTAGTAAACATCATGTAGAAGATGATGTCACCACAGTTAGATATGTTTGTACAACTGTCTAATAAGAGGGAACCGTCCCTTCCGTTATCGATATGCTCGTGTCCATGTCTTTGATTCGGATCTTTCGATTCGTCCTTGGAATTGATCTTGATTGACCCATAAACGTTGCACCCAGCTACCCATGTTTTCACCAGTTTCGAAGCACGAACAAGCTGACGGGCTTCGTTAGCCAGCATATCACGGAATCTAGTCTCCTGTACATATATACCTGTTCCTAGTTTTTTCTTGGTTTCGTATAACCTTTGACGTGCTTTCGAATTTGAGAACTTGATAATTACGTTTCGATTGCAATTAGCCTTTTGTCGCCCTACTCTATGCCATTTATCTATATCCCTTGATGTTATCCGGATGTGCAAACTATGCGATATGGCTTAGTATCTTTTTCTCAACATTATCTTTGGAGTCGCCAGTGTCGCCTGGGGATTCACGAGATTCATACGACGACCATATTGATAGAGGTCGTCTAGTTCGGCCCTTACCTCTGATAAAGACCCTCTCAAGGAATCGTTGACTTGTCGGTTCGTTTACTACCATTGCTTTGAATTGGAGCTTTAGTTCTTCTACCAAGCTTGCCTTGATTTCGTTAGCCATGATGTTGCCTATCTCCTGTAAGTCTGTTTTTGTAATGTTAACGTGTCGGCCATGTTGGAATTTACATCAACTGCAACATCAACATTAAATTCCGAAGTTTTCCTCAATGTTGTGTTTCTTATACAACACTTTTTTTGGAGGAGAAGACTTGTTTCGTTTCCTTTTATCATACAGTGACGAGGGGTTGAATGTGACCTCTTCACTGCGGTTATATTAATGTCAAATTCGTGTCACAATCTGGTCTGATTTTCTTATCTCTGATTACATTAGCAACAATTTTTGTCTACAATCCCTCAATATATTTGACCTTTCCCCCCTCAAACAAGTCTTCTATTCCATAATTATATTTGGCCCTTACTCCCTCAAACAAGTCTTCTATTCCATATATTTGACCCTTTCCCCCTCAAACAAGTCTTCTATTCCATATATGTGACCGTTTCCCCCTCAAACAAGTCTTCTATTCCATATATTTGACCCTTTCTCCCTCAAACAAGTCTTCTATTCCATATATGTGACCGTTTCCCCCTCAAACAAGTCTTCTATTCCATAATTATAGTTGACCCTTTCTCTCTCAAACAAGTCTTATATTCCATATATTTGACCGTTTCCCCCTCAAACAAGTCTTCTATTCCATATAGTTGACCCTTTCCCCCCTCAAACAAGTCTTCTATTCCATATAGTTGACCTTTTTCCGTCTGCGATCTAAAATACAAGCATTACTTATTTTAACCGGAAGTCGGAAGTCCTATGTAGTTTATCATACAACTTAGCATATGCAATTCATTTTCTATATATGTATGTGGTATTTCAGGCTGAGTGCCAAAGTAGGGGAGCTTATATTTTAGAAATTCAAAGCGAAGCAGAGAACACATTTATTTACCAGCTAACTTACGGTGAGTAACAGTATAATATTTACATCGCTATTGCATTTCCTTCGATGCGACCTGATTATATAAAATTTCGTACGAGGGATCCCTACTAATGATATGCAGATGACATGCGCACCCGAAGTTATGGGCATGCGCATTCGCAATGCTATGCAGTGTTCTTCTCGAGAAAATGCGTATTTTACAGTTTACGTTGTTCCAAGGATGGTTAACCTGTTCCGGCACACGATAGGTTACATATTTGGATTAAAACCATTTATAATTGCAAATTGTGCTATACATTGTATTGTGTTTGCATCAGTGGAAAGAATATTTAATGTAAATATAATGTCAATACAAAACACGACAAATTAAAGAGAGGCAAACTGGTATGGTCACAAGTTCTAGCAACATTAATTACGACCCTTCCCGAAAGTGCTGAAGATGCGTGCAAAGAACGAGACTCTCCGCTCGGTGGGAGTTTCTTATCGGTAACTCTGGGAGGTGCTAGTTTCACTTTATATGCTGCTGCGTGTTGACCAACTGTGGGGATAGTGGCCATATGACGAGCCTTACGAAAGAAGAACTTTCAACCCTGAATAGGAAGAAGAGATGCCTCCTCCAGTTGTCATTTTTATTACTGCAACATCGCCGGAAACTTCAAGAACATCACGTTACAAGACAACACTCTATAAACATACACTTCACGAATCTAACCTTCTAAAAATGCTCGTCCATAGGTTTCGCCGGAGGCGAGGATAACGAAAGCATCGATTGTATATGAATAGTATGTGCTATGGACCCTAGTGTAAACACATTGACAATATGTTAGAAGAAGTATCTGGCTTGGATTCAGGAATGTGTAACACACTGCCACATTAAATGACACACGATAACAAGTAAGTTATACATTTTCAGGTTTTTATGTTCCCTTGGGACTATCGTATTTAAATGAGGGAAATGGATGGAAGTGGAATACAGCCGACACCTTACTGAGTACGGGGAACTATACAAATTGGTTTGTCGGACATCCAATGGACCCGGATAGGCCCGGACATTGTGTATATGTCATAGATTCTTTTTGGTTCTATGAACCATGTCTGGATGTCTATGAATATATATGCGAAAAGGCTGGTATGTTGTTTGGATTACTGAATTCCATTATTATCCGATCAATATGAAAATGCATTATTATTTTTGGCTGCGTCAGTGTATGCATTCTTGTGTGCGTACATGATGACAGTTGTTTATGAAACTCTGTGGATATATATAACCGTCTCCGTGGCCCAGTGTTTAAGGCGTCCGCCTACGGAGCGGGAGGTCGAAGGTTCGAATCTAGTCAGGGGTTCGATCTGATATGGCCGGTTGGTGAGCCGCCAGCTAGTTAAATAATGGTTACCGATTGCCTACCAGCCTGGTGTCTGGCATACAAGCATAGGATTCGGGAAGTACTGATGTTCGTAAAAAGAGGTGTCTCATAAGTCAGAAATGGCTGGCCCTTTAAATAGGGGTGACACTATAATAAACAAACACTTTACTTTACATTTATATATATATATGGTTGGTCTGGAAGAAGGGGTACAATTGATGTTGTGCACTCTCATTAATTTTATTCTTGCTTGAAATTCGAATACGATAAGATAAGATAAACCTGATTACAAAACCTCATAGTTCCTATCAAATAAGTCAACCAAGTGTCAACTAAAAAGGGTGTTAAATACGATTGCGGGGATTTTAATCTCCCCTACTATCCCCTAGATATTCTTGCTTTAATCAGCGTTTACTTAGATTGTGTTGCATCCAAATATAGCTTGGAAACATACATATATCGTATTCGTTTAGTTTATTTTAAACATTATTTATTTCAGTATTTATACATGTAATGAAGAAATGAACAGTTTACATGTAATTTTACAGCAGTAGACTGAAAGGGATTAGAACGAAAGAAAACTTATATAGTTCTTCTCCCTATCAATTGATCGATAAACAATAGGCAGGAAAATAATATATATAACATTGAAAATACGTTAACTATATTCTAGGTATATGCTAAAGAATTTCAAAACGTATTGTATTAGTGTGTCAATAGTTTGGGATGTAAACAAGAAAATGGTTAATATTTAAAGGAAATTGAAGAAAGTTCAAGAACATACATGAACTATCAAATCGGAAAACGAGAAGAAAAAGAGATTAATATAGAGAACAGTGGTTGAATAGGATCGCTTGTTGTGTCAATAACCACAGCATTCGTATTCGTTTGCAACTTTTACTGATAATCAATCACTTGATTAAGTATTAGGGGGTTGGTATATATGGATTAGAAGACTTGTTTGAGGGAGAAAGGGTCAAATATATGGAATAGAATACTTGTTTGAGGGGGAAAGGGTCAAATATATGGAATAGAATACTTGTTTGAGGGGGAAAGGGTCAAATATATGGAATAGAAGACTTGTTTGAGGGGGAAAAGGTCAACTATATGGAATAGAAGACTTGTTTGAGGGGGAAGTGTACAATATATGGTATAGAAGACTTGCTTGAGGGAGAAAGTGTCAAATATATGGAATGGAAGACTTGTTTGAGGGGGAAGGGTCAATTATATGGAATAGAAGACTTGTTGAGGGGGGAAGTGTGAAATATATAGAATAGAAGACTTGTTTGAGGGGGAAGTGTGAAATATATGGAATAGAAGACTTGTTTGAGGGGGGAAGTGTGAACTATATGGAATAGAAGACTTGATTGAGGGAGAAAGTGTCAAATATATGGAAGAGAAGACTTGTTTGAGGGAGAAAGGTCAAATTTAGGTATGGAATAGAAGACTTGTTTGAGGGAGAAAGGGTCAAATATATGGAATGGAAGACTTGTTTGAGGGAGAAAGGGTCAAAAATATGGAATAGAAAACTTGTTTGAGGGGGAAAATGTCAAATATATGGAATAGAATACTTGTTTGAGGGAGAAAGGTCAAATTTAGGTATGGAATAGAAGACTTGTTTGAGGGGGAAAAGGTCAAATATATGGAATAGAAGACTTGTTTGAGGGAGAAACGTCAAATTTAGCTATGGAATAGAAGACTTGTTTGAGGGAGAAAGGGTCAAATATATGGATTAGAAAACTTGTTTGAGGGGGAAAATGTCAAATATATGGAATAGAAGACTTGTTTGAGGGAGAAAGGTCAAATTTAGGTATAGAATAGAAGAGTTGTTTGAGGGGGATAAGGTCAAATATATGGAATAGAAGACTTGTTTGAGGGAGAAAGGTCCAATTTAGGTATGGAAAAGAAGACTTGTTTGAGGGAGAAAGGTCAAATTTAGGTATGGAATAGAAGACTTGCTTGAGGGGGAAAGGGTCAAATATATGTAATAGAAGACTTGTTTGAGGGAGAAAGGGTCAAACATATGGAATAGAAGATTGTTTGAGGGGGAAAATGTCAAATATATGGAATAGAAGACTGGTTTGAGGGAGAAAGGTCAAATTTAGGTATGGAATAGAAGATTTGTTTGAGGGAGAAAGGTCAAATTTAGGTATGGAATAGAAGACTTGTTTGAGGGGGACAAGGTCACATATATGGATTAGAAGACTTGTTTGAGGGAGAAAGGTCAAATTTAGGTATGGAATATAAGACTTGTTTGAGGGAGAAAGGTCAAATTTAGGTATGGAATAGAAGACTTGTTTGAGGGGGAACAGGTCAAATATATGGAATAGAATACTTGTTTGAGGGAGAAAGGTCAAATTTAGGTATGGAATAGAAGACTTGTTTGAGGGAGAAAGGTCAAATTTAGGTATGGAATAGAAGACTTGTTTGAGGGGGAAAAGGTCAAATATATGGAATAGAAGACTTGTTTGAGGGAGAAAGGTCAAATTTAGGTATGGAATAGAAGACTTGTTTGAGGGAGAAAGGGTCAAATATATGGATTAGAAAACTTGTTTGAGGGGGAAAATGTCAAATATATGGAATAGAAGACTTGTTTGAGGGAGAAAGGTCAAATTTAGGTATAGAATAGAAGACTTGTTTGAGGGAGAAAGGTCAAATTTAGGTATGGAATAGAAGAGTTGTTTGAGGGGGAAAGGGTCAAATATATGAAATAGAAAACTTGTTTGAGGGGGAAAATGTCAAATATATGGAATAGAAGACTTGTTTGAGGGAGAAAGGTCCAATTTAGGTATGGAAAAGAAGACTTGTTTGAGGGAGAAAGGTCAAATTTAGGTATGGAATAGAAGACTTGTTTGAGGGGGAAAGGGTCAAATATATGTAATAGAAGACTTGTTTGAGGGAGAAAGGGTCAAACATATGGAATAGAAGACTTGTTTGAGGGGGAAATGTCAAACATATGGAATAGAAGACTTGTTTGAGGGGGAAAATGTCAAATATATGGAATAGAAGACTGGTTTGAGGGAGAAAGGTCAAATTTAGGTATGGAATAGAAGATTTGTTTGAGGGAGAAAGGTCAAATTTAGGTATGGAATAGAAGACTTGTTTGAGGGGGACAAGGTCACATATATGGAATAGAAGACTTGTTTGAGGGAGAAAGGTCAAATTTAGGTATGGAATATAAGACTTGTTTGAGGGAGAAAGGTCAAATTTAGGTATGGAATAGAAGACTTGTTTGAGGGGGAACAGGTCAAATATATGGAATAGAATACTTGTTTGAGGGAGAAAGGTCAAATTTAGGTATGGAATAGAAGACTTGTTTGAGGGAGAAAGGTCAAATTTAGGTATGGAATAGAAGACTTGTTTGAGGGGAAAAGGTCAAATATATGGAATAGAAGTCTTGTTTGAGGGAGAAAGGTCAAATTTAGGTATGGAATAGAAGACTTGTTTGAGGGAGAAAGGGTCAAATATATGGATTAGAAAACTTGTTTGAGGGGGAAAATGTCAAATATATGGAATAGAAGACTTGTTTGAGGGAGAAAGGTCAAATTTAGGTATAGAATAGAAGACTGTTTGAGGGAGAAAGGTCAAATTTAGGTATGGAAATGAAGAATTGTTTGAGGGAGAAAGGTCAAATTTAGGTATGGAATAGAAGACTTGTTTGAGGGGGAAAGGGTCAAATATATGTAATAGAAGAGTTGTTTGAGGGAGAAAGGGTCAAACATATGGAATAGAAGACTTGTTTGAGGGGGAAAATGTCAAATATATGGAATAGAAGACTGGTTTGAGGGAGAAAGGTCAAATTTAGGTATGGAATAGAAGACTTGTTTGAGGGGGAAAAGGTCACATATATGGAATAGAAGACTTGTTTGAGGGAGAAAGGTCAAATTTAGGTATGGAATATAAGACTTGTTTGAGGGAGAAAGGTCAAATTTAGGTATGGAATAGAAGACTTGTTTGAGGGGGAACAGGTCAAATATATGGAATAGAAGACTTGTTTGAGGGAGAAAGGTCAAATTTAGGTATGGAATAGAAGACTTATTTGAGGGGGAAAAGGTCAAATATATGGAATAGAAGACTTGTTTGAGGGAGAAAGGTCAAATTTAGGTATGGAATAGAAGACTTGTTTGAGGGAGAAAGGTCAAATTTAGGTATGGAATAGAAGACTTGTTTGAGGGAGAAAGGTCAAATTTAGGTATGCAATAGAAGACTTGTTTGAGGAGGAAAAGGTCAAATATATGGAATAGAAGACTTGTTTGAGGGAGAAAGGGTCAAATATATGGAATAGAATACTTGTTTGAGGGAGAAAAGGTCAAATATATGGAATAGAAGACTTGTTTGAGGGGGAAAGTGTCAAATATATGGAATAGAAGACTTGTTTGAGGGGGAAAGGGTCAACAATATGGAATAGAAGACTTGTTTGAGGGATTGTAGACACAAAATAAATCACTAATCTAATCCACAACGCATCAAATAATATTATTTTAACTAGCACATTCATAATATATTTATAAGCCCATCATATCACGTATATAATACACCAATTTCGCCACAACAGTTTATAGAAATCAACCACAGCGTTGTTCCAGATTGAAAATTAGACTCTGAGATTTCATAATGTGTCAAATATGCTCATATTAATACACGCCAAGAAATCCTCGAATTCATTATAATGCATGAACATTCATCTCTGTAGGCAGAGTTAAGTGTGAAACGAACATGTGTCTGAACGGAGGTTCATGTACAGAGGAAGGCAATGGATATACATGCGCATGCGTAAACGGTTATGGTGGCAATAACTGCGAAACTGGTAAGGAGTAACATTAGTTGATAGGCGTACGTCAAGGTAGGTAATATTGCCATTCATGTTCAGTATATCTATGCAGAGCGTTTGTTTTTATTGTGAGGGTCAAAATGCTTTGCGATCAGTTACATATTAACCAAATTCCAATCTTGACAACTGTGAGGTGTTTTTTGCTTTGTTCTATATAAATATTTTAAAATGTTCGCGCTAGATTCAGTCTGTAAATACCACTGATGGTCACGGGTTCGAGCCCCGCTCAGGCCGTGTCTCATTTATATGAAAAAGTTGGCAGTTACTTATGGAGGTTGGTGCACCCAAGTACTGGTTAACCGCTGGAGCCTGCCCATGAAAGGTGTTGTTAGGTAAACTGCCCGCCGGCGATATAGCCCAAAATTGTGCTGATGCAGGCGTAAAACCTGAAATATAACATAACATCAGTCTGTAAATAATATATCCGGTGTAAACTATGTTATTATGAAAACAAGAACACGTCCATAATACAACAATACCACATGCATGACACGTCAATAATATGTCAATACTGCAAAGAACACACGTCAGTACTTCCACAGTACGCTCATGGTACATCGGTGACTCCATGATGGTATGTTGAAATTAGATCCAACACACATTCGATACCACATAAGGATTGTGCTAATATGTCGACACTAATACGTACGTACATACACAATGACACACCCATAACTCTAACATGAGTTCCAGTCTGCATGTTTATGACACATACAAAACTCTAGCAGCGGTTCCAGTCTGCAGATTTCTCAACAATAATACGTATGTACATTGCATAATGACACATCCATAACTCTAGCAGGGGTTCCAGTCTGCAGATTTCTCCACAATAATACGTATGTATATTGTACAATTACATATCCATAACTCTAGCAGGGGTTCCAGGCTTCAGATTTCTCCACAATAATACATACGTATATTGTACAATTACATATCCATAACTCTAGCAGGGGTTCCAGGCTTCAGATTTCTCCACAATAATACGTATGTACATTGCACAATGACACAGCCATAACTCTAGCATGGGTTCCAGTCTGCAGATATCTCTACAATAATACGTACGTATATTGTACAATGACACACATATAGCTCTAGCATGGGTTCCAATCTGCAGATATCTCCACAATAATATGTACGTACATTGCACAATGACACATCCATAACTCTAGCATGGGTTCCAGTCTGCAGATATCTCTACAATAATACGTACGTATATTGTACAATGACACACATATAGCTCTAGCATGGGTTCCAGTCTGCAGATATCTCTACAATAATACGCACGTACATTGTACAATGACACATCCATAACTCTAGCATGGGTTCTAGTCTGCAGATATCTCTACAATAATACGTAGGTATATTGTACAATGACACACATATAGCTCTAGCATGGGTTCCAGTCTGCAGATATCTCTACAATAATACGTAGGTATATTGTACAATGACACACATATAGCTCTAGCATGGGTTCCAGTCTGCAGATATCTCTACAATACTACGTAGTTATATTGTACAATGACACATCCATAATTCTAGCAGGGGTTCCAATCTGCAGATATCTCTACAATAATACGTTCGTATACTGTACAATGACACACACATAGCTCTAGCATGGGTTCCAGTCTGCAGATATCTCTACAATGATACGTACGTATATTGTACAATGACACACACATAGCTCTAGCATGGGTTCCAGTCTGCAGATATCTCTACAATAATACGTACGTACATTGCACAATAATACATCCATAACTGTAGCATGGGTTCCAATCTGCAGATATCTCCACAATAATATGTACGTACATTGCACAATGACACATCCATAACTCTAGCATGGGTTCCAGTCTGCAGATATCTCTACAATAATACGTACGTACATTGCACAATGACACATCCATAACTCTAGCATGGGTTCCAGTCTGCATATATCTCTACAATAATACGTACGTATATTGTACAATGACACATCTGTGTTGCAGCTCAGATTCTCCGTAGTAATTCATAAACAGCAAAGAAATTATTGTGAGTGACCTTTATTAAAATGTAAAAAGGACACTGGCATACACTGTATTTCGTTTTTGAATTAATAAAAACAATACATTTGATGAAAACTTCCTTTACTGATTTACTTCCAGCTTTGTTTACGGTAGATACATGCACGGTCAATTCAGTTGTGTACACAGTATACGCAGAACAGGCCAGTGGGGTAACGTATATAGAGGGATCCACGGAGAACTGCACACACCACCTGTTTGGATATGCCTCCCAATCGATTTCGACCAATTATAGTACGTGTGGTATATATCCAACTAATGAAACGCACCCGGTAAGACATCAACCCAAAATAATGCTCGAGTATTTTTTATTTCCTTATCACAAACAGTTGGTAAGATGATCATGTGTTTGACTGTTATGGCGTACGATGCAAGCCCGTTAGTCACAAACCACTTCGTTGCTACACTACTCACGTGGAATACATATAACTATATACCAAGTGATGTTGAGATGTCATTTACTGTATTGGTGTCTCACATATGTTTCGCAATTCGTATTTGAACAAAACATATTTAAATGTTTCTTTGTTTGTAAATTGTACATACGACGTTAGTTTACAAACATCCAAGAGTGAACGAACCTTTGATGGACAGACCTTGGGTATTTTGGGGTATGTGTCAAGCTTTCAAGAATGAGCGACCTTCTGGTGGACAAACCTTTATAAACTCGAATAGATGAATGTGTTGTTGGTTTTTTTGGGGAGATAGGGTAATAGTCGCACCAACAGAGAAGACTCATTTGGTCATTATTTCTAACGCAGACGTGCACCGTGGTAGAACCACCGAACTTCCGCAAGTCAGCTAGATAGCTTCCTCACATGTAAGAATCCGACACCCATAATGGGATTCGAACCTACATTGGTGTTGGTGGGAGGCGCAATTGATTTGAAGTCAACATACTGAATCACTTGGTCACGATAGCATTTACAACTCGAATACAAGCAGCCAATGTAAACAACACGTTTTATACTTCTTTCTTATCCATAGAATGTCGTTGCGTTTGTAGTCGCTGTAAACGGTAACGCTGATTACACAACTAGCGAAGACGCTCGATACAAAGTGGTATGCATCTTCGGTAACCATGACAACGTTGTAGTCACGATTGAAGCTGGGTATGTACATACACCATTTCTGCATACGAATCTCGGCATTAAGTGTTTTGAATTTACAAATCCCTCATTCCCTCCCTCCCTCAGTACTGCAATATATATAGATCTTACTAGTTTATTCAAATTTAATTTAGCTAATCAAGTTCTTACACCTTATATTTATCAAGTTATTTCAACTTATATGTATCACTCTCGAGACCTCATTCCTGATGGAATCGATCGCCACGAGGGAGAGAGAAGAGGAAATGTGGAATTTAAGTGTCTTGTCTAAAGGCACAATCGTAACGGCTACAGCGGGGCTCGAACTCCAAGACTGTCGCACCTGAAGCGGATGCGCTATCACGACTCCTGAGTAGTCCTTTCTTAATTCTGTCATGTTTTAAATGCCTTGCCTAAGGGCACACTCGTAACGGCACCAGCGGGGCTCGGACTCCGGCCCGTTCGCACCTGAAGCGACGTGCTACCACAGCACTATCAGGTCTTTCACTGCAGTTTACTGCATGTAATGTGACGTATTGCTTAAATGTGCATGTATATGTTGTATGTATACCTGTGAATAATATATTTATTGAAATGTAATTTTTATCACACCCACCAAAAGGCTTAATGGCATCTTTACACACAACAACAGCATTACCAAACATCGGATTATAAGTAGCAAGAATCGGTAAAGTATTGAAGTTACAAATCGTCGACCTTTCCGCACATCCATGATGTCGCTTACCGAGATTAGTTTAAATAATCTATAATGTAGTAACGTTAGAAAACTGACTTATCTGTAATGCGAATATTGAATCAACTGTACAGAACCGACATGAGACCTCCGCTTAAAGTCCCATCTGAAAAACAGTTAATTTATTAGGGTCAGATGGCAGATCGAACCTGCGATCCCTGGATTCCCAGTCCAATGTGTGTTTGTATTTGTGTTTTACGTTTATGTATCGTCGCTACAGTTTGCCCATATGAGCGACGCCTCCAGAAGAGATTAGTCATTTTAAATGTGTATGAGGATAGTGCAATCATACAGACCAATCAAGAGTATCCTCTGGTTCTTTTACTTGCACGGTGTACATCACCGACACGAGACCTCGGTTTAACGTCCCATCTGAACGACTGATAATTGTATTAGGGTCAGCCGGGGGATCGAACCTGCGATCCCTGGATTACCAGTCCAGCGTGTTACCACTGGACTACAGATCCGTTTGTTTATGACCGTTATTGCTCTATTTTTAAACCACACTGAAACCCAAAAACCATGACTAATCTCTTCAGGAGGCGTCGCTCATATGAACGGGTCTCTGTCTGTATCATTGCACTATCCTCCAGAAATCTAAAATGACTAATCTCTTCCGGAAGCGTCGCGCATATGGGCAACCGGTAGCGACGATAAATAAACGTAAAGCACACATTACTATATTATTACAAGATACATCATTCATATAGACATGACCACATTGATAGCATTACATTAAGAAAACATAGATTAAACACACATTAATATGTACAAGGTAAAACTGGGGAGTAGTAGGTATTTGTCAAATTAAAACGTTATTTAAAATTGTCCCAAATTAAATTGTGAAATTTAATATCGTGAACTAAAAATGTTTTAAGAAATCAGATCGAGGGCGAACGAATTTGTAACTACCTCACGCGATGCATACAAATACAGTGAATTAAAACACATCATTATCATTATTTTCAAAGATAAACGCTGAACAATGCCACAGGGGCAGAATCATTAGGTAATCACGTCCAGCTGTAAATTGTATTTATTTTAGTTAAAGTGACATTACAGCGCAAAAGGCAAATAAAAAATGTTCACGTATAAATGCAGTGATACTACAAATTCTTCTGAATACATTTGAACACTAACATTGGATGAATAAACAATGTTTTTGTCGTATACAAACTTTCAAAAGTGAAAGTAGCATTTCATGTAACGGTCATCCACGCTCCTGAACAGACGTTTGTTGTCATTGGAGTCAATACTAATCATGCGATACTTTCGTTTAGAGATACTTTCACTAAGGTTAGTCTATAAATAAATATGCATTAGCACACAAGTTAGATAGCACGGTAAATATGTAGCATAGCTCGTATTATTCATGATAAATGCTTTATATTACGCATGAATGTCGACCTTATTTACATTATTTTGTAATGTCAACAAACCGCGCATGCAACGTGTGTTTATTTGTTTAAATAGTATTTACTCAGTTTTTGAGGCAAATATTTGGGGGGAAATTATACAATATAATAGCAAATTACATTTTGCAGACATTTGCGTGTTAACCGATGTAGTGTCGCTTTAAAGCTTTAAAGCTGTACAGCGACAATATAGCGCAATAGATGCGGGTTTTTATGAAGCAAATACATAATCAAAGTCGATAGTTCATATATTGGATATGTAGATATTTGTAAGTTCTCTGCGTTACAACGTATAGCTGAGAACGAATGTCTTAACACGGCCTGTGAACACAAAATACACGGCGGATTAGTCGAGTATTTCGTGCAGAAATATGTTCATACAGGTATTAATAGGGTGATTTTGTGTGGTAATCACTTCTACGCTAGGATAACGCGAGGGCTATTCGATATTTAATATTCAAATTCACATTATTATACTGAAATTCCGGATAGCATTTTGCTTATATGACATAAACATTTTCAATACCAGTTCTTGATATGTCAGATCATGGATGAATATCCACAATATATGTATTATATACATTTTATGTTTTTGAGTAAGTAGGGACATACAGGGTACCATAAGATGAAATATCCCGTCATCTTATATCCAGAGAAACAGTTTAAAGCATTGCTACGGGTATACGTTTCCTAATGGGTGTTTCGTGTGCGGCTTTGCTGTTTTCATGATGGATATGTAATGGTCATTTAGCGTACATATGTCACATTATGTGTGAAACAGAATTATAAGATGTACATGTATGTAAATGCTGTATTTGTCCCATCCTCGCAATAAATGCTGTACCTAGCCCTGGCAACAGTTGTTGTGTTGTATTTTGTGAGTGGTGGTGTTAAGACCCAACATTACCTGCACTAAATTATGTATGTCTGCCGTAGAGCTGATTAACTTTAGTAAATATATTCATGAAGCTTTATCCCTTCGTAATTCACTTGTTTAGGATATATGAGTTACCAGTTGAATACTCCCTACACTCTTAATACAGTCATGATCATGTTTTGCATTGTCTAAAATCCATCATGACATTGTCATTATTTTTCCATGTATGTCCATAATCATTACACCATGTGTCCATCCTCATCAAGATTGCATATATCATAATAGTGTACTATATATATTGTAAACATGTTTAAATGTTACAGACGAGAAACTGTAAAGTGAAGTCTTAATAAAGAATTCTTCTTCTTCTATGTCCTCTTCATTTTACAGCGGTAAATCCAAGAGCCTCTCGGGAGATGACGTAATTACTGTAGAAACCCACCCGGAGGCAGAACTGAAACTATATGTGAAGGACGACTACACCGACAATTTTGAAGAAATAGCTAGCAGCACAGTTATCAGTGTAGGACAAACCGTTCGTCTGGAATTGACTCTAATCACCAGCATCCGTAAGTATCAACTGCAGTTGTCTGTCTGATGGGGTAGGGTTCAGTGGCCGAGTGGTTACTGTCGTTGACTTCAAATCACAAGCCTCTCACCGACGCAGCTTCAATTCCCATTGGGGTGTCGAGTTCTTTCAACTGAAGAAGCTATCCAGCTAGCTTGAGGAAGGTCGCTTGACGGGGCACACAGTGTATTCATCCACCAATGACAGCTGGATTGTACTAAGAAGAAGTATAGACACTGGGGGTTCTAGCGCAGAACGCGTTTGTATGAACACTGATATTGTTCGTGCGTATCCTTTGGGGTCTTCTAGATTATATATAAAGGCATTTGTACTAGCCCGTACGTTTGCATGAAAGCGGCTATTGAGTTTGCGTATCCTGTGGGATCTCTATCCATGTCCTCTAGATTATATATAAAGGCATTTGTACTAGCCCGTACGTTTGCATGAAAGCGGCTATTGAGTTTGCGTATCATGTGGGATCTCTATCCATGTCCTCTAGATTATATATAAAGTCATTTGTACTAGCCCGTACGTTTGCATGAAAGTGGCTATTGAGTTTGCGTATCCTGTGGGATCTCTATCCATGTCCTCTAGATTATATATAAAGTCATTTGTACTAGCCCGTACGTTTGCATGAAAGCGGCTATTGATCTTGCGTATCCTGTGGGATCTCTATCTATGTCCTCTAGAATGTCTCCAAAGGCGTGTGTGCTAACCCGTACGTTTGTATGAAAACGGATATTTTTCGTTTGGGCGTCACTATCTATGTCCTCTAAAATGTTAATAAAGGCGTTTGTACTAGCTCATACGTTTGTATGAAAGCGGCTATTGATCTTGCGTATCCTGTGGGGTCTCTATCTATGTCCTCTAGAATATCTCCAAAGTCGTTTGTGCGAAAACGGATATTTGTGCATTCGTATCCTTTGGAGTCTCTAACTATGTCCTCACGAGTTATGCTCGGTTGTGTCCGCGTATGACGAGGACACTTCTAGCGAGTTCAGCATAATGTTGTTGGGTTTGTCCCCCGTGTGTACCCTTTGGGAGTATACATCCACTCTAGAATGTCTCCCACAGTTTTTGCACTAGAGCCCCCCCCCCCACTGTCTCTACTACTGTGTCTCCATATCAACTAAGCTGTTGGTGTGACTTTAAATCCCAAAGCAATTGTCTGTTTGTGCATTTGTATTTTCGACGGGAGTTTTAGTCGCACAAACAGCGTACGTCATAGTGCGACTCCCATGCTCCACAACTATAGCGGTATAGTTATATGTAGGTATAACGGATGTAAGATTAGCGTAGTAGACAGCACGCTCACTTCTCACCAATGCAAATCAGGGTTCATTCCTCGTACCCGGAGGTATTTAAGATTCTACAGTGGTCGCCAGATCGGACGATCGTTTTCTCCGTGTACTCAGATCTCCTCGCGCACGAATGACCACATATACGCAATATAAGTTGTAAAAAGCTTGTTTCGCAATTATTGTTGTATAATATATATAAAGTTTGTACTTATATAAGTAACTAATACATTATTTATTAGAGTGACATGTATTATAACATACATTTAAAACATACATAGACACACAGAAAACACGAGGCTTAATTGGTCTATAAGTCACCAGTACATACGTATGTGTTAATTCAAAGGAAAGGGTGAACGATGTACATTACTCAACTATATGGTGAGCATTGAATGCGACATATCGAGCCTCATTGCAGGGGCCAAACAGGGGCCGCCGTGACCGAACGTGTTTACGGTCAAATCATTTGTTCTTGATGGTAGTGGGTTCGAGTTCCACTGGCGTTGTCGAATTCTTACAAGTGTGGAAGCGTTTCAGCTGACTTTCGGAAGGTCGGTGTTTCTACGCTGGCACTCGTACGTGTCTGTAATACCGTTCGGTAGTCGGAGACTTAAGCCACAATTCAAAGACAAACATGTGTGATGTATTGTCCATTTTAGCAAACTACAACGTACTAATAAAGAACGGGTCTCTCGAGGCGAAGACAATGACGGATGTCCTATTGAAATCACTACAGCTTATAGACGATACTACATTGTAAGTAGTGGGTTTGTGCTATCCACCTTTAATAAGCTCCTCCGGCAATATGTGGGTCATGCATTAAAGGACGGTTCTCTTGAGGCGAAAACAGTAACGGATGTTCTATTGAAATCACTACAACTTATAGACGATACTACATTGTAAGTAGTGGGTTTGTGCTATCCACCTTTAATAATCTCCTCCGGCATTATGTGGGTCATGCATTAAAGGACGGTTCTCTTGAGGCGAAAACAATAACGGATGTTCTATTGAAATCACTACAGCTTATAGACGGTAACACATCGTAAGTAATGGGTGTGTGCTATCCACCTTTAATAAGCTCCTCCGACAAGGACGGTTATCTTGAGGCGAAGACAATAACGGATGTCGTATTGAAATCCCTACAGCTTCTATACGGTAACACATCGTAAGTAGTGGGTGTGTGCTATCCATCTTTAATAATCTCCTCCGGCAATATGTGGGTCATGCATTAAAGGACGGTTCTCTTGAGACGAAGACATTGACGGATGTTCTATTGAAATCTCTACAGCTTATAGACGATACTACATTGTAAGTAGTGGGTGTATGCTATTCACCTTTAATAATCTCCTCCGGCAATATGTGGGTCATGCATTATAGGACGTTTCTATTGAGGCGAAAACAATAACGGATGTCCTTTTGAAATCCCTACAGCTTATAGACGGTAACACATCGTAAGTAGTGGGTTTGTGCTATCCACCTTTAATAATCTCCTCCGGCAATATGTGGGTCATGCATTAAAGGACGGTTCTCTTGAGGCGAAGACAATAACGGATGTCGTATTGAAATCCCTACAGCTTATAGACGATACTACATCGTAAGTAGTGGGTGTGTGCTATCCACTTTTAATAAGCTCCTCCGGCATGGACGGTTCTCTTGAGGCGAAGACAATAACGGATGTCGTATTGAAATCCCTACAGCTTCTAGACGGTAACACATCGTAAGTAGTGGGTGTGTGCTATCCACCTTTAATAATCTCCTCCGGCAAGGACGGTTCTCTTGAGGCGAAGACATTGACGGATGTCCTATTGAAATCCCTACAGCTTCTAGACGGTAACACATCGTAAGTAGTGGGTGTGTGCTATCCACCTTTAATAATCTCCTCCGGCAAGGACGGTTCTCTTGAGGCGAAGACATTGACGGATGTTCTATTGAAATCCCTACAGCTTATAGACGATACTACATTGTAAGTAGTGGGTTTGTGCTATTAAGTAGTGGGTTTTTGGTTTTCACCTTTAATAATTTAAATTGAAATACTGCTCAAAGGGGCACCCGGGGTCTTCCTCTACGAATAAGAGCGGAGAAGTCGCCGTATGACCTGAGATATTAGTGCCACCTCCCCGAACAAAAAAACAACTGTTCTAGAGATTCATTAATTAACCAAAACTTTTTCAAACTGAATTGTTTCTATTTCTAAGCATTAAATTAACCAAGCCCAAGTCGGGATTCGAACCCACAACTGCCTGATCCTCCATCACCTGGAGGTGAACACTCTACCGCGTCGCTATAAAAGCTAGCTCTATAGCGAGACAGTATAAGTCTCCCTATATACCACTACACTCATCCCCTCTTCATATCTGTTCAATCCAGACATCAACCGTTCATACAGTAATTCAACGGAGTATAGACCTCTCCAACCAAAGTACGAGTCTGTGTAGTCAAACATGGGCCCGAAAAATACTTCTGACACCATTAAAGTAACCAAACCCAAGTCGGGGTTCGAACCCACAACTGCCTGATCCTCCATTACCTGGAGGTGAACACTCTACCCTGTCGCTATAAAAGCTAGCTCTATAGCGAGACAGTATAAGTCTCCCTATATACCACTACAGCATCATCGTTTATTATCCAAACACGGATCACCTGCAAACTATAATAGATTCTGCCCTGTGCTCTGATCGAGACCCATCCTTTCAACAAAGTTCATGAAAGTCCGTCCATAACTGTTCACCTAGTTCTGCTGGCAGATATACAGTTATGATAGCGAAATTGTAGCGCGTTCGCTTTCATGTAGACGTTACGAGTGTGCCCTTAGGCAAGGCATTTAAATTCTTCTCTCCCTCGTTTCGATGGATTCCATGATATCAAGAATGATTAATATCACCTAGTTCACTATCGAGCTACCCTAAATTTGTATAAAACTAAAACGTATCAGATCAACAAACAATCAAATAAAGGAGGGAAAATACGGCTCTCCTAAAACGGGGTATTTAAGTCCCTACCTGTTGCCCATATGAGCGACGGATGTACCGTTATAACACACGTATTTAGTTATCATTAAATTGTTACGATGTGCCTAAGCACCATATGGCGCTTTCAAAATCCCAGTTCCTCTCTCCTAATCTACATTTATCTCATCTTTTATAGAGAAGCAAGCTTGGACATGCATTCCATAACATGTCAAGCTAACAGATGTTCCAGTAAACATGTTCGTATAACTGTCACTCAATATATCAATTCGGATATACTGTTTTGGTGCAAACACATGCTTGTACGGAAAATAACATGTTAATAGTTTAGACTTGTACTGTTTAAACTTAATATCACACATGTGTGGGGAAACCTTTAATATGCTGATCAGGCATACATGTAAGGGATTTCCACGCCAATTATAATTGTTTCTCTGCCAACGTTACTTGCTTATCTGTCAACATAAACAGTTCCATGTATAATTGCCTTGTATAACGATCGTATACAGCATTATTAGAAATCGACCAATACTCATGAATATGTACCATGCTATACATCTAATTACGAATGTAATTAATTAACATAATCAACATATAACCCCATTATGTTACAAGGACAGTTTTACCTAACAAAACCTTTCCTAGGCAGATTGCAGCGGTTAGCCAGATCTTGATGAACCAACCTCCGTAAGAAACTGCCAGCATTGTCATATAAAGAGCTGATAGGTTACAGTGGTATACAAATCAGCGACCTTAACCACTCGACAACGGACAACATGAATCGGTTCGCCACGCTCTATGTATATATCCGACGCACATCGCTATATATCGCCACATACGGATCTGTAGTACAGGTGTTAAAGCGTTGGACTGGTAATCCAGGGATCGCAGGTTCGATCCTCCGTCTGGCCCTAATAAAATGAACAGTCTTTCAAATGTGACTTTAAACCAAGGTCTCGTGTTGCTGTTTACATCGTGCATCTAAAAGAACCAGAGTATACTCTGGGATGAGTATCTGTCTGTATCATTGCACTATCATCCAACAATCTAAAACGACTAATCTCTTCAGGAGGCGTCGCTAATATGGGCAACCGGTAGCGACGATAAATAATCGTAAAACACACAAGCTCTATATCGCCATTCAGAGTAAGCATCCAATATAGCTGATTCAACATCCGTTGTTGCGTCACGCATGCATATTTATTAAGCATTGTTTAACCCTGCCGTCATAGAAGCACCACTTGACACCATTACCAATACGACATACATTGACAATGTAGTACCCAAACCAATGTTCATAAACCCTTCCCTCATAGAAGCACCTCTTGACGCCATTACCAATACGACATACATTGACAATGTAGTAACCAAACCAATGTTCATAAACCCTTTCCCTCATAGAAGCACCTCTTGACGCCATTACCAATACGACATACATTGACAATGTGAAACATATACTTAAACACTATGAGCTAAATGCCATATTGAATGTAGTACCAAACCAATGTTCATAATAAAGGCCAGAATCGCATGTAGTCCCAGTAATATCTATGGATGTGGGATATATATCATGGCGACTACTTATACACTGTATGATAGCTAAATGGCTGTTGTTTGTATGGAGATATAATAGTATAGTAACCTAAATCTCTATGAAGTCCCAGTAATATCTATGGAGGTGGGATAGATATGGCGACAACTTATCCACTGCATGATAGCTAAATGGCTGTCGTTTGTATGGAGATATAATAGTATATTATATTAACCTAAATCTCTATGAAGGAAAGGGTTAAATACGTGTGGTAATAAACTAGTATACGAAGTAAAGTATACGACGGTGCTATTTTTAAGTAAATTGTTTTCGTTTCTGCTTAAATATTGCTTTCTTTTAAACACACAGTCATTGGAAATGCTATCCTTTATACCGATATAGTGTAGCTTTTCGTAATTAAAGGCAAATACTAACAAACATTCAATTTCAGTTGCTCGCTTCTCCTAGAGGTATTTCCCGATTTCCAGTACAGCACAAAAGAATTGACAATAGACAACATCATAACCACAGTACCAGTAGCGACTACGGAGTATGTTGTGTTTCTACCAACAGTTGTTGGACTTGCCGACACAGAAATCAAGCTTGTCATGAAGATTACAGTCGCTATGTGCTTCGGTGATAGCTCGGCGTGTGCTCAGGTAACTGGCGAGTACGCATTCTAGATGTATCATGCATGGTCTTTCAGATTGTACCAGCAATTATTAGGTTGGTTTAAACAGTATTCATTGCAAGTCATAACTCACATATAACATACAACGTCAGACATAATACATAATGCAAAGAATCAAGTAGGAAGCCAAATCGAGCTTTTATAAAAACGTTTTCCTTTCTCAAATGGTTATGTTGTATCTTGTTCCAAATAATCAAACATATATGTTTATAATTATTTCAATCATTTAATATATACCATTGGCGTACCGGTAATCGGCCGTCTAAGGCTTTTCTGTGAATGTCTCTTTTACTGCAAGTGGAATAATATTACTAAGTAAAATGATCATTTCTGCATTTATTGCAATTGTCTATACTGAGATTGTACAACAAATATTCAAAATAAAGTACACACTCGCTTGTGATTTCAACATGGCAACATGACGTCGAATAAAGTACCTATTATCGGCCGATCTTTAAATTTAAAAACTAGTTACATAAAATACGGTATGAAATCTCCACTTATGTAATATCATATATATGTATATGTATGCAAACTTGAAAAAACAACCCAAATAAAATCGAATTATTCTTTCTGTTTTTTAAATAATATTGTATTGCATTTTTTTCATATTACATTGCATATTATACATACAATGAAATACATGGAAAACAATTAGAAATTCAATTAGGCTTAATTAGCATTGCTAAATACGATTTAGGAGAGAAACTATATAAGCTCTGCTTCCGTTTTGATCCTTTCCACTCATATTCTTTCATTTTGTGTGCATGTATTGTTTTGTGAATGTATATAGTGGAATAAAAAATAATTATGTTTAAGCCAAATACGATTTAAACGGGTGAAAAAAATGGCTACGCACAACTTTGGCCGAAATCTTACCCCAGTTTTAATGAAAAATGGATAATGGATAATATGGTTTATTTAACACTTTCAACACTACAGGCTAACAGACTTACAAAACGTGTAGTTCCAGATGAGCTGGCTCATGTTGAGCCGTCTCATCAGGATCTGCACTTTTTGCCAGTAATAATTATTACAATTTTTTAGATAAAATTACCCATTTTTATAAATGAACTGGTCCAAAGGTAATGTTCTTATTAATGTATTGGTCTAACAAAATAGCATGCACCAGTCCGTGTCAGTTACTTGAGGTTGAATGGGTTAAGGAATACACAAGAACATACTAGTTGGATCTTCTAGAAGTGTGTAAAATATAATAATATGGCTGTGTTAAGCTTCCTCGCGAGATATATAGATTAGCCACACGTTTAAAGAAACGTGAGAACATTGGCATTGTTTTTAACATACCAAATTTATTTAACAGTTTTAGTTTAATCATATTTTACAAGTTCTAACAACATTAGTAAACTGCCCTCCCCAAATGTATTTAATAATTTACTTAGTCTAAGCAATACCCGATCATATACAACGCTTGACTTCTATACCACTGTAACCTATCATCACTGATGTTCGCTTGTTCGAGATCGGCTACGGCCGTGTCTCATTTATATGAAAACAGGTTGGCAGTTTCTTACAGAGTTTGGTCCACCAAGTACTGTTTAAGCGCTGGAACATGTCCTAGGGAAGGTGCTGTTAGGTAAACTTCCCGCCGACGATTTGGCCTTGGTTCTTATACAGACGTAAACCCCAAGCAAACAAACATTCATATTTTGGTTAGCGATGCATAGTACTGCCGCCGACGATATAGCCCAAACTGGTTCTTATACACGCGTAAACCCCAAGCAAACAAACATTCATATTTTGGTTAGCGATGCATGGTACTGCCGCCGACGATATAGCCCAAACTGGATCTTATACTGGCGTAACACCGAGCAAACAAACATTCATATATTGGTTAGCGATGAATAGTACTGCCGCCGACTATATAGCCCAAACTGGATCTTATACTGGCGTAACACCGAGCAAACAAACATTCATATATTGGTTAGCGATGAATAGTACTGCCGCCGACGATATAGCCCAAACTGGATCTTATACTGGCGTAAACCCCAAGCAAACAAACATTCATATTTTGGTTAGCGATGCATGGTACTGCCACCGACGATATAGCCCACACTGGATCTTATACTGGCGTAAACCCCAAGCAAACAAACATTCATATTTTGGTTAGCGATGCATGGTACTGCCACCGACGATATAGCCCAACATGGTTCTTATACTTGCGTAAATCCCGGGCAAACAAACATTCATATTTTGGTTAGCGATGCATGGTACTGCCACCGACGATATAGCCCAACATGGTTCTTATACTGGCGTAAACCCAAAGCAAACAAACATTCATATTTTGGTTAGCGATTCATAGTACTGCCGCCGACGATATAGCCCAAACTGGTTCTTATACAGGCGTAAACCCCAAGCAAACAAACATTCATATTTTGGTTAGCGATACATAGTACTGGTGATCAAACAAAGTATGAACACATTCTGTTATTGAACATGTTTTTGAGAAAGCTATAGAGTAGACCTTTAAGCACACATGTATTCTCCAGCCTACGTGTGGTGTCAGAAGACGACGTGCCATTGCCAGTTCCGATGATGAAAACTTCGAAGAACCTGTTTCGAAAAGTTTCATATTTAGAATTGGTAAGCTAGTTTGATATATATGTACACTTAATGCTTTAAGACTGTATTTAAGCATCTTACTTTGTATCATTAATTACTTCTAGATATTTAAATTATTGCTCAAGATTGTCTTATATTTCACCAAGTGTCAACTTTATTTTATATGTCTATCTATGCCTGCTCGATCGTGCGCATAATAGAACCAGCGGATATTCTGGAATGTGTATGTGTCTGTACAATTACACTATCCTCCACAATATAACATGACTCTTCAGGAGGTGTACCTCATACGGTAATCCGGTAGCGACGATAAATAATTGCAAACACACATATTACATTATTATAGTGAATGTTTGATTGTTATATTTTGTATTTAACGTTGCAACGACCGCTTAGGTCATACGGCGACTCTTCGGCTGTTATCGATGGGCGAAGAACCGGAAGCTCACAAACACCGCCCTCATGCCAGCTGAATAGCCGTCTCATGTGAGAGACTTCCACAATCCACGTTGGATTGGAATACACATAGGTGAAGAGCAAGTGATTTGAAGTCAACAACCGAAACCACTCGGCCACGACCCCCTCACACCCCCCCCGACTCCTAGTATTGGCATACAGCCTGTATGCACATTCTATATAAATGTTGTCAACTAATCTTCATTCCATTTGGTTGCTAGATAACCCACCCAGCAATGAAGAAGGTAACGTGACGAATACAGAACAAGCTAAACTCGATGAAACAGTAAGCGTTACGGAGAGGACAGTGTTTTGGGCCATTTTGATAAGGTGTGTTCAAGACTTTTGAAATACATGTACTGTATGAGCTGTAAAGTAGCTGTGTTGTTACTGTTTGTGATGTTTTAAGTTTCAAATCATAAGCTCTAGCTATCACTGTTAAGGAAACCTAGGGTGCCCCTCTGAGCAGTCACGGGGACACCTGGGTAGAACCACCGAGCATCGGTATGCTAGCTGGGTATCTTCCTTCCATGAATGAATTCGACACTCGAACCTATATGTGAGTTAACGTCAACGACTACACCCGTCTGTTTGTTCTTCAAATGCATATGTCCTTACACACAATAATAATATAACATTAATGGAATAAATATATCATTTGAGTACACCGGTCTTGGTCACCATTGCACCGTTCAATACTGTATAACACTATTTATTCGTGAGATTGTTTATTTCGCTACTTTTCCTGATCTAAGTTGATCACGAATTCATGATTGTCGTGAATAATAATGTGTCCGAATGTAGAGTTATGTCCGTAAATATATACAGTTTGATCAAAATACGCAAATTAAAATCTCACTCCCGAAAATATTCAAATTCGCGAAATTATAGTATTTTACAGTAACATAATATAAATACATGTCTGTTTGGTTTAAACATATTTATTCCACTATATACATTCACAAAACAATACATGCACACAAAATCAAAGAATAGGAAAGGATCAAAACGGAAGCAGAGCTGATATAGTTTCTCTCCTTGAACATGTCTGTTTATTCTTTCAGTGCTGTGCTCGTGGCCATCATTGGTGCTTTCATCACGTGCTGTGTGTGCATGAACCTCAAGAGGCGCCAGCGAAACAGGAAGGAGACATATGACGGAGCGATGCACTCCAATACTAACACAGTAGCATTAGAGCGTGACGGACGGTCAAGGAGAGGTCCAGGTGAACTCAGATCCACATCTATGCCACACAATACAGGACGCAATGAACGTTATTACTATTGATCAGCAGACCAATGATTAGCGTTAACATACATCCATGACTGACACATGCATATTTGAGATGTTTTTTAATATGCTTTCCAATGAATGATAGAGTTTTAAAAAATTCACCGCTTTGAAACAGTGAAAGATGATATTTTCACTGCCACTGTTTGCGTTTCGTATTCCTGTGCGGTTATATGTACTTTTGCATTTTAGATAATGTCTAGACAGACTATTATGAACAGATAATTGTTATTATAATATTGTAATATTATATTAGCCAAAGACTTTCAAAATCATAAAAGATTTGTGTTTATTAGTGTTAAATAGGATTGCATTTCATCTCGTGATCAAAGAGGTATGTATTTCGGCGATCACTCGATGAAATCAAATCCTATATTACACTAATACACACACATAGCCTCTATATTTCATACTTTAATGTCATATTCTATTATATGTGAGTAGTTTGCTAGATGTATGTGGCATGCACTGTACAGCATTGCTAGTTTGTTAGATGTGTAAGTGTGTGTAGCATGGAGTATATACCATTACGATACGTATTATATGTTAGCAGGTTGCTAGATGTTAATAGTTTGTTAGATGTGTGTGTAGCATGGAGTATATACCATTGCGATACGTATTATATGTTAGCAGGTTGCTAGATGTTAATAGTTTGTTAGATGTGTAAGTGTGTGTAGCATGGAGTATATACCATTACGATACGTATTATATAGGAATAGTTTGTTAGATGTTACTAGTTTATTAGATGTGTGTAGCATGGAGTATATACCATTACGATACGTATTATATAGGAATAGTTTGTTAGATGTTAATAGTTTATTAGATGTGTGTAGCATGGAGTATATACCATTACGATACGTATTATATAGGAATAGTTTGTTAGATGTTAATAGTTTGTTAGATGTGTGTGTAGCATGGACTATATACCATTGCGATACGTATTATATGTGAGCAGATTGCTAGATGTTAATAGTTTGTTAGATGTGTAAGTGTGTGTAGCATGGAGTATATACCATTACGATACGTATTATATGTGAATAGTTTGTTAGATGTTACTAGTTTGTTAGATGTGTGTGTAGCATGGAGTAGATACCATTACGATACGTATTATATGTGAGCAGGTTGCTAGATGTTACTAGTTTGTTAGATGTGTGTAGCATGGAGTATATACCATTACGATACGTATTATATGAGTAGTTTATTAGATGTGTATGAGGTGTAGCGTATTTCATTATAAATAACAATCCGGTGACGGTATAATAGTATATATGTGTGTAGCGCTTAGAGTATATCATTGTATTCAATAATCTTGTAGCATATTAAATCTAGCAAGTATCGATAATCAAGCAATGAAATGAAATGTATTATTCTGGTGATTGACATGTATGTATATTATAGTTTATGCATAGGACATAAAAAGATCTAATATGTAAAATAGTGGACTGTGTGAGGCGCGTAGCACCGACTACAATACCAATAGTGTACACATTGGACCAGTTCGAGGCTTATATCTTAATACTTAAAACACACACTTTTATAACAAGATGTTGCTAATTAAAATTGTTAATTTCGTACGTTTACGCTTAGGATTTGATATACTACTCTGGCCATTTGAAAGCAGTCCAATATTAATAATAATGGCATGACGTCACGACAGTGTTTTAAATTTAGTTTAGTTTATACAAATTTACTTTAGCTAGATTGCGAAACAAGTTATTTCAACTTATATAAATCACTCTCGAGACCTCATTCCTGATGGAATCCATCGCCACGAGGGAGAGAGAAGAGGCAACGTGGAATTAAATGCCTTGCCTAAGGGCACAATCGTAACCGCTCCAGTGGGGATCGAACCCCGGACCTTTCGCACCTGAAGCGAACGCGCACCCACTGCGCTATCACGACTTCCACACATTTAAAAAGTCAAACAATTCTAACAGACATGTGAAATAATTATAACAAGACATTCTCGCATAAGTTAGCAAGATGATAATTCCAGGTCCAAAATTGTTCACCTAATATTAATATGTGTCTGGTAAAATTGGATCACAATCCAGTTTCTGAAAACTCAACGCCGATTCGATCTTCACTAAATATCTAGTCCTACCTCCGAAAATCGAGCAATGTGTTGTGTCTCTGCAAAGTTGTACATTCTCATTACCGTATGTTGTTACTTAATATTGCATAATTATGAACAGAACAGAATTTTATTTCGAAAGACATGATGCATCGTCTTAACAACACTAGTAATCTCATATACAACACTTACTGATCACGTGACAATTGAAATTTTAGTCAGAGTAATATATATTATAAGTTTTGACAATTACATATTTATATTATTTCTAATATCTAAAGATAATTTAATAAATTTAGCTAAATTATGTATAATAGTATTATTATCGAGCTGTTAAATGTGCACACAGACGATGTATTGCAATAGTGTGTATCAATACATAGTCTACTTAGGTTGTTATAACATGGACATATACAGATAAAAATGATACATACATTCAATATGTATCGATCCACAACATAAACAATATCTCTCGTTTCTTGGAATTTGGTTCCTACCATATGTCGTGTTATATACAGTTTTCTTTGTACTGGATTACATTTAGATAAGCCATTTGGAATCTCTGTTTGATTATGATCAAATTAGTTGATTTCAATTATCAAGAGTTATCTCCCTTAGATACAAAAACACCATTAAATGTGCTTAAAAACAAAATGGACACTGGGAAGATTTGTGTAATTACCGGCACCGCACTAGACTAGAATGTACTAACCTAGCGTGTGCATTTAATATTAGAAGTTGTGGTAATTATAATAATTTTTAAAAAACGTCTTAATTTATATTTAAAGTATACTGTATTAATGACATGATTTAATAGTTCGTGTATGCATGCAACCTCACTATTTCCGGACACCACCTATTTTCAGTCAGTAGCAGGTACCTGGATTATATGGTAGACGTTAATCTGCCAAACACAAATATGAGCAAAACTAGATCAACAATCAGCTTGTATTTCGAAATTACATGTAATTATGTAAATGTGATATTTTCATGAGTCTCACTCACGTGTACCCTAAAATACCCTTACACATATATTATGCAAAGAAATATTTATTTATTTGTGTAATGGGGAAGTCAAATGCTTGGCTTTACAAGGTCACATGTCAATCATGTGACAATACCAGAAAACACATTTATTGTACATGAAACTTGATTGGTGATATTGCCAAACCTGTAAATAGGCAGCCAGCCATGATAATCACAGAAAGCGTCTGCTTAATAGAGGACAACAGTATAATAAAAGAACATATTTATTGTCCATCATGAAAGTGGATGCTTAATACATGCTGGTTGCTTAATAGAGGGCAACTGTGTAATAAAAGAACATATTTATTGTCCATCTTGAAAGTTGATGCTTAATACATGATGGTTGCTTAATAGAGGGGAACTGTATATTAATAAAAGAACATATTTATTGGGAATCTGAAAAATGGCTGCATAATAGATTGGTTGCTTAATGGAGGTGCCATTAACATGGGTTTAACTGTACTAACTAGCTACACTATAAGCTACAATACATCATATGGAATTAGAATATATTATAAAAATGTACGCAATGCTATTACATATTCTTCCATTATAATTTAAATAATTAGTTTCAGTCTTTATAAAAATCAGAAAGTGAATGTCCGCCTTACTGAATGCATATAATTCTGAGCTCTCAATTCGCGTAGACGACCGTGCTATATTCATTTGAATTTTTCCATCTCAAGTGTGAATATTTCGATATATTTCTACACTTTTAAAGTTTAAAATTTAAACAAAAACGTGTGTAGCTTGAAATTAATTCCTTTATTCCGATGTAGTGTCTCTTCATATATCACCCATTTTCTCTTTAATCCATGTATATATTTACATATTTTGTAGAGGTATATTTTAATCATAAGTAGCAATATTTTTATTATCCATTTCTGAACATATTTGTTTGACCTACTAGGAAGTCAGGAATGCCATCATCTGTTTGAGTAGCTGTAACCAGGACAACATATTGATTAAAGCAACATTTTTCATAGAATGTGTTAGGAGTGATTTCATACCATATTATATGGCATTCGTTTTGGAATGTTGCTATTAAACGAGCCTTTTGGCGAACGTAATAGAACATTTACAAAAGGAGTATCATAAAATATTGTACGAGTGTAAGACCGCAGTATCAACGATCATGAATCTGAATGGACATACTTTCAGTTTTCCAAATAAACTTTTGAACCTTATTACATTTCAAGGAAATCAGTAAGATACAGCCGTATGTCGTAGTAAATAGTATCAACGATCATGAATCTGAATGGACATACTTTCAGTTTTCCAAATAAACTTTTGAACCTTATTACATTTCAAGGAAATCAGTAAGATACAGCCGTATGTCGTAGTAAATAGTATCAACGATCATGAATCTGAATGGACATACTTTCAGTTTTCCAAATAAACTTTTGAACCTTATTACATTTCAAGGAAATCAGTAAGATACAGCCGTATGTCGTAGTAAATAGTATCAACGATCATGAATCTGAATGGACATACTTTCAGTTTTCCAAATAAACTTTTGAACCTTATTACATTTCAAGGAAATCAGTAAGATACAGCCGTATGTCGTAGTAAATAGTATCAACGATCATGAATCTGAATGGACATACTTTCAGTTTTCCAAATAAACTTTTGAACCTTATTACATTTCAAGGAAATCAGTAAGATACAGCCGTATGTCGTAGTAAATAGTATCAACGATCATGAATCTGAATGGACATACTTTCAGTTTTCCAAATAAACTTTTGAACCTTATTACATTTCAAGGAAATCAGTAAGATACAGCCGTATGTCGTAGTAAATAGTGTCTGATAATCAAAGAACCAAATAATCGAAACAATAATTTAATCACTATCTTCCGCTAGAGTATATTTGACATTTTATTGATTTAAACCGTTGATTTCCAACAGATAAAGTATGAACACAAAGTGCATGTATATGTCGAATGTATGCAGCAAGCTGTCATGCCGCTACCAATCAGAATCCATCCAGGTTGTATTACATACAAGCAACAACAATTACTGTTATTAATGTCATGTTACATATAGTTTAGTTTATTTTATTAAATTCCAGTAGGCTTTCAAGCCGATGAGGACATACATACATATTATATACAGTTAGCGAACAGTGCAAACATAATGCATACATTTTATACAAATGAGATCCCACAGCCATTTATATCTATGTGTAAATACATGTAATATTTATCTGATATGTGTCTTATAATTAAAGCAAAATAGTTTATTTTTAACAAGGAGAAGGTCAAAAGACATATATAGCAACATGATGACTAATTAAGAGTTATGATATTGTGTGTGTATATATACATATATCCTATTTCTAATCGGGGGGCAACACTGATTTCGAACGATTTACATAGAACAATAGACATAACGGAACTTAATTACATTTCAAAACAAAATAAGAAATGCAACTGTCTTGGAATTTGATACCGTGCATACAATGCAATTTCCCTTTTTTTAATCAGTAATAGTGACTTTAAAATTATTATCATTTCAATATAATTGTTTTTGTAAGAATAATCACAGAGGATGATGAGAGAGGTCCAGCATTGAGTTGTAACATGTTTTAACGTTGACTGAAATATACCATATCGTTGACTTGCTGCATACATTTGAACATATTGTAGTTTTATTGTTTAGTGATAAAGAAAATTAAACAAAACTGTATATTCTTAGTATTTTGATTAACACTGTAGCCCTTACTTGTCTTGTTGTATTAGTAGATTAAAGAGAGGATTCATATACCGAGCCGAACTATTTACGGAAAGTGCTACAAACTATATTTGGAAGTAGTGATTGCGAAGTTATAGTGCTTTCGCTTCATGTGTCAAAGGCCCGGAGTTCGAGCCCCGCTGGAGCCGTCACGATTGTGCCCTTCGGCAAGGCATATACTCTCCACATTGCCTCCGCTCTCCCTCCCTCATGGCGATGGATTGCATCATGAATGAGGTATCGAGAGTCATTAGTATAAGTTGGAAGAAGTTGTTTCGCCATGGAGCTGAAACAAATTTGTATAAACCTAAAACCATGTTTGATTCCCAATAAATAACGCAAATACAACTATTAACATGAAGAAAATATCAAAACGCGCAAAAATGGATGGTATTATTTTTAGAGAGGGTATATAATGTCCTCACGTTTTGATGTCACTCACGCGCGCGCGTGAATAAGCTGCAAAGCTGAAATAAACCCCTGGGGTCAACTCGAGATAAATCTGACTATAGTTGAATTTAGTGTACAACAGACGGATCTGTAGTCTAGTGGTTAACACGGTGGGCTGGTAATCCAGGGATCGCAGGTTCGATCCCCGTTTGACCCTAAACAGTCTTTCAGATGGGACTTTAAACCGAGGTCTCGTGTCGGTGCTTTACACCGTACACGTAAAGGAATCAGAGGAGATTCTGGAATGGGTCTCTGTCTGTATCATGCACTATCCTCCAAAATCAAAAATGACTAATCTCTTCAGGAGGCGTCGCTCATATGGGCATCCGGTAGCTAGATTCTATAACATACAGACATGGCAATACCCACTCCATTGTTTATTTCAATGTTCTATTTGGATTTCTCATTTTCCTTGACAATCTCCAGACGCCTCCAGGTCCTTGTAGGAGCTTCGCGTCCCAATTATGATTCTATATAATTATATTATTATGTACATGTCTGACAAAAATAAATGTTCTGTTCTGTTGTTATCAATAACCGTGGTTAGGGACTGCTTCGGATGGAACACTGTTAACATTTCTTCCATCGACTTCCAGTAGAGCGGCTTTGTCCTCGGCTTCGCCTTTCTTAGCAAACATATATGTGAAACATGCAAACACTACACCAACTGTAAGAAATCCAGTACTGATGGCGGACACTCGAATTCTCAAGTCTGAAAATATCAGCGTAATGATTGTTGTAGGACCCCCAAATGTGAAAATGGTGACAAATGTGAAAATGGTGACAAATGGTGACACATGTGAAATTGGAGACAAATGTAAAAATGGTGATAAATGTGAAAATGGTGACAAATGGGAAAATGGAGACAAATGTGAAAATGGTGACAAATGTGAAAATGGTGACAAATGTTAAAACGGTGACAAATGTGAAAATGGTGACACATGTGAAACAAATGATCACATGTGTTCCGTGTCTTTACTGTATCTTGCATCTATTTTTGTACGTTGTTTATTTCGTGTAGATCAGCCAGTATGTCTTTACAAACAACTGTTTCACATTTATGACAGGTTTTCTTTTCACATTTGCAACAAACTATTTTCTTCACATTTGTCACCTCTTTTTCACATTTACAACAAAAATATAGAACGTGAACAATCAATGCTTTACAATTGAAATAAATGTTGTATTTCAGTTATTTGTTGTCATGAGTGACTTACTTCCGGCGCTTAGAACGACTAACCATGTTTTATTCGACTATAAATAACGCAAATACAAGTAGTATTACCACTTCCGGTGCTTAGAACGACTAACCATGTTTATTCGATTATAAATAACGCAAATACAAGTAGTAGTTCAACTTCCGGCGCTTAGAACGACCAATCATGTTTTATTCGACTATAAATAATGCAAATAACAGAAAGATATAAAAAGTGCAAAAATAGTCGGTGTTATTCTTAGAGTGCTTAGTACTAGCATAATGATATCGCCTTGGACATCACACGCTTAACACAATGTTCTATCATTTATTCTTTCTTCCGAGTCAATCGCAATTTCAACCTTCAAAATTAGTATGTACTTGTTATAACAAAAAGTAGTTTAACTATAAAAAGTAGTGTTTAAGTTGAAACTTTATTTATTTTACAACAATTGCGAAGCAAGTTCTAACAACTTATATTAATCACTCTCGTTAGCGCGGATGAAAGCGTAACTGTGATCATTCGTGAGGGAGGAAACCGCAGCGCCATGAGAAAACCCACCTGTCCGATGTGGAGACCACCGTACCATCTCACATACTTCGCGGTCCGAGGATCGAACCCGAGTTGCATTGGTGAGAAGCGAGTGCACTAACCACTGCGCTAATCGGACAACCAACAATACATTAGTGTTGAGATGGTTTGTGTCACTTGGACCATCAAGAAACATACATTTTGCTTGTTAATAATATGGGGTCTTCACAAATAATAACAGAAGATTCGTCATATGACCTACGCTATCAGTGTTTCTTTAAACCCCAAACCAGGCAAACACACATGTGTATGGTATTGTAGAAAATTCTGCATGTTAGTTTATACATTTTATGCTTCAGACGATTTATGAAGGTTGCCGCTTGGTGTTTTTTACGTGTATTTATCGTCGCTTCCGGTTGCCCATATCAGCGACGCCTCCTGAAGAGATTAGTCATTTTAGATTGTTGGAGGACAGTGCAATGATACAGACAGAAACCCATTCAAGAATCGCCTCTGGTTCTTTTACGTGCACGGTGTAAAGCACCGACACGAGACCTCGATTTAATATCACATCTGAAAGACTGTTAATTTGATTAGGGTCAGACGGGTGATCGAACCCGCGATCCCTGGATTACCAGTCCAGCGTGTTATCACTGCACTACAGATCCGTCTGTGATGCCGCTTGGGCAAGAAAGGATATGTTTTGTATCTATAATATGGCTACAACTTAATGGTGGTGAGTGTAATAATTACCTGGAATGTCATATAATGCACATGAACCTCCATTAGAGCACGCCGACGACCACACACGGCACACGGAGTCAAATACAGTACCTATTACAATAGGTGCAGGCGTTAACACTGCAAAATCAATAAACACAATAATAATATACACTTTCGTATATACATAACGAATGTTAATGTCAACAGTTCTTAGAAACATCCAATGTACTCATCAGAAGGAGATATCGCACTATTATTCAACCACGTCGATCTCCAGTAGTACATCAACCAAGGAGGCCACAGCGGCTTCGAAGCACGACCCGCAAAGGCCGCGGCCCTAATAGTTGACACCTCGATCTCAGTGTCACAATATTGGTTTAAACAGTGTTTTTTCCAATAAATTTACATTTATAACACAAAAAATGTGAATGGTTTGGATTGGAAAACAAGTTTTCAGAAAACCTATATTAAACGTTGTTGTTACTCAATGCTGTTGCTGGTTTATTGTTGTCCAATCTCAGTACTACAAGCGTGTAATTGGGCATTGCTCAATTCGTTCATACACACATTAAGCCGTCCGGTGCCACCCCACCCTCAACGCCTAATTTTGTTTTTCAGAAGTGTTTAGCTTTCAAATAGTTCCCTCCAAATCAGGAAATGTTACTGAACATAATCCTTTGATTATGTAACTTGCGTCATGTGTACCGGGAAAGGACGTTTGTGACGTTTTTGGTTTTCCAATTATAGTTTTGGAGGGGGTGACCCCCAAACTCCCGCCTTTACGATGCTCAAGCGGCATCAATGTCAAATCCTTTCCGACGTGCCTGGGTAATGTTTGTGTCTATTTGTGCTCAACAAGTTACGGACGGATAATTTTCAAAATTGAAAGAAGGGTGGATCTCGGGTCAAGCAAAAACTTAGATTATGAAAGGGATCCAGAATAAACATATTAAATGGATGTCTGATCTGATGTCGCTACAAGTTGCCCATAATACCAATCACAATGAACACATGTTAAATATTGTATTCGATTTTATAAATACACCAAAAAGAACGAACGCAATTGCCCTAATAAATATAATAAATCCCTAAAAAACAAAAAAGAACAAAAATTAGTACTCAATTGTACACATACCGAATAACGACAGGAGAAAAGATGCCATTCCTATGGCCATTGCTCTGTCCTTCTCGTCCACTGCCCTACAAATATATCAATATATCATCGGATTGTCAATTGAATAAACGTGTAAGGATGTTGCAACCAACACCGTAATTGTCCTTGCTATACACGAATACATTATTGGCAGTGAACGTTTCTGACATGGATGATTTCTAAAATGTTCACATGGCGTCTGGCGTTATTGACACATATTCAACCACTTTTCCTTCAAATAATCTCTTCTTCTCGTGCTCATATTTGATATTTCATGTTCTTTAACTTTCTTCAAATATTCATTTAAATGTTAACCATTTCCTTTTTAAATTCCAAAATTATTTTCTCACTAATACCATAAACTCTTTAGCATATACCTATAATATGTTAAATCTATTATTCTCCTGTCTATTGTATATCTACCAAATGATTGGTAGAAGAACATTATAAGTTTTCTTTCGTTCTAATCACTTTCATATGTCTGTGTTTTACGTTTATTTATCGTCGCTACCGGTTGTCCATATGAGCAATGCCTCCTACAGAGATTAATCATTTCCTCTGGTTCATATGCGTGCACGGTGTAAAGCACCGACACGAGACATCGGCTTAAAGTCCCATCTGAAAGAGTGTTAACTATATTAAGGTCAGACGGGGGATAGAACCTTCGATCCTGGATTACCAGTTGAATGTGTTAACCACTTGACTACATATCCGTCCATTATTATTAATATTGGACTGCTTTCAAAAGTATTATATTAAATCCTATGCGTAAATTTCCTCTGGTTCATATACGTGCACGGTGTAAAGCACCGACACGAGACATCGGCTTAAAGTCCCATCTGAAAGAGTGTTAACTATATTAAGGTCAGACGGGGGATAGAACCTTCGATCCTGGATTACCAGTTGAATGTGTTAACCACTTAACTACATATCCGTCCATTATTATTAATATTGGACTGCTTTCAAAAGTATTATATTAAATCCTATGCGTAAATTTCCTCTGGTTCATATACGTGCACGGTGTAAAGCACCGACATGAGACATCGGCTTAAAGTCCCATCTGAAAGAGTGTCAACTATATTAAGGTCAGACGGGGGATAGAACCTTCGATCCTGGATTACCAGTTGAATGTGTTAACCATTGGACTACATATCCGTCCATTATTATTAATATTGGACTGCTTTCAAAAGTATTATATTAAATGATCTTGTTATGTACATATAAAAATAATGAAGATAGATTTCTTTATTTATAGAGTTTATCGTACCATCTGTGATAACATGACGTCACAGCGATGTGAAACCCAAAACACAACACCCAAAAAAAAAAAACCCACAAAAAACAAAAAAGATAGATTTCTTTATTTATAGAGTTTATCGTACCATCTGTGATAACATGACGTCACAGCGATGTGAAGATATTTCTTTATTTATAGAGTTTATCGTACCATCTGTGATAACATGACGTCACAGCGATGTGAAACCGGCAAAGTGTGTTAGGCAGGCAGTTTATGCACTTCGTTTCATATGAATGTAGGATAAATATATACCTCGTACAATTGTAGATATACAGATAGATAGATTTCTTTATGTATAGAGTGTGTTCTGAACTAATCTTCCTTATGGCTGGCTCCCTTAAATTTCTTAACACTATACCATTAATGCACATACACAATAATTATAACAAAAGTACACAGTTACACCATACAATATACATGTATCATGTTGTACAATGTAAGTTAAACAAAGCAGATAATGTTATCGAAATACAAAACGACATAAGCATATTGAATGACAATCATTTTATATAACTTTCTATTGTATACTGATTAAAAAGTTGTTGTATCCATAATTTACATTTTGGCTTGAACATATTTGAAGATCTGGACGGGAAATAAATAATGTTAACTAATTGAATAAACGCCATATTATTAAATACAAAAGAGCGGCGATATTCAAATAATAGCAATAGTAGCAACAGTAAGTCAAGTGGTTACACGTTGGACTACGAATCTAGGGGTCTATGGTTCGATCCCACCTGCGATCCCCCGTCTGGCAATAATAATATTAACTGTCTTTCATATCGGAATTTAGACCGATGAGGTTTCGCGTCAGTGCTTTACACCGTGCAACGACCAGAGGAGACTCTGGCTGGATCTTTGCTATCTTCGGTATCAGGCTGAAGCAAGTTACATCGGGTCGAAACTTATGTTGATATGAAACTAACCACGTAATATCCTCTAAATATTCTCTATGTGTAGCTATATGTATTTGTAGTCCCACGTGTCACATAATGTTTCAAGTAACTACAATGTGGATGTCGTGACAGCTCAGTGATAGTGCGTTCGCTTCAGGTGCCAGACGCTTGGAGTTCGAGCCCCGCTGGAGCCGTTACGATTGCTTTAGGAAAGGCATTTAAATTGCACATTGCATCTATTCTCTCTCCCCCATGGCGATGCATTCCATCAGGAATGATGTAACGAGAGTGATTAATATAAGTTATAAGAACTTATTTCGCAATCGAGCTAAAATAACTTTGTATAAACTAAGTAACTAAAATGATCAAGCTTACTGGAGTGTTGTGACGTATGATGGACATTTACCAATGCTTCCCACCAAGTTGCTTATTGAGTCCATTACAAGAAATGGGACCAGGTACGTGCAGCCGGTATCACATATCCCCGCAGTTACCTGCCCGGGCAGAGGGTCGTTGGCAGGACTCACTGTACAGTTTGAATATACCTGCATTATAAATAAGAACACTAATATATCAAATGAAAGGTTAAAGTTAGATTTCTGATATGTGTGTGTCTTATGTTTATTTATCGTCGCTATCGGTTGCCCATATGAGCGACGCCTCCTGAAGTGATTAGTCATTTTAGATTTTTGGAGGATAGTGCAATGATACAGACCCATTCCAGAGTCTCCTCTGGTTCTTTTACGTGCACGGTGTAAAGCACCGACACGGTTTAAAGTCTCATCTGAAAGACTGTTAATTTTAATAGGGTCAGACGAATGATCGATCCTGCGATTCCTGGATTACCAATCCAACGTGTTAGCCACTGGACTACATATTCGCCTGATGATATGTATTGGTATTGACGTTTGATATAAATGTAACGTGATATTGAGGACGATACCATTACACTAAGATATAGTGAAACACGTGTGTGAGTGATTGTATTATGATTTCAAAGTAAAATAATACTACCATTGGAATATTACACTACTGTATAGGTAGGGCAATATACGATAGCTTACATGTACTGTGATTTCAAAGTAAAGTAATAATACCGTTGGAATATTAGACTACTGTATAGGTAAGACAATATTCGATACCTTACAGGTACTGTGATTTCAAAGTAAAGTAATAATACCGTTGGAATATTACACTACTGTATAGGCAAGGCAATATACGATACATTACAGGTACTGCGATTTATTGTTTAATACTGCTAACAACCTGGCTTACCTATAATGCAATAGTGTATCGAATATTTGTTTACAAATTAACCGTTATTACTTTACTTTGAAAGCACAGTATCTCATTATACCTGGCCGATACCAACTACCTGGATCATCTATATCGTGTTTATGTTATTGGTGTTCTGTTTACATATATAGTTCACATGTCGCGTTGGACCAGTATCTAGAAGTTGTAGCGTAACGGCTGGTGTGGTGCTGTATTCATTGACTCTCCGTGGTCGCTTATTTTGAAAAAATCATGAAACAAACCTCACAAAATTAAACTTTCAAAATTAATATTCTTCTTTTTAAATTATTGTCGTTAGAATCAATCAGTAGAATACATAACATGATAGCACCACTCGTGGATATACAAGTATCGGTGATCAATGGATGGAATCAAATCCTATCTTACAATAATAAACACACATCTTCGTTTTCCTTTATGATTTCCAATGAGTTTGGCTAAATTAGTGTTTGCTATCGATTATAATTATGTTTTAACTGCCACTGTCGGGAGCCTCATTTCACTACAATGCACAACAACACAACCACGTATGTTAGTGTGAACGTTCATAATAAGAAATAGTTCGTGTATAATTTTGAAGTTAGTTTCTATTTGCTATCAAAATTAAGCAGGCAAAATTATACTACAGACAAAGCAAGTCAGAAAATGCATCAAGCCGCGGAGGAATAGGAAACACAAGAACTGACAGAGAAAATGCCATCTTCAACTGTTTGAAACAGTGAACTATAGTATTTTTCTTTCACTGAGAAAACTCAGATACGTTTTTAAAGCTTTATTTATTTTACAACAATTGCAAAGCAAGTTTTTACAACTTATAGTAATCACTCTCGTTGGCGTGGATGAAAGCGTAAATGTGGTCATTCGTGTAGGAGGAAACCGGAGTACCCGGTGAAAACCGACCTGGCCGATCTGGAGACCATCGTACCATCTCGCATACTTCCCGGTCCGAGGATCGAACCCGGGTTGCATTGGTGAGAAGCGAGCACGCTAACCACTGCGCTAATCGGACAGCCCAGATGCGTTTGATATCGTTATATTAAATGCACAAATGTGCTTACACAGTCCTCCCACCTACCAATAACAATTACATGCCATTGTCAATACATTCTCGTTCGTTATATTTTATGGTAAAAGATATATATTTTACTGCTTTATAGTGTTTCTAAAACTTAATAATCATGGATTCAAAAGAAATTAAAGAGAATTAAAATTTTAAAGACAGTACAGAATTCGTTCGACGTCCCGCTCCGTAGGCGGACGCCTTGTATGTTTGTATGTACGACAATAGGTTAGTGCTATTGTATATTACCCCTTCTACTTCCGCAGTACATCCAGCATGGCACGGCGAGAAGTACGTATGTCCGTCCGCACATACCGGCAGGAAGTTTGTCATTGAACAATCACAACTCAGATTTTGAGCAAAACTGAAGGTAGATAAATTTAAACCATGAACATTGTTTTGTTTCATAAATGGCATGAAATACGTTCTATACTCACACCAAAAAGAAACAATGCACTTGTCTTAGAGGTAAATTGTATATCCTTTTGGAAAACATATGGGCAAATGTGGACGTTTACGTGCTTAAATATGTTGTAAATTAGTGCAATGTGTGAAGGATTAATTTCTTCACTCATCTTAGTATGATCCATAATTCTAAAATTTGTAACGAAAAAGGAACGCTCAAAATAAAAGTGCACAGTTTTTTATTGTGTCAGTATAATTCAAAATGTGTGAAAAATGCTGAAAATATGAACCTACACATTTCAAATAAAGCAATTATTAGAATTTTAAAACTATAAAATAGTGTTCAAAATGGTTGCAATGTCGAGTAGTTGTGGGTAGCTGTGACGTCATAGCTACATACATGTTGACTTCCTGTTAGTCTAAATAATGTAAACATATGCAATTGTCACAAATATACTATTTAAACACGTTTACCTAATATATATGTAACTGCACAAGCAGCTTTTAATAGAACTGCTAAATTAAATAGTATGTGCATAATATGAGCATAATTATTTTTTAAAAAGTATGTAATCACATTGTAGTGTCATTGAGCAAGTCACCTCACACATATTGCTTAGTACTGGTGAAGCGGTTAGGTCGGAAAAGCCTGCCCAGGAATATGACCACGCTGTAGCCGTTACGATTTTGCCATTAGGCAAGGCTTTAAATTGCACGTTGCCTCTTCTCTCTCCCCCATGGAGATGGATGAAGTCAGGGATGAAGTCTATATATAAATATATATAGCTATATGTATCTTCTTAATAAGAATAACATATTTATTCATAGAAGGTCAACTTCTTCTACCTAAAATCATAACGTCGCTTCCGGTTTGCCGTTTGAGCGACGGGCAGTTTATCTAACACCATCGTTTCTGGGCAGACTCCAGTGGTTAACCAGTACTTGGTGCACCAACTTCCGTAAGAAACTGTCAACTTTTTCACATAAATGAGACACGGTCTGAGTGGGGCTCGAACCCGTGACCATCAGTGATGATAGGTTAAGTCAGAGACCTTAACCACCAGGCGTGTGCACTCTCAATAATAATAATAAATGTTTCCCAACTTTAAGCAAGACGCCAATGTGACGTCATCTGTGACGTCATCTGAAATATATACATAGTCAGAGTAGATAGCATACTGCACGATTGACAGATTAGCACGCTATCGTTTCTCCGAAATGCAATCCGGGTTCGAGCCTCGAACATGGAAATAAATGTCATGGTACCATGGTCGCCAGAACGGACAGGTGTGTTTATGTTTATACTCGATATTTTGGGCTTTTCATTGGCGCCAACGAGAGTGATTAATATCAAGTTGCTAAAGCTGACATTTCGCAATCGTTGTAGAATAAATATAGTTTTTAAAACAAGTCGTAAGTATTTACCTATCAGGTGTATCCAAGCCAACGATTGGCGGAGTAGCACATCCCCACAGGACATTGAACGATTTAATATTAAAGCCAACAATCGACATATCAGTACCATCTTCACGCACCCGAACACACCAAGCCGAAATAGCACTTGTACCACATAGCACTTGTACCACATAGCACTTGTACCACATAGCACTTGTACCACATAGCACTTGTACCACATAGCACTTGTACCACATAGCACTTGTACCACATAGCACTTGTACCATATAGCACTTGTACCACATAGCACTTGTACCACATAGCACTTGTACCACATAGCACTTGTACCACATAGCACTTGTACCACATAGCACTTGTACCACATAGCACTTGTACCACATAGCACTTGTACCACATATCACTTGTACCACATAGCACTTGTACCACATAGCACTTGTACCACATAGCACTTGTACCACATAGCACTTGTACCACATAGCACTTGTACCACATAGCACTTGTACCACATAGCACTTGTACCACATAGCACTTGTACCACATAGCACTATAGCACTTGTACCACATAGCACTTGTACCACATAGCACTTGTACCACATAGCACTTGTACCACATAGCACTTGTACCACATAGCACTTGTACCACATAGCACTTGTACCACATAGCACTTGTACCACATAGCACTTGTACCACATATCACTTGTACCACATAGCACTTGTACCACATAGCACTTGTACCACATAGCACTTGTACCACATAGCACTTGTACCACATAGCACTTGTACCACATAGCACTTGAGCACCTATATAATTGTACCACATAGCACTTGTACCACATAGCACTTGAGCACCTATATAATTGTACCACATAGCACTTGTACCACATAGCACTTGTACCACATAGCACTTGACCACCTACATAATTGTACCACATAGCACTTGAGCACCTATATAATTGTACCACATAGCACTTGTACCACATAGCACTTGAGCACCTATATAATTGTACCACATAGCACTTGAGCACCTACATAATTGTACCACATAGCACTTGAGCACCTATATAATTGTACCACATAGCACTTGAGCACCTATATAATTGTACCACATAGCACTTGAGCACCTACATAATTGTACCACATAGCACTTGAGCACCTATATAATTGTACCACATAGCACTTGAGCACCTACATAATTGTACCACATAGCACTTGAGCACCTATATAATTGTACCACATAGCACTTGAGCACCTATATAATTGTACCACATAGCACTTGAGCACCTACATAATTGTACCACATAGCACTTGAGCACCTATATAATTGGAAAACATTAGGTAGCAAAGAATATATGCCAAGTTTTGTCATTTGCGATTATTGAACCATGTCCGCCTCCGTGGTCGAGTGGATAAGAACGATGACCTGTATACCACTGTATACCACCGTGACCTATTATCACTGATGCTCACGGGTGCGAGAACCGCCAAGACCGTGTCTCTTTACATGAACATGTCAATTGCGATTATTGAACCATGTCGTTAAATCTGTCAGCCTCCGTGGTCGAGTGGATAAGAACGATGACTTGTATACCACCGTATACCACCGTGACCTATTATCACTGATGCGAGAACCACAAAGACCGTGTCTCTTTACATGAAAATGTTGGCAGATTCTTACGGAGTTTGGTGCACCAAGTACTGGTTGACCGTTGGAACCTGCCCTAGAAAATGTGTTGTTAGGTAAACTGCAAGTACAAAGATAAATCCAACAAACAAAACAAAAACAGAAATAAACAAAACCCTTACCTAGTATCATGTTTCCCTGGTATGTTGGTATCATGAATTGAGTTGTTATGTATTTTGGTCCGAAGGAAACAAAGCACATGTATGCGAATATCACAAATAATGTGGACAACATGTTGCACGTGTATATCGGTCTACGAAATACTCGGAACACTGATTTTGGCATATCTGAAAATAAATTATTGTACAAGTGGGCCATGTCACAAGATGCGGTGTGATATAAATCATGCATGGGCAGTCGTGATAGCGCAGTGGATGCGCGTTCGCTTCAGGTGCGAAATGCCCGGAGTTCAAGCCCAGCTGGAGCCGTAACAATTGTGCCCTCATGCAAGGCATTTAATAATTAATTTTCACATTGCCTCTTCTCTCTCCCTCGTGGCGTTGGGATTCCATTAGTAATGAGGTCTCGAGCATGATTAATATTATGGTGTAAGAATTTGTTTCGTAATCGAGCTAAAATAAATTTGTATAAACTAATGGAACAAAATGGAGGAAGATAGCATAGCATATATATACCCATTGCATCCTGTCATATATCAGATGCTAGAAGCAAACAAAGAGCATGGTAGACTGGCAGGGCTGTACGTTTATTTATCGTCGTTACCAGTTGCCCATATGAGCGACGCACCTTGAACAGACTAGTCATTTTAGATTGTGGAGGATAGTGCAATGCAGCAGACAGAGACCCATTTCAGTGTCCCCTCTGGTTCTGTTACCTGCATATGCATATCACAAAGTGGCTCCTACCTTTAACTGTTTTGATAAACGTTCGTACATTACTAGAGTCAATACACGGGCTATGCGTGTACTCTACATGCTGGGCGCATCTTGTGTCATCATCTTTGCTCAGTGAAGCCGGTAGAAAGAACATCGGGACGGCGATAAGTATTGCGCATGCGCCAAATATGATAAATCCCAACCACCATGCCCCAACCCATCTTGGGTCTTCGGGGGTCAATGACGTCTCTGAAATCATATAATTAAATAAGATTATGGCGACAAACACCAAACCAGTAATGTTTATGACAACATTAATTAACGTAAATAAGTGACATTTGGAGAGAATTATAATAATAATAAATTACAGTATTTGGAGAGAATTATAAATAATAACATATTACAGTATACATATAGAAGGAAAAACAATATAGAAAAAAGTAGAATAGATTTTTGGCGAATTGAGGACAGATTAAAGACCTAAAAGGTACATGATAAAAGAGGTCACGGTTACAGACTGATCTGTAGTCCAGTGGTAACACACTGGACTGATAATCCAGAGATCACAGGTTCAATCCCACTTCTGACCCTAATAAAATTAACAGTCTTTCTGACTAAAGATCCATCTGTTATATATAGGATCGTACATGAGTGGTGATTTCATACCAAAGATGCTCGTTTAAATTTTAAACATTTACACATGACAACAATATATGGAAATATAATAAAAATGTATACATAATTATATAGATTATAACTGGGATTCTAGTAATTGGATAAGAACATATTTCATCTGATTCATAATATCTACACCAGTACAGTATATTACAGAACAGAACAGACATTTTATTAAGACTTGTACATGGTACATCGTCAAATACATATATACAAATATATATGATGTAAATATATACAACAATTTTATCGTGGTCTTGTGGCATATAGAATCTGATAATAATAAGAAAATGCATCTAATTATGAGGATGAACAATAATTAGTGCTGATATTGGATTTATGTCATAATATTTAAGAGTGTTATTTTAATGTCAACTGCTTTATTTTAGAATAAAGCTCAATTATATAGGATATTTCTTTTATTAGATTGCAACAATCCAATAAACATAAGCATATTTGGTCTAACAAAATAATATTTCTTTATGTAAAGTTTTCTCAAATCTGAATATCACGGGCAAACAACATAAAGTATATTATGTTGTATACTGACCTACCTTTGAGGTTCACGGGTATCGTGTTGAACACAATTCCTCCAATTATCGCAATGAATGGTCCAAATATAATAAACGTATACAGTATACCTACAAAAGATTGAATTTTAGTTTTAAAATTTTAGAATTCGTGAAGTGTGAAAAATGGCGACCTATGCAAAGCATGCTGACTTATTTTGAGCATTTATCATATTTTTTATGTTATATTTCGGGTTTTACGCCTGCATCATTTTGGGCTATATCGCCGGCGGGCAGTTTACCTAACAACACCTTTCCTGGGCAGGCTCCAGCGGTTAACCAGTACTTGGGTGCACCAACCTCCGTAAGAAACTGCCAACTTTTTCATATAAATTAGACACGACCTGAGCGGGGCTCGAACCGGTGACAATCAGTGATGATAGATTACAGTGGTATACAAGTCAGCGACCTTAACCACTCGACCATGGAGGGGGACTTTTTCATATTTGTTTCTTTAGATATGAGTAATGTATTTAATCAACAGTATGTGCAAGGTAGTGGAAATACAGACGGATCTGTAATCCAGTGGTAACACGCTTGACTGGTAATCCAGGGATCGCAGGTTCGATCCCCCGTCTGACCCTAATAAAATTAACAGTCTTTCAGATGGGACGTTAAACAGAGGTCTCGTGTCGGTGCTTTAAACCGTGCACGTAAAAGAACCAGCGGAGATTTTGGAATGGGTATCTGTCTGTATCAAGCACTATCCTCCAAAATCTAAAATAACTAATCTCTTCAGGAGGCGTCGCTCATATTGGCAACCGGTAGCGACGATAAATAAACGTAAAACACAGGTAGCGGAATAAGAATGCATCAAATTTATTTTAAATATTGGACATCACTCTTACAAAATCCTTTTTAAGGTTTACCATTAGCCTGGGTTCCAGTCTGTCGATGTTTCACTTTTTAACTTCTGGCAAAATGACATTATCAGAAGCTCAATACGGACCAATTAATAGTCTTGGTGTTAAAATATATTTATTTTACTGACCAGGCAAAATATATTGATATATATTAATTCCTACTATCGATGCCTGTTCCTGTTGATATTATCAGAAGCTCAAAACGGCCCATATTAATAGTATTGATGTCAACATATATTTATTTGACTGACCAGGCGAAATATATCGACGCCTGGTCTCAAACTAGTTTACCATAATTATGTTAAGATATGATACCGAGCGAGGTACTAGTATATCATATAACGGTTCCAAATAAAAACGATATTCTAACATGACTCTGAATGTTGTCTGTATGCACAAAGAAGGAATTTACCATTGTTAAATCTGCCATAAATCATGACTTAGCGTGTGTTGTCAAACGTGACGTCATGTTTGTAGTTTTGTGACGTCATTTGCGGCTTTCTAACAAAATAACACTAACTAATTTCGCGGTTTTTATATATGTTGGTCATGTTAGAATCGAAATAATAGTTGTATTTGCATTGTTTATTGTCTAGTAAAAATTGTTTGGAGTTCTGACGAACTTTTTATATATGATATGTTGGTCATGTTAGAATCGAAATAATAGTTGTATTTGCATTGTTTATTGTTTGGTAAAAATGGTTTGGAGTTCTGACTAGCTTTTTATATATGTTGGTCTTGTTAGAATCGAAATAATAGTTATATTTGCATTGTTCATTGTGTAATAAAAAAAAGGTTTGGATTACTGACGAGTAGGATATAACCATGTTGACCATATGGTTACTTCCGGAGCTCAGAACGACACTATACAATTACAGACAGACAGACAGACAGACATACAGACATTTTATTAAGACTTGTACATCGTTAAATACATCTATACATATATATATGATGTAAATATATACAACAATTTTATCGTGGTCATGTGGCATATAGAATCTGATAGTAATAAGAAAATGCATCTAATTATGAGGATGAACAATAATTAGTGCTGATATTGGATTTATGTCATATTATTTAAGAGTGTTATTTTAATGTCAACTGCTTTATTATAGAATAAAGCTAAATTATATACTTTAGGATATTTCTTTTATTAGATTCAATAAACTTTTGCATATTTGGTCTAACAAAATAATATTTCTTTATGTAAAGTTTTCTCAAATCTGAATAGCACGGGCAAACAAGTATGAAATGATATTCGTCTTCTAGGTCGTGTATATTGCAAAACAAACAATAGCGTTCATTATGTGGAATTCTATTGTGTCCATATCTACCAGTATGTATTCGTAATGAATGTGCAGAAATTCTTAATCTTGTATTTAAAAAACGTAATATATACAATTACACTATAAACAAGGAAAAGACAAATATTATTTCTTAACTTTGATACTAGTGGGTGATCCTATGTTTGGACAGTTTAATGTACACGTTAATTAACTGCCCACAGGAAAACAAAGATTTCTTAATGAATACCGACCCGACAAAAATGGTACAGAGTGATTAATAACACCAGGCATCAGGGATAGTAGGCCCTATGCACTTTCCATTAAGTTAATTAAGCCTGTTAAAAGAAAGAGGTCCAGGTTATTGGAAGTTTAACAATATGTTTATAAATGAGTCAACATACTGGGGGTTGATACAGACATATTTACCTGTATATACATTTACATTACCTTCAAACGATGCCCCAACCTACCGATATAGAACCCCGTCTTCTCTTTATCCGAATTTCTGTCAATGTACAGGCTGCCCAGAGGCGATCTGGGAGATTTCGTAACACCCTGAATAACCATCATAACTGTGATTAGAGTCACAACCCAATTGTTCCCTCCGTGCGATGACGATCGTTCGCCCAAAGAGTCCTCATTGCACATCTGAAAATAGTTATAGTGGCTCTTTCATGTTTTATCTCAGCAAAGCTAATAGTAATTATTCTTTTAGTCTGTACACACTAAGTTTAGATGGATTGCGAAACAAGTTCTTACAACTTATATTAATCACTCTCGATACCTCATTCCTGATGGAATCCATTGCCACTAGGGAGAGAGAAGAGGCAACATGGACTTTAAATACCGTACCTAAGGGTACAATCGTAACGACTCAATCGGGGCTCGTACTCTGGGCCTTTCGCACCCTTACAACCCAATATCGTCAAAATACAGATTTCTAACGATAATTGTTTCTGACAATTTCTACTGAATCACACACTTTAGTTTAAACATATTTTATTCAGTTCAGATGAAAATAAACGTTGGAATACATCAAACACATGGATTTGGGTCGGCAAACAAGCCGAGAGAAATAATCAATGCTTATATAAATTCCTTTCCATGGTAGAGTGTGTTCACTGTATGGTAAATCACACAATTTATTTTGAAAAATGTATGTTACCTGTAATGCTCTATTGATATGAAATATACGATTAAACTTATTAGGTTTTTGTTCTATAACACTATGGCAATTATAAAACTATGGCCATGTATATTGCACCTGATTTGTACCGGATATATTACGTTGCATGTCCGGAACACACACATATTCATCGCCTATACTGGAGTTAACCAGGGAGACGTGCTTCAACGTATCCGAACCATCAATAATGAAAGACGAACACATCAATACACTAGATACACCGAAGGTGAAAATGCACACCGCCAGTACCCGTGGAATATTGTAGCTGAAACGAAACAGATAGAAACAGAAATATAAACTTGTAAACTAATGTGAAATAGACGAAGTAACACAAAGCTACCTTATATGTACACACGTTTCGTCTCTGAAATAAAAGTATTGATTTCATCAATGACTTATTTAATAACTCTATGTAGGAAATGTGTTCAATGCCATGCAATCAGGGTATATTCTAGAGTGGAAAAGGGCTGTGTAGGGGGAAATGTGGTCAGAGTGGGTCAGAAAAGAGGTAGGGTTCAATTTGTGACGTGATGAGGTGCGAGAGGAGGTATGTTGGGGTTAGCCATTTGCTAACTTACGGTGATTGATCAAATAGGCAGTACATATTAGTTAAAAGGGCAGACATGTTCTAAGTTATATAGATGTATGCCTGCTTGAATGCATTCACCTGTTGAGGCTTAATGCAATACAGCTTAAAGAGGAAATATGCGAGACTAAAGGGCAAAATAGCCATTCCGCTCTAGAACACCTCTAATGCAGGCCAATTTAAAAAATACAAATTAATCGATAATGGCTCTTCTCAACGAGTTGTAGCTTTTCATCATGCGTGGAATGTGGATATATCCGTGTTACATTAAATTTAAACTTTATTTATGGGAATGGTTCGCTAACAAGGAACATAATTAAACACCATCTCAGCATGCAATCACTACAGGCATAGCAAACAACAGTGAGCTTAAGGTTTCAGCATTGTACTTAATATATCCCAAGTGACCCTAATTGTGCCCTTAGGCAAGGCATTTAAATTCACATTGCCTCTTCTCTCTCCCTCGTGGCAGTGGATTCCATCAGGAATGAGGTCTCGAGAGTGATTAATATAAATTGTAAGAACTTGTATGCACATGTTCATTATAGGTGATGTCGGCATTAAACTGTTATAAATCGCTATCGGTATATCATACCAGATGGATTACATCATGGTGAGGAGAGAGAATAGGCAATGCCAATTATGGAGAAAATCTCAATAAGCTTTAAGCTTCCGATTTAATCCATTTTCGTTTTGTATACAATGTATATGTAATGTACATTATTATCGAATAAATATGTTTAAACCAAGAGGCAATACGATTTTGTGTGGTTTAGCTATGGCCATCTCCCCTTGAA
>CM026388.1:12816568-12865020 GCA_014843695.1 Archivesica marissinica | reverse complement strand
CTGTCGGGCCTCGAGTTTACTCTCCACTCTTAGAGATGGGTGCGTTGGAAGTTGTGTGGTTTAGCTATGGCCATCTCCCCTTGCAGCTGTCGGGCCTCGAGTTTACTCTCCACTCTTAGAGATGGGTGCGTTGGAAGTTGTGTGGTTTAGCTATGGCCATCTCCCCTTGAAGCTGTCGGGCCTCGAGTTTACTCTCCACTCTTAGAGATGGGTGCGTTGGAAGTTGTGTGGTTTAGCTATGGCCATCTCCCCTTGCAGCTGTCGGGCCTCGAGTTTACTCTCCACTCTTAGAGATGGGTGCGTTGGAAGTTGTGTGGTTTAGCTATGGCCATCTCCCCTTGAAGCTGTCGGGCCTCGAGTTTACTCTCCACTCTTAGAGATGGGTGCGTTGGAAGTTGTGTGGTTTAGCTATGGCCATCTCCCCTTGCAGCTGTCGGGCCTCGAGTTTACTCTCCACTCTTAGAGATGGGTGCGTTGGAAGTTGTGTGGTTTAGCTATGGCCATCTCCCCTTGCAGCTGTCGGGCCTCGAGTTTACTCTCCACTCTTAGAGATGGGTGCGTTGGAAGTTGTGTGGTTTAGCTATGGCCATCTCCCCTTGCAGCTGTCGGGCCTCGAGTTTACTCTCCACTCTTAGAGATGGGTGCATTGGAAGTTGTGTGGTTTAGCTATGGCCATCTCCCCTTGCAGCTGTCGGGCCTCGAGTTTACTCTCCACTCTTAGAGATGGGTGCGTTGGAAGTTGTGTGGTTTAGCTATGGCCATCTCCCCTTGCAGCTGTCGGGCCTCGAGTTTACTCTCCACTCTTAGAGATGGGTGCATTGGAAGTTGTGTGGTTTAGCTATGGACATCTCCCCTTGCAGCTGTCGGGCCTCGAGTTTACTCTCCACTCTTAGAGATGGGTGCATTGGAAGTTGTGTGGTTTAGCTATGGACATCTCCCCTTGCAGCTGTCGGGCCTCGAGTTTACTCTCAACCCTTAGAGATGGGTGCATTGGAAGTTGTCGGGCCTCGAGTTTACTCTCCACTCTTAGAGATGGGTGCATTGGAAGTTGTGTGGTTTAGCTATGGACATCTCCCCTTGCAGCTGTCGGGCCTCGAGTTTACTCTCCACTCTTAGAGATGGGTGCGTTGGAAGTTGTGTGGTTTAGCTATGGCCATCTCCCCTTGCAGCTGTCGGGCCTCGAGTTTACTCTCCACTCTTAGAGATGGGTGCGTTGGAAGTTGTGTGGTTTAGCTATGGACATCTCCCCTTGCAGCTGTCGGGCCTCGAGTTTACTCTCCACTCTTAGAGATGGGTGCGTTGGAAGTTGTGTGGTTTAGCTATGGACATCTCCCCTTGCAGCTGTCGGGCCTCGAGTTTACTCTCCACTCTTAGAGATGGGTGCATTGGAAGTTGTGTGGTTTAGCTATGGACATCTCCCCTTGCAGCTGTCGGGCCTCGAGTTTACTCTCCACTCTTAGAGATGGGAGCGTTGGAAGTTGTGTGGTTTAGCTATGGACATCTCCCCTTGCAGCTGTCGGGCCTCGAGTTTACTCTCCACCCTTAGAGATGGGTGCATTGGAAGTTGTGTGGTTTAGCTATGGACATCTCCCCTTGCAGCTGTCGGGCCTCGAGTTTACTCTCCACCCTTAGAGATGGGTGCATTGGAAGTTGTGTGGTTTAGCTATGGCCATCTCCCCTTGAAGCTGTCGGGCCTCGAGTTTACTCTCCACTCTTAGAGATGGGTGCATTGGAAGTTGTGTGGTTTAGCTATGGCCATCTCCCCTTGGATCTGTCGGGCCTCGAGTTTACTCTCCACTCTTAGAGATGGGTGCATTGGAAGTTGTGTGGTTTAGCTATGGCCATCTCCCCTTGGATCTGTCGGGCCTCGAGTTTACTCTCCACTCTTAGAGATGGGTGCATTGGAAGTTGTGTGGTTTAGCTATGGACATCTCCCCTTGGATCTGTCGGGCCTCGAGTTTACTCTCCACCCTTAGAGATGGGTGCGTTGGAAGTTGTGTGGTTTAGCTATGGACATCTCCCCTTGCAGCTGTCGGGCCTCGAGTTTACTCTCCACCCTTAGAGATGGGTGCATTGGAAGTTGTGTGGTTTAGCTATGGACATCTCCCCTTGCAGCTGTCGGGCCTCGAGTTTACTCTCCACCCTTAGAGATGGGTGCATTGGAAGTTGTGTGGTTTAGCTATGGCCATCTCCCCTTGGATCTGTCGGGCCTCGAGTTTACTCTCCACTCTTAGAGATGGGTGCATTGGAAGTTGTGTGGTTTAGCTATGGACATCTCCCCTTGGATCTGTCGGGCCTCGAGTTTACTCTCCACCCTTAGAGATGGGTGCGTTGGAAGTTGTGTGGTTTAGCTATGGACATCTCCCCTTGCAGCTGTCGGGCCTCGAGTTTACTCTCCACCCTTAGAGATGGGTGCATTGGAAGTTGTGTGGTTTAGCTATGGACATCTCCCCTTGCAGCTGTCGGGCCTCGAGTTTACTCTCCACCCTTAGAGATGGGTGCATTGGAAGTTGTGTGGTTTAGCTATGGCCATCTCCCCTTGGATCTGTCGGGCCTCGAGTTTACTCTCCACTCTTAGAGATGGGTGCATTGGAAGTTGTGTGGTTTAGCTATGGACATCTCCCCTTGGATCTGTCGGGCCTCGAGTTTACTCTCCACCCTTAGAGATGGGTGCGTTGGAAGTTGTGTGGTTTAGCTATGGACATCTCCCCTTGCAGCTGTCGGGCCTCGAGTTTACTCTCCACCCTTAGAGATGGGTGCATTGGAAGTTGTGTGGTTTAGCTATGGACATCTCCCCTTGCAGCTGTCGGGCCTCGAGTTTACTCTCCACTCTTAGAGATGGGTGCATTGGAAGTTGTGGGTTTAGCTATGGACATCTCCCCTTGCAGCTGTCGGGCCTCGAGTTTACTCTCCACCCTTAGAGATGGGTGCATTGGAAGTTGTGTGGTTTAGCTATGGCCATCTCCCCTTGAGCTGTCGGGCCTCGAGTTTACTCTCCACTCTTAGAGATGGGTGCATTGGAAGTTGTGTGGTTTAGCTATGGCCATCTCCCCTTGCAGCTGTCGGGCCTCGAGTTTACTCTCCACTCTTAGAGATGGGTGCGTGGAAGTTGTGTGGTTTAGCTATGGCCATCTCCCCTTGCAGCTGTCGGGCCTCGAGTTTACTCTCCACTCTTAGAGATGGGTGCGTTGGAAGTTGTGTGGTTTAGCTATGGTCTTAGAGATGGGTGCATTGGAAGTTGTGTGGTTTAGCTATGGACATCTCCCCTTGCAGCTGTCGGGCCTCGAGTTTACTCTCCACCCTTAGAGATGGGTGCGTTGGAAGTTGTGTGGTTTAGCTATGGCCATCTCCCCTTGCAGCTGTCGGGCCTCGAGTTTACTCTCCACTCTTAGAGATGGGTGCGTTGGAAGTTGTGTGGTTTAGCTATGGACATCTCCCCTTGCAGCTGTCGGGCCTCGAGTTTACTCTCCACTCTTAGAGATGGGTGCGTTGGAAGTTGTGTGGTTTAGCTATGGACATCTCCCCTTGCAGCTGTCGGGCCTCGAGTTTACTCTCCACTCTTAGAGATGGGTGCATTGGAAGTTGTGTGGTTTAGCTATGGACATCTCCCCTTGCAGCTGTCGGGCCTCGAGTTTACTCTCCACTCTTAGAGATGGGTGCGTTGGAAGTTGAAATGTGGACTAATGAAATAACTGCTATATACTTGTTCTTACTTTTTCAGAAAATGACTTGCAAATAAAATTGTCACGAGGAAGCCCATGTCATTTGCACTCAGCAGTAGTCCACTCTTTACACTACTCAGTCCAAACACCTTCTCCAACACCGTGATCTGTGTAATCAGATACACCGAGATAGTTTGAGAAAGTAATGTCCCGGTCCCTACCACGACGCAGAACGGAATTAAACTTTTATATTCGCTTTTGGATGTTTCTGTTGGTGTCCTCTTGGTTTCGTTGTCTTGATGTCCAGAGATGTCAGCGTCAACGTCGCTAGAAGGAGTTATCACGTTGAGTTCTGTATCATGTCCGCTAGTTTGAAATGCCGCTGACGTATCAGCAGGTCCGTTGGCGCAATCATCTCCATCACGTACACTGAAACAAACACCTTGATATAATTATACTTGTCTTAATTCGCATAATCGACAATACAATATCTTATTACTTCGATGTGAATTTTAGCCAGTTTGTTGCCGTTATTTGCCTACTACAATAGTGTCTACTGTCTGTTTTCCAGTCTCATATTACGTTTCCAGGTTTGATATAGGAGCGTGTCCATATAACACAAGAAAACGCCGTATCACTGAAAACAACATCTAGATATAATTATACTTGTCGCAATTATTATAATGAACAATATAATAGCCTCTATGATGTCCCTATATGATATATATATAGAGAGAGAGAGGGAGAGAGAGAGAGAGAGAGAGAATAATAGGTTACTATCGAATAACCTTTTTTATTTATGTTGCGAGTTGGAGAAAATATACAAGGCGAGGCACGTAAAGTCCGTACACTGAAAGATATAATTTATATATATAATCAACATTACAATATCGTATATGATGTCCATATGTATATAAATGGAATGCGATATTGAGGACGATACAATTACACTAAGATATAGTGAAACACGCTTTTATTTTGACTAAGTGATTGTATCTCATTATACCTGGTCGCTACCAACTACCTGGATCACCTATATCGTGTTTATTTTATTCGTTTTCTGTTGATATACATATTTCATATATCACGTTGGACCAGTATATATAGAGAATAATAGGTTACTGTCGAATAACATTTTATAGTTTGCGAGTTGGAGAAAATATACAATTTGTACGGAGACAAGGCCTAATAATTTAAAATTTATAAGACAGTAACATAATATTCTATTTATCCTAACTTCTGATAAAAAAAGAAGTTTTAAAGAGGAAATATTACTGAATATTCATGAACTGAAGTTTATCATACCATCTGTGAACATATGACGTCATACACCCAGCGTTATGACGTCACGAAAGGTTTATCAGTCACTGCTTAATAAAGCAAACTTGATTAGGCAGATTGTCTTTGATCGTATGATAAAATATCGTATAAAACTGTGAAGAATAAAGTAATGTTGAACATGAAGCAAGTAAGAACAGCAAATGTAGGAATTAAAACGTGGGCGTTTTATATTTTCAATAACAATGTGATGGGTTTATACAAATTTATCTTAGCTCGATTGCGAAACAAGTTATTTCAACTTATATTAATCACTCCCGAGACCTCATTCCTGATGGAATCCATCGCCAGGAGGGAGAGAGAAGAGGCAACGTGGAATTTAAATGCCTTGCCTAAGGGCACAATCGTAACGGCTCCGGTGATGGATGTGTTCTTCTTGACACTTTGAGTTGGTTTGGACATGTGGCGTGGCCTATCAAAACATGATTCTAACTTTAGATAGATCTTGTAAAATCATGACCTTACTTTAGTCAGATCTTGTAAAATCATGACCTTACTTTAGTCAGATCTTGTAAAATCATGACCTTACTTTAGATAGATCTTTTAAAACCATGACCGTACCTTACTCACAACCGATCCACAGTAACCATTACTTAAGAAGAGCCCCAACAGGCTTTAGCATAAACAAAGCAGGCCTTAGTATATACAACGCAGGCTTTAGTATACACCAAGCAAGCTATAGTTTATATAAAGCATACTTTATAAGTGAATGCAGGAATATAGAATAATTGAAATAGTCAAGATATGGAATATATATTTCACTAATAATAATGTACAAAATATGTTACTAAACAAATGTCACAATTATTTAGTTCATGATTAGTTCATACAAATTTATTTAGCTCGATTACGAAACAAGTTCTTACAACTTATATTAATCTCTCTCAAGAACTCATTCCTGGTGGAATCCATCGCCACGAAGGAGAGAGAAGAGACATTCTATAACGCATGCAGACAAAATGAATATGTCGATGAATGTATTTATATGTTTATACATGTATTAATTTTGTTAATACAACCATTATTGTCATAGCATCGTGCATACAATGTACATATTGTGAAATAAATGAGACTGATGATTTACAAAGGAAAACTAAAAGAACAGCCCCCTCTCTCATGGAAAGGTTCCTCCCCTTAAAAATAATTCAAACTCATAACCTTGTGGTTAGAAGGCGGGCACTGCATCCACACCAACACGATCTAGTTAGTTGTAATAAAAATGAGCTCTATACACAAATGTATTACCTTCCGTTTTGAATCATTATTAATTAATTATCCCATAGAATATATGTATATACGTATATATGAATAATTATAGTCATGCAACAGTACGTCATATATATTGCAGGATATAGGATTGTATGCTCAGGGCTGTATATATAAGGCAGGTAAGTAAATCCCAACTGGATACTAAGCCGGTCCTGTCTATTAAACAATAGGTGTTTGGTTACTGTTAATGTCATATAAACCAGTAAGCAATTTGATATATATAGGAAATATACAAGGTATGAAATCAACACGAGCGTAATATGCTTTTTATCAAATTACTATAGCGTGCTCGTTTTAATAAATAACGTTGCTACTTTAAGTGTCAGCGCATAATGTTATGACGTCACTAAATTGACATATTTATGTTTTAAGCAACGCTATAATTGCGTCGCGACTTCATTGAAATCGTAGTTTGGCATACCAATATGTACCAAATAAATAAAAATCTGAATCATTTAAAGCTTAATAAAATACAAATTATGAGGAGTATTCTCTTAGCCAATCAGAATATGTCCAGGTGCTATTATACGTGTGCACATATAGGAAAATATGTGATGGCTATATAAAACTGGATACAACTAAAGTTATGTGATCACACTGATTCGGTTACAGAATACAACATTTTTATATTTATACAAATTTATTTTAGCTCGATTGCGTTATTTCAACTTATATTAATCACTCTTGAGACCTCATTCCTGATGGAATCCATCGCCACGAGGGAGAGAGAAGAGGCAACATGGAATTTAAATGCCTTGCCTAAGGGCACAATCGTAACGGCTCCAGCGGGACTCGAACTCCGGATCTTTCGCACCTGAGGCATCCACTGCGCTATCACTACTTCCACAGAATACAACATTGACAGTATGTAACGTAATCAGACACATTAAACACTTGCACATGTTTGTTGTATTGTCTGATATAACCGGTACTGAAAGAATAAACCGAATTTGTCAACACTGTCAATTAAATGTTGTAGAATCTGAATATCATGTTTTACTTTTATGCCAGAAATATTCGATCTAAATACATGCCAACCTTATCTTGGTCGAATTTAAAGAAATGTATTTGTCTTATGTCAATCGATAAAAGAAGAGTTCTTGTAAACATTTCTAAAGTTTTAAAGGAAACCTATTTGTTAAGAAATCAAATCGTGTAATTTAAGTGTGTATGCATATAGCATGTGACAATGTGGACTTTCTTACATTATCAAAGTTGAACCTTGAAGACAATCAACAAACATTTCAGAACTATTAAAACGTTACAGAATGGTCGATCTTCCTTGGCTAGACTTTTGACAGACATAGTTTTACACTCCTTTTCGCTAAATCCAGGACAGTTAGTAACTTTCATTAGCTCGCTAAATCCAAGACAGTCAGTAACTTTCATTAGCTCGCTAAATCCAGGACAGTCAGTAACTTTCATTAGCTCGCTATATCCAGGACAGTCAGTAACTTTCATTAGCTCGCTATATCCAGGACAGTCAGTAACTTTCATTAGCTCGCTATATCCAGGACAGTCAGTAACTTTCATTAGCTCGCTATATCCAGGACAGTCAGTAACTTACATTAGCTCGCTATATCCAGGACAGTCAGTAACTTTCATTAGCTCTCTAAATCCAGGACAGTCAGTAACTTTCATTAGCTCTCTAAATCCAGGACAGTCAGTATCTGTCATTAGCTCGCTAAATCCAGGACAGTCAGTAACAGTCAGTAACTTTCATTAGCTCGCTAAATCCAGGACAGTTAGTAACTTTCATTAGCTCGCTAAATCCAGGACAGTCAGTAACTTACATTAGCTCGCTAAATCCAGGACAGTCAGTAACTTTCATTAGCTCTCTAAATCCAGGACAGTCAGTATCTGTCATTAGCTCGCTAAATCCAGGACAGTCAGTAACAGTCAGTAACTTTCATTAGCTCGCTAAATCCAGGACAGTCAGTAACTTTCATTAGCTCTCTAAATCCAGGACAGTCAATATCTGTCATTAGCTCGCTAAATCCTGGACAGTCAGTAACAGTCAGTAACTTTCATTAGCTCGCTAAATCCAGGACAGTCAGTAACTTACATTAGCTCGCTATATCCAGGAGAGTCAGTAACTTACATTAGCTCGCTATATCCAGGACAGTCAGTAACTTTCATTAGCTCGCTATATCCAGGAGAGTCAGTAACTTACATTAGCTCGCTATATCCAGGACAGTCAGTAACTTTCAGTAGCTCGCTATATCCAGGACAGTCAGTAACTTACATTAGCTCGCTAAATCCAGGACAGTCAGTAACTTTCAGTAGCTCGCTATTTCCAGGACAGTCAGTAACTTTCATTAGCTCGCTATATCCAGAACAGTCGGTAACTTACATTAGCCCTATGACATTTAATTGTGTATATCATTCCTATTTATTGTTTCTGGCTCTAAAATATGTTTGAATCGCGTCAGATTTTCATGGCCGACTATTTCATTTGGGGAAATCAAATCACAGAAAGACAAATCTAACTACTTCCGGTCTCAGAATTGTATTTCTTCAGTTTTGTAAAGCTCCAAGAAAATCTAAGATAACCAACCATATTTTCATTAAGCGTAAGGTATTTGCGAAACTTCTGCCGATTCAGATTATATTCTAATGGTTTTAATTATGTATATTCCATAAATAATCGACAGAAAGTCTAGCAAAATTTAGTGCATGATACAGACAGAGACCCATTCCAGAATCTCCTCTGGTTCTTTTACGTGCACGGTGTAAAGCACCGACACGATACCTCGGTTTAACGTCCCATCTGAAAGACTGTTAATTTTATTAGGGTCAGACGGCGGATTGAACCTGCGATCCCTGGATTACCAGTCCAGCGTGTTACCACTGGACTACAGATCCGTCTGTATATATATACTGTGGTGTAATTGGTATGCGATTTATATAGAACATTGGCTAGTGACAAGTACCAGTATCTAATAGAGGTTTAAATAGTAAAAGAGGTGATCATTGACACTTCGTTTTACATTTACACACCATCAGCCGCCGGCCATCCTCGACCAAAAACGCCCACTACACTCAAATAAGAGCAGTAAGGTCGCCGATTTTGTGGTACAGGGGTCGTAGTGGTACCGACGGTTACTCCCCCGTTCCGATGGGGGTGAGAATAAGGGGCGTTATAATCAGTCATATCCAGAATAATTCTGGGGAAACTAGAGACAGCAGATATAAATTGTCTTTTCGTTTTAAATATGCTTTGATTGTAGCTCCAGACCATTACGTACGAGTTTTACATTCTACACAAATATCTGTTAGAGGTACTAACATGGAAGGTAAGTGGATGACATGTCAAAAAGATTAAATTTGCAACATTATTTGAGTACGAATTAATATATAGCTTAGATATACATAGTTATGTCTATTATATAATTGTTAATTTGTAATATACATTGTATAATGTGAGAAGTCTCTGGCTTCATCAAAAAAAAAACAACGTTCCAGACCATTGCTTAGTTTATACAAATTTATTTGAGCTCGATTGTGAAACACGTTCTTTCAACTTATATTAATCACTCTCGAGACCTCATTCCTGATGGAATCCATCGTCACGAGGAAGAGAGAAGATGCAAGGAGGAATTTAAATGCCTTATCTAAGGGCACAATCGTAATGGCTCCATCGGGGTTCGAACTCCCGACCTTTCGCACCTGAAGGGAACGCGCATCTACTGCGCTATCACGAATTCCACTGAGAGATACTACTATTATACTACTACTACTACTACTACTATACTACTACTACTACTACTATACTACTACTACTATACTACTACTATACTACTACTACTATACTACTACTACTACTACTATACTACTACTACTATTATTCTACTACTACTAATATTACTAATATACTACTACTATACTACTACTATTATACTACTACTACTACTACTACTACTATACTACTACTACTACTAATACTACTACTATACTACTACTATACTACCACTATTATACTACTACTACTACTACTACTATAATACTACTATACTACTACTACTACTATACTAATACTACTACTATTACTACTACTATTATACTACTACTACTATTATTATACTACTACTACTACTACTATTATACTACTACTATACTACTACTACTACTACTATTATACTACTACTACTACTATTATACTACTACTATACTAATACTACTACTATACTACTACTATTATATTACTACTACTACTATACTACTACTATTATACTACTAATACTACTATACTACTACTACTACTATACTACTACTACTATACTACTACTACTACTATTCTACTACTACTATTATACTACTACTACTATTACTACTATTATACTACTACTACTACTATTCTACTACTACTATTATACTACTACTACTATTACTACTATTATACTACTACTATACTACTACTACTATTATTATACTACTATACTACTATTATACTACTACTACTATACTACTATTATTATACTACTACTACTACTATACTACTACTACTATTATACTACTACTACTATTATACTACTACTACTACTATTATATTACTACTACTACTACTACTACTATTATACTACTACTACTACTACTATACTACTACTATTATACTACTACTACTATACTACTACTATTATACTACTACTATACTACTACTACTACTACTACTACTACTATACTACTACTACTACTACTATTATACTACTACTACTACTACTATACTACTACTACTATTATACTACTACTACTACTACTATTATACTACATACTACTACTACTATTATACTACTACTACTACTATACTACTACTACTATACTACTACTACTACTATACTACTACTACTATACTACTACTACTACTATACTACTACTACTACTACTATTATAATACTACTACTATTATACTACTACTACTACTATTATACTACTACTACTACTATATTATACTACTACTATACTACTACTACTATATACTACTACTACTATTATACTACTACTACTACTACTATTATACTACTACTACTACTATTATACTACTACTATACTACTACTACTATTATACTACTACTACTTCTACTACTACTACTATACTACTACTATTATACTACTATTATACTACTACTAATACTAATATTATACTACTACTATTACTACTACTATCCTACTACTATACTACTACTATTATACTATTACTACTACTACTACTATTATACTACTACTACTATACTACTACTACTATACTACTACTATACTACTACTACTATACTACTACTACTATACTACTACTATACTACTACTACTATACTACTACTATACTACTACTATACTACTACTATACTACTACTACTACTACTACTATACTACTACTACTATTATTCTACTACTACTAATACTACTACTATACTACTACTATACCACTACTATTATACTACTACTACTACTACTATACTACTACTACTACTAATACTACTACTATACTACTACTATACTACTATACTACTACTATACTACTACTATACTACCACTATTATACTACTACTACTACTACTATACTACTACTATACTACTACTACTACTATACTAATACTACTACTATTATACTACTACTACTATTATTATACTACTACTACTACTATTATACTACTACTACTACTACTATTATACTACTACTATACTACTACTACTATTATACTACTACTACTACTGCTACTACTACTACTATACTACTACTATACTACTACTATACTACTACTATTATACTACTACTACTACTACTACTATTATACTACTACTACTATTATACTACTATCCTACTACTATACTACTACTATTATACTATTACTACTACTACTACTATTATACTACTACTACTACTACTACTATACTACTACTACTATACTACTACTATACTACTACTACTATTATACTACTACTACTTCTACTACTACTACTACTACTACTATACTACTACTACTATACTACTACTACTACTATTATACTACTACTACTACTACTATTATACTACTACTATTATACTACTACTACTATTATACTACTACTATACTACTACTACTACTACTATCACTGATGGTCACGGGTTCGAGTCCCGCTCAGGCCGTGTCTCATTTATATGAAAAAGTTGGCAGTTTCTTACGGAGGTTGGTGCACCAAAATACTGGTTAACCGCTGGAGCCTGCCCAGGAAAGGTGTTGTTAGGTAAACTGCCCGCCGGCGATATAGCCCGAAATGGTGCTGATGCAGGCGTAAAACCAGAATCATAACATAATATATATATATTACTACTACTACTGCTACTATACTACTACTATACTACTACTATTATACTACTACTACTACTACTATTATACTACTACTACTACTACTACTATTATACTACTACTACTATTATACTACTACTACTACTACTACTATTATACTACTACTACTACTATTATTATTATACTACTACTACTACTATTATACTACTACTACTATTATTATTATACTACTACTATACTACTACTACTACTACTACTATTATACTACTACTACTATACTACTACTATAATACTACTACTACTACTACTACTATTATACTACTACTACTACTATTATACTACTACTACTACTACTATACTACTACTACTACTATAGCCAGTGCTTCTTTTAGGAAAGACAACTGTTATTAACATGATTGAGATAAAGAACATGTGTCTCTGTACACAACCTGTGTCTATCATTTGTAATGAAATATTGGCTTTATGTAGAAGTTCCTTGAATGTAGGGCAGGGCCCTCCCAAAGGTGTCAGTGCCTTAGGACATCTTGGGTGGTTAATCAGCAACTGTGCCTAGGTGCATCTTGGGTGGTTAATCAGCAACTGTACCTAGGTGCATCTTGGGTGGTTAATCAGCCACTGTGCCTAGGTGCATCTTGGGTGGTTAATCAGCAACTATGTCTTGGGACATATTGGGTGGTTAATCAGCAACTGTGCCTAGGTGCATCTTGGGTTGTTAATCAGCAACTATGTCTTGTGACATCTTGGGTGGTTAAAAAGACACTGTGAGTAGGTGCATCTTAGGTGCTTAATCAGCAACTGTGCCGTGGGGCATATTGGGTGGTTAATCAGCAACTGTGCCTATGGTATTCATCCTTCATAAACCTAGACATTCGCTATGTATGTGTGTGTTTTACGTTTATTTATCGTCGCACCGGTTGCCCATATGAGAGACGCCTGAAGAGATTAGTCATTTTAGATTTTGGAAGAAAGTGCAATGATACATTCCAGAGTCTCCTCTGGTTCGTTTACGTGCACGGTGTAAAGCACCGACATGAGACCTCGGTTTAACGTCCCATCGAAACTGTTAATTGTATTACGGCAAGACGGGGGATCGAACCTGCGGTCCCTAGATTACCAGTCCAGCGTGTTACCAGTGGCCTACAGATCCGTCTGTGCATTCGCTATAATTTAACATTATACACATATATTATTGTTAAAACCAAATATGGCGGATAAATAAATATAAATATATTGACACAAAAAAGAAACTATGCACTTGCTTTGAGGTAACATTTATATTCTTTTAGAAAATATATAGGCACATTTGGTATCAAAATTTGCGAGATGTCCGCCTCCGTGGTAGAGTGGTTAAGGTCGCTGACTTGTATACCACTGTAACCTATCATCTCTGATTGTCACGGATTCGAGCCCAGCTCAGACCGTGTCTCATTTATATGAAACAGTTGGCAATTTCTTACGGAGGTTGGTGCACCAAGTACTGGTTAACCGCTGGAGCCTGCCCAGGAAAGGTGTTCTTAGGTAAACTGCCCGTCGCTTAAATGGGAAACCGGTAGCGACGTTAAATAAGCTTAAATAAAAATTAAAAAATGTGCGAGATATTGGGTAAATTATTGCAATGTGTGAAAGATTATTTTCTTCACTCATGATAGTAATATCCATTATTCTAAAATTCATAGCGAAAAAGTAACGCTCGGTATAAAAGTGCAAAGTTTTGTTATTAGTTTATACAAATTTATATTAGCTCGATTGCGAAACAAGTTGTTACAACTTATATTAATCACTCTCTAGACCTCATTCCTGATGGAATCCATCGCCATGAATGAGATCTCGAGAGACAGTTTTGCTCTGGTGTCAGTATATATATATATGCAAGATAATCAACGGCAACTATATAGTATTTATTTGTTAGTACATTATTTTAGTACAAATAATTCAAACTATCGTTGTGACGCCTTTCCGACATTTACAAACTGGATAATTATCCGCGCCTAATGTGACGCCGGCGTCGCACGGATATACGCATCGGATAGGTGGACACACTCCCGCGGTGGTGCTAGTTATCTGAAAATGACACGTCATGGGTAAATATGGAAACAGAAATATATATATATATATACAATACTGACAAATTATCACTCCTGTGATAATAACGCAAGCAACTAGGTGCTAGTTCACTTACTTCCTGTAGCGTCTCTGTGTGTCAAATTTGACAGATATCAGATGTTTGTAGTTTCGTAGTAATATCTCAATGATTATCGTGTTCGTGTATCTTTATTTATTTTTTGTTCCAGTCCAAGAGACTTCTATACATATTAATAGTATTAACAAAATCATTTCGTGGTCATATTTCCAACGTGTTCGTGCATCTTTTTTCATTTTTTTGTCCAGTCCAAGACACTTCTATAAATATTAATAGTATTAACAAAATCATTTCGTGGTCATATTTCAAACATGTTCGTGCATCTTTTTTTGTTGTTTTGGTCCAGTTCAAGAGACTTCAATATACATAATAGTATTAATAAAATCATATATTCCATTCATTTTCGGTGCTGTAATAAATATATATTTAAAGATAGTATCCATTTATGTTACATTTTATTCTAATATATCTTAAAAGTCAGAGACAGTAGTTCCCGGAGAAAACCCACATACCCGGTATGTCAACCATCGCTCCATCTCACTTATTTCGAGCTTACTACCCACTGCGCTAAGCCTTATTAGAGTATATTAGATAAATTATTTACCAGAGTAGTGACCTGTTTTGTTTGGGTTGGAGGTGCAGATTGCGTAGGTACTGGATTCGTAGTACGTGGAGGTGTAGTAACACGCAGAGTTGTCGTAGGACGAGTTGTCGTAGGACGCAGAGTTGTCGTAAGATGAGGAGTTGTCGTAGGAACATTAGTCACTACAAAAACAATTGATTTATTCCACGTAATGTGCAAGAAGCATACACACGTGTATGCGTGGATTTTATCAATGTCAATATGAATCTAGATATAAAAAAGTGTGTGTCAGTACATTGTATGTGGATCACGTACTAGCCTTGTCAGTACATTATATGTGGATCATGTACTAGCCGTGGCAGTACATTGTATGTGGATCATGTACTAGCCATATCAGTACATTGTATGTGGATCATGTACTAGCCGTGTCAGTACATTGTATGTGGATCATGTACTAGACGTGTCAGTACATTGTATGTGGATCATGTACTAGCCGTGTCAGTACATTGTATGTGGATCATGTACTAGCCGTGTCAGTACATTGCGTGTGGATCATGTACTAGCCGTGTCAGTACATTGTATGTGGATCATGTACTAGCCGTGTCAGTAAATTATATGTGAATCATGTACTAGCCGTGTCAGTACATTGTATGTGGATCATGTACTAGCCGTGTCAGTACATTGTATGTGAATCATGTACTAGCCGTGTCAGTACATTGTATGTGGATCATGTACTAGCCATTCTCTGTTAATGTATCACACTCAAGACAGTCGCGACATTCAACCGACTATAGCCCTTTCACAATTAAGTTATAAAAGTCAAGTCAAGTGTTTGTTTATTATAGTGTGACCCCTATTGAAAGGGCCAGTCATTTCTGACTTATGAGACACCACTTATCGACATCAGTCATCAGTACTTACCGAATCCTATCATAGATTATCATACCAAGACCAGAACCTTAAAATACCCAACGCAATAACCATAATGCTACATTGGCGAACGATATGATATCAATAGCTGATATATCTGTAGACCGATACTCAAACCATATTAATAATGCAAACAAGGCAGTTAAAAAGAGACCCGTACCGTAAAATACCCAATTGCAGTCCAATAATGCAATAATCATAATGCTACATTGGCGATAGAGATAATCTCAATAGCTGATATCTCTGTAGACCGATACTCAAACCATAGTAATGATGCTTATAGGTGCTAGATGACTACCTGCAAGGATATGGAGACAGCTACCAAGGATATGGACCAGGACTAAGTTGGTAGCTATTATATTTCTAACACAAAATTTGCTTACATGAACACGTGCAGCCGAGACACCCTAGTGAATTGATCGTAATGCAGTTACGCGGACAGCTTTCATCAAATCTTGGAAATGTCTGGGATTGTACTGTCGTCGTCTAAACAAAGGAAGAACTGGACGGGTTACGCCGCTGTCAAGAGCTATCATAGAACTGGACGGGTCACACAGCTATCAAGAGCTATCATAGAACTGGACGGGTCACACATTTGTCAAGAGCTATCATAGAATTGGATAGGCCACACAGCTATCATAGTTCTGGACGAGTCAAACAGTTATCAAGAGCTATCATAGAAATGGACGGGTCACACAGCTATCATAGAACTGGACGGGTCACACAGTTATCAAGAGCTATCATAGAACTGGACGGGTCACACAGCTATCGTAGAACTGGACGAGTCACACAGTTGTCATAGAACTGGACGGGTCACACAGCTATCAAGAGCTATCATAGAACTGGACGGGTTAAACAGCTATCAAGAGTTATCATAGAACTGGACGGGTCACATAGTTATCATAGAATTGGACGAGTCACACAGTTATCAAGAGCTATCATAGAACTGGACGGGTCACACAGTTATCATAGAACTGGACGGATCACACAGTTATCAAGGCTATCATAGTACTGGAGGAGTCACACAGTTATCATAGAACTGGACGAGTCACACAGCTATCATAGAACTGGACGGGTCACACAGCTATCAAGAGCTATCATAGAACTGGACGGGTCACCCAGTTATCAAGAGCTATCATAGAATTGGACGGGTCACACAGTTATCAAGAGCTATCATAGAATTGGACGGGTCACACAGTTATCAAGAGCTAACATAGAACTGGACGGGTCACACAGTTATCAAGAGCTATCATAGAACTGGACGGGTCACACAACTATCATATAACTGGACGGGTCACACAGCTATCATAGAACTGGACGGGTCAAACAGCTATCAAGAGCTATCATAGAACTGGACGGGTCACACAGGTATCAAGAGCTATCATAGAACTGGACGGGTCACACAGTTATCAAGAGCTATCATAGAACTGGACGGGTCACACAGCTATCACGAGCTATCATAGAACTGGACGGGTCACACATATATCAAGAGCTATCATAGAACAGGACGGGTCACACAGTTATCAAGACCTATCATAGAACTGGACGGGTCACACAGCTATCAATAGCTAACATAGAACTGGACGGGTCACACAGTTATCAAGAGCTATAATCGAACTTGTCGGATCACACGAATAGTTATCATAGAATTGGACGGGTCACACATCATTCAAGGGCTAACATAGAACTGGAGTGGTCACACGGATATCAAGAGCTAACATAGAACTGGACGGGTCACACAGCTATCCAGAGCTATCATAGAACTGGACGGGTCACACGGATATCACGGCTAACATAGAACTGGACGGGTTACACAGTAATCAAGGGCTATCATAGAACTGGACGGGTTACACAGCTATCAAGAGTTATCATAGAACTGGACGGGTCACACAGTTATCATAGAACTGGACGGGTCACACAGCATTCAAGGGCTAACATAGAACTGGACGGGTTACACAGCTATCAAGAGCTATCATAAAACTGGACGGGTCACACATATATCAAGAACTAACATAGAACTGGACGGGTCAAACAGCTATCAAGGCTAACATAGAACTGGACGTTTTACACGGCTATCAAGAGCTATCATAGAACAGAACGGGTCACACAGCTGTCATAGAACTGGACGGGTCACACAGTTATCAAGAGCTATCATAGAACTGGACGGGTCACACAGCTGTCATAGAACTGGACGGATCACACAGTTATCAAGAGCTATCATAGAACTGGATGGGTAACACAGCAATCATAGAACTGGACGGGTCACACAGTTATCATAGAGCTGGACGGGACACGCAGCTATCAAGAGCTAACATAACACTGGACGGGTCAGACAATTATCATGTGCTATAATAGAACTGAACGGGTCACACAGTTATCAAGAGCTATCATAGAACTGGACGGGTCACACAACTATCATATAACTGGACGGGTCACACAGCTATCATAGAACTGGACGGGTCAAACAGCTATCAAGAGCTATCATAGAACTGGACGGGTCACACAGGTATCAAGAGCTATCATAGAACTGGACGGGTCACACAGTTATCAAGAGCTATCATAGAACTGGACGGGTCACACAGCTATCACGAGCTATCATAGAACTGGACGGGTCACACATATATCAAGAGCTATCATAGAACAGGACGGGTCACACAGTTATTAAGACCTATCATAGAACTGGACGGGTCACACAGCTATCAATAGCTAACATAGAACTGGACGGGTCACACAGTTATCAAGAGCTATAATCGAACTTGTCGGATCACACGAATAGTTATCATAGAATTGGACGGGTCACACATCATTCAAGGGCTAACATAGAACTGGAGTGGTCACACGGATATCAAGAGCTAACATAGAACTGGACGGGTCACACAGCTATCCAGAGCTATCATAGAACTGGACGGGTCACACGGATATCACGGCTAACATAGAACTGGACGGGTTACACAGTAATCAAGGGCTATCATAGAACTGGACGGGTTACACAGCTATCAAGAGTTATCATAGAACTGGACGGGTCACACAGTTATCATAGAACTGGACGGGTCACACAGCATTCAAGGGCTAACATAGAACTGGACGGGTTACACAGCTATCAAGAGCTATCATAAAACTGGACGGGTCACACATATATCAAGAACTAACATAGAACTGGACGGGTCAAACAGCTATCAAGGCTAACATAGAACTGGACGTTTTACACGGCTATCAAGAGCTATCATAGAACAGAACGGGTCACACAGCTGTCATAGAACTGGACGGGTCACACAGTTATCAAGAGCTATCATAGAACTGGACGGGTCACACAGCTGTCATAGAACTGGACGGATCACACAGTTATCAAGAGCTATCATAGAACTGGATGGGTCACACAGTTATCATAGAGCTGGACGGGACACGCAGCTATCAAGAGCTAACATAACACTGGACGGGTCAGACAATTATCATGTGCTATAATAGAACTGAACGGGTCACATAGCTATCACGAGCTATCATAGAACTGGACGGGTCACACATATAGCAAGAGCTATCATAGAACTGGACGGGTCACACAGTTATCAAGAGCTATCATAGAACTGGACGGGTCACACAGCTATCAATAGCTAACATAGAACTGGACGGGTCACACAGTTATCAAGAGCTATAATAGAACTGGACGGGTCACACAGTTATCAAGAGCTATAATCGAACTTGTCGGATCACACGAATAGTTATAATAGAATTGGACGGGTCACACATCATTCAAGGGCTAACATAGAACTGGATTGGTCACACGGATATCAAGAGCTAACATAGAACTGGACGGGTCACACAGCTATCCAGAGCTATCATAGAACTGGACGGGTCACACGGATATCACGGCTAACATAGAACTGGACGGGTTACACAGTAATCAAGGGCTATCATAGAACTGGACGGGTTACACAGCTATCAAGAGCTATCATAAAACTGGACGGGTCACACATATATCAAGAACTAACATAGAACTGGACGGGTCAAACAGCTATCAAGTCTAACATAGAACTGGACGTTTTACACGGCTATCAAGAGCTATCATAGAACAGAACGGGTCACACAGCTGTCATAGAACTGGACGGGTCACACAGTTATCAAGAGCTATCATAGAACTGGACGGGTCACACAGCTGTCATAGAACTGGACGGATCACACAGTTATCAAGAGCTATCATAGAACTGGATGGGTAACACAGCAATCATAGAACTGGACGGGTCACACAGTTATCATAGAGCTGGACGGGACACGCAGCTATCAAGAGCTAACATAACACTGGACGGGTCAGACAATTATCATGTGCTATAATAGAACTGAACGGGTCACACGGATATCAAGAGTTATCATAGAACTGGACGGGAGTAGAGTATAATGGAGTGTTCCGATTTTGCCCCGAACCAATGATTTGCCCCGGACCCGAAACCTTGTTTCTAAACAGTATAAGGGAAGTAACTCTTATAAAAGATGCGTTTAGTTTTGAACGGGGTTAACTCCCTTATTTCGAGTACGATGTAATGGAAATTTATAATGGACACAGAAGTTTAATTTTAAAACGTCTTTACAATTGTATTTAAATATACTGTTTTCTAGCCAATCATGTGAGAGGAAGTGTAGGTTAAGAATTTTGTTTAAAAAAGAAACTTTATACTGGAGTAAGCATTTCAGTCCGAATTGGAACACATATTACTTCGTTTCATCATGAACGATAAAGAGAAGGACAAGAGATTACGACGTTATTATTTTGAGGAGAAAAATCCTGCTGCTTACTCCGGTCCTCAGAAACTTTTTAGTGTTCTGAATAAAAAGTATCCCGAGATATTTACTATCGCTTACATCAGACAGTGGTTAAATAATCAGGATGCCTATTCGCTTCAGAAACCAAGAAGATATAAATTTAAAACCGCAAACGTAAGAGTGACGGCTATTGGCGAACAGCTGGATATCGATCTTTTATCTATGGCAAACTTAGCTTGTGAAAATGATGGAGTACGATTTGTTCATAATAGAACCTATCGTTATCTAGAACATTTACAAGACATAGTTGCTAGTTATAGTGCAACGCCTCATCGCGGTTTAAATGGACTAGCTCCCGAGGAAGTGAATGAGAATAACGAAGCTGATTTATGGGCTAAGATGTATTTGAAGAAGTCTCAGAGACCGGTCGCTAAACCCGTTTTTCAGTTCAAACTGAATGATCTCGTACGCATCAGCATCACGAGGCAGCCTTTTCAACGTGCCTATCAAGAACAGTACACCACTGAAGTGTTTAAAGTGGTTGAAAGAATTCTGAAGCAGGGCATCCCTATGTACAAACTTATAGACTTGAAAGGTGATAGCGTTAAAGGTTTGTTTTACACTGTCGAACTTCAGAAAGTGAATAAGGACGAAAACAGCCTGTGGTTCATCGAACGTATTCTCAAACGAGGAAAAAGAAATACGTGGAATGACAAGGCTTTCCTTTTGGTTTTAATAGTTTGATATACGCTGACGATGTCAAAGACCTTTCAGGAAGTGCATGATAAACAACATGGATAAATATCTATACATCAAAAGTGACGAAAGTAACGCTTACTTTTCGGATAATCAAGTGTATCGATTCAAAATTCATCTGAGTTTACCTCTAGCGCTTAACGGCAATTGGAAAGTGGCGCTTACAGAGTTTTATGCCGGTGATGATCTAAAAGCTAGATATAGATCAGCAGATGCTCTATACATTTACAGTGATCTTTGTACGGAAAGTGTTGTACATGGTATCGAGCAGCCGTTGTTAAGACGCGTAAACAAAAACACACGGAACGGTTGGGACTATAGGATAGAGACGCCCTACTACCTACCAGTAAAGAAGAAAGAACTGAGAGAATTTCAGCTCTATATAAGACAAGCAAACGGTACGTTTGCTTCAGATTTGAAACAGCCTTTGCATTTAACGCTGCACTTACGGCAGTATCCGTTTCTATAACATTGATAAAAAGGATTTAAAGGATTATCATACACAGACAAAAAAATGAAACTTTACGTTACTAATCCGCAAAAGTGGGTGGACTTTTTTGAACCAGTGAGTTCTGGAGAAGCAAGTTTAAATCAAACGGGTGGTGGAAGGCAACACTCCATTATTCATGTTGACCAATCAAAGGCTACAGCGGGTAAAGCCTATCCTATAAAAGCGGTATTACCAGCTGAACAAAGGACTGCTCAAGCTAATTCGGAGTTAGAAAGAGAGGGTATAAATCCAGTTAAAGTTCTAAATATGCGTCAGTTTTCTAGTGGACAGCGCCACCGCGGCATCAAACGGAAGAGAAGTAATAAATAAAGTAATAAATAAGCTAAATGTCAAAGTGGAAGTGGTAAAAAAAGAAAGACAAGTAGGAGAAAGAGAGTTTTGAGAAAGGGCTGTAAAAAGAAGTTTGCGAATAGAAAAAAGGATATTTTTGAAATCAACTAAAAATGTCAATGTTTAAGGAACAGGAATTCAAGGAGGGTCTCGTATCAGAATTGGTTTTGTTTGATTTGCCAAACATGCAAACCAGTGTCACGGATATATATTACGACGAAATTAGACCACTTTCACAGGTGTCAGATGACAGTCCATTCGAGTTTACAATAAGTGGACAGAACTCAATGGACTACTTAGACTTGAGAAATTCGCAGATCTATGTCAAACTGAAAGTGGAAAAGGCAGATGGTACGGCTCTAACGGGATATGAAGGTTCAAAAAATCGGACTTGCCAATTTGTTTCTTCAAGCGTTGTTCAGCGCATGTGAGGTCAGTCTGCAGAACAAAGCCACGATGACGTGTAACTACAACCCGTACAGAGCATACATTCACACACTACTGAACAATGGATCGGATGCAGTTAACAGTCAGTTGAATACGCAACTCTTTATCAGAGACGATGCTGACTCTCCGGGGGTGACAGATCCAAACGGGTTAAACAATGGACTATTTCTCAGAGCCACTATGATTTCCCACTCCAAACGTATTGACCTACAGGGACCTATATTTCACGACTTATTTTCAATGTCGAGATATTTGCTGAATCAAGTGGATGTGAAAATCAAAATGTACAGAAGTTCTCACAACTTTTGTCTGCAATTGTCTGAGATGCTGCAGATTACCGCGTGAATATCGAAGATATTTACATCTTAGCTAGGAAGATTAGAGTCAGTCCCGCTGTTATCTACGGTCATTCAAAAATATTGGAGAAACAGAATGCTTTATATCCCTACAACAAAACAGAGGTAAAAGCTGGGAAAACATGTTCCAGGGAAGACGACCCAACAAACTAGTCGTTGGTTTCGTAAACATCAGAGCAGTGAGCGGCGATTACCATACCAATCCTTTCAATTTTGAAAACTGTTCCATTCAACAGATCGTCGTTTATTGCGATGGACTATCGGTTGGAGGGAATCCTCTAAAGCTAGACTTCGATGATGTCAACAGTTCTGCCTACGTGCGTGCTTACACCAACTTGCTCCTTTCAGGCGGAAAATGGCGACACGATGAGGGTAATCTATTCGATAGGGATCATTATATAAAAGGTTCTACATTATTCGCCTTCCAGATAGAACCCGACTTTCCTCAGCATGGAGAGTACCTATCTCTAGTGAAGATGGGCAATGTGAGACTAGAAGTTGTATTCAAGAAGCCATTAACAAGTAAATATTTTATGTTTTTAGAATTTAATTATTTATTTAATTATTATTTACTTTCACACTGTGCAGCATTGTTTTTACTGATTTGATTTTGTATGGATTCTTTAATGTTACATCGTTGGTTTGAAAGAGTCAGTAATTCTTAATTGTCATTACCTTTTCAGAGCCTATGAGCTGCGTTGTATACAGTGAGGGACCTGGATATTTTGAAATCAATCAAGAGAGAGATATCATTATATCATAATGAACACGTCACAATTGAAATGTATAATACAGTGTGACCCCATCTTAGAACGTCGAGTTATTGGTGTGTTTGCTGCTGATCGGCTTCCTACTGCTCTTCAATAGACACCATTCGGATTTATTGTAAACACAGACATTCATTCTAAACCGGGAGTACATTGGTGTGCTTTATTCAGTGATGCTTCGGGAAGATATGATTTTTTTTAACAACCAGTTCAATCATTCAGCTTGTCGCCGGAATCGGATACTTCGATTGCAACAGCACTACCGGGTGTATTTGTTTCCTCGCAGTTAAGTCAAAGAGATTCTAGGAAAGCTAAACAAAACTGGAACTATTGGTTTCATCGTTTGAATGGATTGAATATTATGAGACCATACGTCACTCAGTTGTTTAATCACGATCATATTCATTTACTCTTATACACCGGTACATTCAACGATATTACAGAAGCAGGAATATGTATCGATACTAGGGAGGCGTATCATTTCGTTAAAAGACAGTTAGACACATTCCAAGCAGCTCTCCATTTGCAGTAGAAGAATGAGAAATTCTGACTTAGAAACTCTTACTATAATTTAGTGGTCTATAACCGAATACTCCTTGTCTGTGTTTTAAGAATCTTTTCGCTCATTAAATTTGTCTCATTTGTAAATCAGTCTAAGTTAGCCGGAACTTAAACCCTTTCGCTCTATTTACTGCGTAGTTAGTGTTTACATTATTCTTCAATTTACTTTTCCAACATGGATAGATATATGCAATTTCTGTTTGTGAACATTCTCGTTGGCTTTGTCGCAGGCATTTGGATGGACAGTCAATGCTCGAGTTCAGCATTGTGTAACGCCGAGTTTATATTATATAAATTTATTTTAGCTCGATTGCGAAACAAGTTCTTAACTTATATTGATCACTCTCAAGACCTCATTCCTGATGGAGTCCATCGCCACGAGGGAGAGAGAAGAGGCAATGTGGACATTAAATGCCTTGCCTAAGGGTACAATCGTAACGGCTCCAGCGGGATTCGAACTCCAGACCTTTCGCTCCTGGAGCATCCACTGCACTCTCGTGACATACACAACTTTAACAACCTATGTGCACACACATATATATCATTTAATGTATTTGCTTATTCTTTTGTCTTTAGATCATGGCTTGGTATCCTCCATCACCATCAATATTATAGCATTCATCATCATCATTTTAATTATCATCTGTATTTGCAAACGGAGAAGGGGAAACATACCATTCGACATTGAAATGACAGCAACACAGCAACGAGGATCTCATCTTTCTAATCTCTCTCATATTTCTACGCACAGTATTTCGGAGGACAGCTCTGAAATTGAACTGACTATTCAACCCGCAATCAGATGCCTTGGAAGATTCTATTAATTGGTTTCCTCTGTTTGTATGTGTTGTTTCCTTTATGTCATATGCTATTCATTGCTGTATGCTAATCATTTACATCAGAGTGTTCACATCTTAAAATTAGCAAACCTAAAACGATATCTTACAGCATATGCAACAGATATTTTACTGCTTAAAGTTGCCAGCATTTATGTAACATGGTTTTGATAAAATTTAGATAGACTTATCATATCACAACATCTGGTTAGAGAACAACGATAACATCAGAGGATTCCAACAAAAAGGACCAATATACATTTTATGCTAACTTACATTTTATTATGTCTTTCATTATTGTTTCATTTTAGACTTCACAGAGATTGCTAGACTCATCCTTAGCATCATCATCAAGCTAATAGCCCATCATCTTATTCATCTTGTTCAAGCCATATATGAGTTCACTATCAGGAATATACAGCATCAATACAATATTATATTTACTAGACTAACACGACAACATAGACATGCAGCTGATCAAGTACATGCAGCAGATCAAATCCAAAACAGAAGGTATCACAGGAGAGAGAGGAGGGCACCAATTAGATTGGAATATCACTAACATTATAACTGTTTCACTCATAAAACACAACACATTTTTATTTAACAGTTACACACACATTTCAGTTCATGAGTTCATCTACGTCTTCTCTGTCTTCTCTTTCCTGTAATACAAATTAAAGTTTAAATAATATCCGTTCTACAGTTGTATTGTTACACTGTTTAAAATGGTATTGTTGCGCTGTTTCATGACATAATTGCTGTCCCGATAGCTTTATCAAAAGATGCTAGTACATTACACTTTTCAGTAGTTTTATATTGTTTACATATATATGATAATTGTTCAGAGCAGCGGGTTAACTAGCTCCAATTTGATAAATAATGTCTGTTGGAAACATACATGTTGTGTTAACATATCATAAAGACTTATCTTACTACACGTAACTTTATCACTTTGTAGTAACTTTGTTATAAGTTTTTTTAGTTTTATAGTAACTTAGTGTTAACATATCATAAAGACTTAACGGTAAGTTTGTCTAGATGAACTTAGCAGTAAGTTTGTCTAGATGCACTTAGCGATAAGTTTGTCTAGATGCACTTAACGGTAAGTGTGTCTAGATGAACTTAACGGTAAGTTTGTCTAGATGCACTTAACGGTAATTTTGTCTAGATGCACTAAGCGGTAAGTTTGTCTAGATGTACTTAGCGGTAAGTTTGTCTAGATGCACTTAGCGGTAAGTTTGTCTAGATGCACTTAGCGGTAAGTTTGTCTAGATGCACTTAGCGGTAAGTTTGTCTAGATGCACTTAACGGTAAGTTTGTCTAGATGCACTTAACGGTAATTTTGTCTAGATGCACTTAATGGTAAGTTTGTCTAGATGCACTTAACGGTAATTTTGTCTAGATGTACTTAGCGGTAAGTTTGTCTAGATGCACTAAGCGGTAAGTTTGTCTAGATGCACTTAACGGTAATTTTGTCTAGATGTACTTAGCGGTAAGTTTGTCTAGATGCACTTAGCGGTAAGTTTGTCTAGATGCACTTAACGTTTACTTTTGTATATAAGATTTGTATTTTGTTTGGACAGGTTAGCTCAATGTTGCAGCAAATACTGTTTATACTCACGGATGTTTTTTTAAAAATATGTGTTTGCTACACAATTTTACATTAGTGTTATAAAGGTATACCTTACCTTACTATTTTAATCTAGCACAACATACGACTCCTCCGTCTGAAACAAATACAAATATTTAGATTATATTAACTAAACAAAATGAAACAAAATAATATAAAAATTCGGATATATTCTCCATTTATTACTTTTCTAGTTCTGTAAAGTAAAGTTCATTCAAAGCATGTGTTTTTAAAAATTTATTACATGTAAATTGTTTCTTAAATCAAAAGTCTATAGCATATTACTTACCAACGCTCTCCGTACATGTACGGTACTGCCTTGTCTGAAATATATATAACAATCTATATTGTTTAGGTATATGAGGAGAATGCTGTGTTATGTATACATATTGCTGAAAAATATATAAATTGCTTAGAGAACGCAGAATGTGCATGTATACATATTGTTGAAACTATATAAAGCGCTCAAGGGACACAGAATGTGTGTGTATACATAGTGTTGAAAAATATATAAAGTGCTCAAGGAAAATGCAGATTGTATGTGAAATATTGTTGTAAAATATATAAATTGCTCAGGGAAAATGCAGATTGTAAGTGTATACATATTGATGAAAAATATATAAAGTGCTCAAGGAAAATGCAGATTGTATGTGTATACATATTGATGAAAAATATATAAAGTGCTCAAGGAAAATGCAGATTGTAAGTGTATACATATTGTTGAGAGAAAAAAATATTGTTACAAATAGATAATAAAAAGTTTAATTTACAGTTTCTTATGTGTTTCGTTATCATGAATTCATAGTGTCAACAAATATTCAAAAATGACAATTACCTTTCTACGGTCTCTCCAATTGTCTCCAATTTTGTTAGCATGCTGTCTTGCTGAAATAACATTTTAACAGGGTATTAGTTTAAGATTTATTCTACAACAAAAAAACAACAACAAAAACGACTGTGAAAGAAGCTTTAACAACTTTATTAATCACCCTCGTTGCTGTGGATGCAATATGGAATCATTCATTTTGGAAAGAGAAACGAGTGTATCCCAGAGAAAATCCACCTGTTTGGATCTGACAACTGCCATATCACTTCACATACATCCCTGCTCAATAATCGCAAATTGCATTGATGAGAAGAGATTGCGCTAACCACTACACTAATCGAACAAGGGTATTAACAATAGACACATTGTATTAATGAATTTATTGTTGTGGTTCAGAAAACTACACTTGGAAAAATCATAGAATAAAACGTATGGCGAATTTGAATCTCTGGCCCATACTGAAGTTATTACAAAAGTACTTAGTGGGGAAATATAATACATTACAGATTTATAAACAGACTTCTTATAAATAAATGATTACCTTGCTCATCATCATCGGTAGGTTGGAACAGCATAGATCAACCCTTCCCTCGAGCAACTTGACCCTCTCGATTAGCGATTTCGTTTCGTCTTTTAGATGTGAAATTACACTTTGCTGTGTCAAAAACTGAATATAAAGTTTATACAAATTAAGCATTCATATCTCACTAGGACGATAAGTACTCTATTTTGAGTATACATATTAGAGATGTTGTTGCTTATTAGAGGAAATATATATACATACACTACTAACTGAATATTGAGACGGAAAAACTAGATTTAGCATTACCAAGCAATAAGAATATCACAAGAATTAATTGTGTATTATGATTACCACGCTCTAAGCAGCACAGTTTTGAACTGCAGTTTAGTTAGCCTGGAATGGTTAAGATAGTTGTAACCTATCATCACTAAGGATCATGGATGCTGGTGAAGAGGTAAAACCCGAATAAATACAAATTACAGTTTGAGTATGTCATAAATCTAATTCTACTGAGCAGACTGTCTAACACAGACGGATCTGTAGCCCAGTGGTAACACGCTGGTAATCCAGGGATCACAGGTTCGATCCCCCGTCTGACCCTAATAAAATTAACAGTCTTTCAGATGGGACGTTAAACCGAGGTCTCGTGTCAGTGCTTTACACTGCACGTAAAAGAACCAGAGGAGACTCTGGAATGGGTCTCTCTCTGTATCATTGCACTATCCTCCAAAATCTAGAATGACTAATATCTTCAGGAGGCGTCGCTCATATGGGCAACCGGTAGCGACAATAAATAAATGTAAAACACGCAGACTGTCTAACACTAAGCATAGTAAAAAAAAATATATAGCACATACCTGTGTCTCCATCACTTTAGATTTCTCTGTCATTTGCATAGCAAACATGCGATAATCTGCAATAGTTCCAACTCATGGTGTTAGCATTCATGATGATGATAGCTATGAGAATTCTATGAGGAGTGTTTTTATAGGAGAGTAAAATACATAACTCGAATAACCTGTAACCTAGTTGTAACCAGAAATACTTGTACGGAAAAGTTGCATATAAAATCTGCTGACAAGTACAATCTATAATAACCTATAACCTAGTTGTAACCAGAAATACTTGTACGGAAAAAGTTGCGTATAAAACCTGCTGACAAGTAGAATGTACGAATTATTCAACATAATATCGTATGCAGGTGTGTACCTGCATAATGTTTAAAGGGGATTCCTGTTATTTGTATGAAATACTGGTCAGAGAGCACCATCAGACAACACCTTTTTTTTCTAGAGTACTCTCAGACATCCATATTATGTTATGGGGTGACACCCTCACAACCTCATCCGCACTTAGACGCAAGCAACATATGCCAATGGCTGCGCTATTGCATTTGAGTACACATCACAAAACCTCTAGCTACATCCCTGGTATGATGTTCCTTCATTATAAATTATCAAAAGTTCATATCATAACCTTGCAAATTAAAAGGTAGCAGTTCACACGTGTTCACACACTATGACAAGCAAACAGAACTTACAGGAAAACCCTGCTTTGGAACTAATATAGCTACATTAATGTAAATATAATTTTAAAACATACATTAATAAGTAGAAATTAAGTTGAAAAGGTAGCATTTACAAAATTATTCGTGACTTAGTTTCAAAGAGCGCTAACCTTAGATATATTAAATATTTAATAGAAAACGACCTGAGCTGGTTAAGTCGATTGTTAGCTTTCAAGTCCTCATTCCTAATTGACTCCATCATCATGTATGTGCGCACCATTAATAGCGGCTAACCAGTACTAAACAATGCGTGTGAGGTGCCTTGCTCAATGACACTACATACGTGGTCTGACTGAGTATCGTTCTATTCCAAATCCGACGCTCTACCATTGGACCACGGGTGCTACACATTATAGACGAGGGGAAGAAGCAATGTGTTCCACCTTTCTAACAAGATACTGAATTTGCATCAGTATTGTATACTTTTGCAAAATCCGCTCACACCAAAATGTTTATAATTAGGCGAGTAACATTAATATAAAACTCGTTGGCTTTCTTGTAAAACAAGAACAGAAACCAGCTCGACTGAACAAAACATTATAAGCTTGATTCAGACTATCAATCAATACACTACTTCCTTCGCATTGGAGAACCAATTTAAAGGAAGGCGCACTTGATTTAAACATAATATCGGTAATACCACATTTTACGATGAAGATCGATTAATGTTTTGTTAACGTTTTATACGAAGATTCGTACTCTTGCAATTAATAATGTTCGCATTCCATCTGCTCAAGCGTGTTACTATTGTTTGCATAGTAAATAATTATTTAGAATTAAACTTATGTGACCATTATAAATTTCCATTAATTCGTTCTCGAAATAAGGGAGTTAACTCCATTCAAAACTAAACGCATCTTTTATAAGAGTTACTTCCCGTATACTACTTTTAGAATCAAGTCTTCGGGTCCGGGGCAAATCATCGGTTCGGGGCAAAATCGGAGCACTTTATTATACTCTACTAGTGATGTGTTTAGATACATTTGCTAATTTATGTCTATGGAAGAAAATCAGTGAAATAAAATGTGTTATTGCTCGTGTGGAAATCTGGTATTTACTGCAAATTGCAGGGCTCCATCTGGCCGACTATTGTTCTACGCCAATTGAAAACATTAATGCCAGTTTAAATAGCGTGTAGCCAATTGAAAGTCAAGGTAGCTCAGTGATATATTTTAAGTCATGGCCATCTAGCTAATGTCGTATGTTTTCACGAGTGAATGACAGCATGAATACATGAAGAAGAAGATTAAGACACACAATGGCAATGGTTGAAAAACATAAGGAGACGGTTCTGAATAAACTGACTGGGATGTGCTAATGGATGTTTCAATGTAGTGGAAAGGTCCGGAGTTCGATCCCCGCTATGTGAGCCGGTACGATTAGGCCCTTAGGCAAGGCATTTAAATTCTGACGATGGATTTCCATTGCATTGAAACACCCACTAGCACATCCCAGTCAGTTTATTCAGAACCATATCCTTATGTTTTTCACATTTGACATTCATTAGAAAGAATAAAAGAAAATCGTGAAATCCTATTAACAGAGGAAGAAACACTCAAACAGAGACACAAACATAAACCTCCTTAGAGAAGATACTACACTACTATACCTATTGCAATGCAGTGTCCTGCCTCACGACTATATCCTGGACCACACTGACAGGAATAGTTTCCGGGTGAATTGACACATATTTCGGTCTGGTCGCATAGCTTTGCTCCACTCGCACACTCATTAATATCTGCAAACAAATGAAGTATGTGCATTGTTTTCTATATTACTATGAATACCTGAGACGTGAACCCAGACCGTTGAGGTGGGGATTCCGCAACAGTTCATCCACAGAGAGGATTGGACTAATTCAGCTAAGGGAGACAGTACGGTCACAGCTGACGTCACTACGGAAGGCCGAGAGCACGAGAAGAAGGACCAGGGAAAGGGCCAAGAAGAGAGCAGCGTTCACAGCCAACCCATGCAAGTTCGCAAGATCCCTACTCGACAAAGAAAGGTCAGGGAAGTTGGAAACACCACTGAAAGAGGTTGAGAGATACCTTTACGTTACCCACTCTGATCCCAATCGAGAGGACGTGCTAGGGGACTGTGATCGGATAGACCCAGCAAGTGCACTAGAGAAGCAACTGGATGTTACAGAACCAACGCTGGGAGAGGTAAAGGTCACCATCAAAAAAGCAAGAACTGCTTCAGCGCCCGGACCGAACGCTATCCCGTACAAGGTGTACAACATGTGCCCACTACTTCTCAAGCGGTTATGGAAGCTCCTGAAAGTAGTCTGGAGGAAGGGAGATGTCCCAGAAGCTTGGAAGGAGGCTGAAGGAATATTTACACCAAAGAAACGGAATTCCAAGACGGTCAACCAGTTCCGAACGATCTCGTTGCTCAACGTCGAGGGGAAAATATTCTTCGCCATCCTTGCAAGAAGACTAACACCTTTCCTGACAGGCAATGCATACATCAACACTTCAGCCCAGAAGGGAGGAGTTCCGGGTTTCTCAGGCTGCATAGAACACACAAGTGCCATCACACAGCTAATCCGCGAGGCAAAAGAAGGTAGGAAGGACCTCACCGTAGTTTGGCTTGACAACGCATACGGGTTCATTCCACACCAGCTGATCTTCACAGCCCTCCGACACTACCATGTAGACGGTCACATACAGAAAATCATCACCAGCTACCTGGATGGAATCAAGCTCCGGTTTACTGTTGGTGACCAGCTGACCAGGTGGCAGAAGTTGGAGAAAGGAATTGTCACAGGATGCACAGTTTCTGTGGTACTCTTCACTATGGGGATGAACCTGCTGATCAACGCTGCCCAACGAGAGACACGTGGACCAAGAACGGAATCAGGGATCTATCTCCCATCTACCCGAGGCTTCATGGATGACCTCACCTTGACTACAACAACCCATGTTCAAGCTAGGTGGATGCTGACAGCTCTGACAGACGTCGCTTCATGGGGAAGAATGAAGTTCAAGGCAGTCAAATCCAGATCTCTCATCATCAAGAAGGGACATATTACAGAGAGGTTCAAGCTCTACGTACAGAACGAGGAGATCCCATCCATTGTGACGAGTCCAATCAAGTGCCTGGGCAAGTGGTTTGATGCAACGTTAAAGGACCGAAACAATGTCACGAAGCTCAAACAACAGGTAGACGATGGTCTCAAGAAGATAGACCGTTGCGGACTACCGGGCAAGTTCAAAGCCTGGCTCTACCAGCACGCACTGCTACCAAGACTGATCTGGCCATTGATGTTGTATGTGGTAGCCAGTACGACAGTGGAAGCCCTGGAGAGAACCACCAGTCGACACCTCAGGAAATGGCTAGGAGTACCCCCAAGCTTCACCAGTATTGGACTCTACGGGAAGAGTAACAAACTACAGCTCCCACTATCTTCACTAGTGGAATAATTCAAGACGGCCAAGACAAGACTTGTGTTGACTCTGAGGGATTCTCTGGACCAACTTATCCGTGAGGCAGGGATCGTAACCCGTAGCAGCAGGGAATGGTCAGCGACATAATCTGTGAACCAGGCAGAGAGCACGCTTAAGCACAAAGACATTGTGGGAGTGACTGCTGTTGGACGTCAAGGAATCGGTGCAACAAAGACGGTGCTGTGGAGCAGATCAAACCAGAAGGAGAGGCGAGCCATGATCCAGTCAGAAATCAGGAGAACAGAGGAACATGCCAGACAAGCAAGGGCGGTGGAAATGGGAGCGCAGGGAGCATGGACTACGTGGAACACCACAGACAGGAAGCTGACCTGGGAAGATATCTGGAAGTATGAGCCACTGAGGTTTTCATTTCTACTTAGGTCCGTCTATGACCTCCTACCATCCCCAGCGAACCTGTGCCGATGGGGACTCACGGCTGATCCCAAATGCAGCTTATGTGACAGAACAGGTACACTAGAGCATGTTCTGTCATCCTGTTCTACATCACTGACACAGGGCAGATTCAGATGGAGACACGACTCAGTCCTCAGGGAGTTGGCTGACTGGCTGGAGAAAAAGCGGAAGAAGGAACATGGTAAACATCCCCACCATGGGCACATCGCCTTTGTCAAGCCGGGTGACACCAGGAAGACAAAGACACCACACAAGTCATCGATTATGGATGGCACAACAGGCTGGAACATGGAGGTTGACCTTGGGAAGAGACTTTCCCCGACGTGGTCCAGACGACCCAACGGCCAGACATCGTACTGTGGTCCAAGACAGGGAAGAAGCTCATCGTCATTGAGCTGACAGTACCATGGGAGACAAGGTGCGAAGAGGCCTACGAAAGGAAGAAGGAGAAGTATACAGAGCTTCTGGAACTCTGCAAGCAACGAGGTTGGCGTACTTGGCTGTTCCCAGTAGAAGTAGGCACGAGAGGCTTCTGTTCCCAGTCCGTCTGCAGACTGATGACAGCAATTGGGACTACTGGTAGAGAGAAAAGGATGGCTATCCAGAGACTGAGCCAAGCAGCTGAACGGGCTTCAAGCTGGCTGTGGCTGAGACGAGAGGAGAAGAGCTGGAAGCAATCAACCAACGCACAGTGACTGCTCACCACTGTGGGCCCACCGCCACCAGAGTGTCCATGGAATTAAAGGGCCGAAACACTCAAGGACGGCGGCATCCATGCTGATGATGTTGGTTGAGAAGCAGTCTACATTCCATATAGACTGTATTATATCACCATTTTGACGAAACATCTGTCTAAATACAAGGGGAAGTAATCAGATGCGCACCTGCATTTGTCTGGTTACCGGAGGTCTTGCGATCACGTCTACTGTATACTGTGCACTTTGTTTTACTACAAATCACTCGTATTATGAATCTTTGTGTCGTTATAGACTATTTTGCAAAGTTATCCTCTTAAAAATGTCTAGCTATTGTATTGGTACTTAAGGGAACACATGGTCTATAATTAGGTTACATGACAGCATTTGTACTTCTATATGCAGATGACCTAGGTGTATTTGCAAAAGAGTTGCAAACTAACTTAAATATTGTAAATATTATTGTTATTGTAACCATTGGACATTACAGGTAAATAAAGAAACCCAAAGGACATGGTATTCAGAAAAGTGGTTTATAACAATAGAATTAGAAATATCAGTAATTCTTACATTGTCCTAGTAGGAGGCCCTACATATTGCTAAATCCTCAACATTTACACAAACAGACAAAAATGCAAACCACGGAGTATATACGCCTACTCTTTGAACAGAACAGAACATCTTTATTTAGGAAAACAGATTACAAACATGACATATTTTGTTATAACATGTGAACAAGTAATAAGTTCAGAATAACGTACATTGGTAATGGAAATTTGGGATTTTCAATCAAATGAAAGATCAATATATGGTATTGGGGAATATGGTTGACTACATAAAATGTTGGTTTAAATCACTATGACAAGTGCATGCATAAATGTAAAGTGATATAAAATCATGAAGTAATTACAAATCACACCGTTTCAGTCGTTCAAATGTTCTGTTAGTCAGTGTGGGGCCATATAATGACATTAGTGTGCGTAAATAACGTTTAGTATATTTGATTACATTTTCGAGAATAAAACAAACGCCACACCGTCATAGTCTGCATTTTTGTTGTATTAGACATGAACATAACAGAACAACATTTTATTATCAGACTTGTACATAGTATATAATCATATAATATATAATATATTTATTTACATCACGTGACTTGTTAGTTACATATTCAAGTATGTGCATTGTATTAGTAACAGAGGATGAATATTATATTTAAAGCAGAATATCGTACAATATCAAGTACATTTAACAAGAAGAAACAATTTTATTATACACAAATTATCACAGTTTGGTCTTTAACCTAATTACGTAAATGGAAATGATTTATCAATGAATACATTATACTGTCGTTAGAGAGTTTCTGGGGTACAAAGCTCTTTTCAAATAATTTGCTAATTTAGACGGATGTGTTTAATAGACATGTATATGTTTGTACCTTTACAAAAGTGTCTGGCAATTTGGTTGTATCCTTTCCGGCAAGAGCAGTTAAATGAACCGATTGTATTCTTACAAATTTGGTCGCATTTATCCGCACCATTGTATGTGGTTGCACATTCATCAACATCTAAATAAAATTATACATATTAGATGAATAAATATCATTCTCTTTAAAATAAGTGGGCCTCCGTGTACGATTGGCAAAGGTAGTTGGCTTCAAACCACATGTCGTGTAAGTTCGAAGCCCCATGACTAGAGGTGTCAAAATATTTCTTGCGAGGAAGCTGTTCAGCTGGCTTACGGAAGGTCGGTGGTTCTACTCCCGTGTGTCCGCCATTGCCTGAAATGCTGCTCTGAGGGGCACGTGGGTCTTCGTACACCAATTAAAGATAGGTCGCCATATGACCTAAACAGTTGGTGTGACTAAGATTTAAACCAATGATAAGAAAATGAAAATAATAATGTCATTAGTCTAATAGTATGTATGCACACAAACATTGTCACTTCAGCAACATTATCTTTGTGATACATACACTGATAGCGATTATATCTGCGACTGTCTCGTTTCAATAAAACATACATTGCAATTATTACGGAGGAATTATCTACGAAGAGAGTCGAACAACATAATGACTCTCCGTGTCAAAATATGATTGGTTATACTTCAACAATGTTCAAGTACATTAACAATGTTTTATTCTCTATCCGTGTCAAAATATGAGGGGATATACTTCAATAATGTTCAAGTACTTTAACAATGTTTTATTCTCTATCCGTGTCAAAATATGAGTGGATATACTTCAATAATGTTCAAGTACTTTAACAATGTTTTATTCTCTATCCGTGTCAAAATATGAGGGGATATACTTCAACAATGTTCAAGTACTTTAACAATGTTTTATTCTCTATCCGTGTCAAAATATGAGGGGATATACTTCAACGATGTTCAAGTATTTTAACAATGTTTTATTCTATCAAATACAATTGAAAATTCATTTAAAACAGGACTATTACTTTAAGACGAACAATATAGGTGAAAAACATTGTTATTTGCGTGAATGAAACACATGCGTTATGCGTGAGCTATATCTATGAATGAAAGCACACATTACACGTGCCATCCATAGTTGTAATTTCACCTATCCCAATTTCAACCAATCCCCAAATAATTAGTATTAACCTATTTGACCGATCCACACACCTGTATCGAGTACAGCCTTCTAATTACAAAACCATTCAAACAACAAAATGTTACAATAAATAATGTTTATGTGTAAGTTCCAACAATTAAATTTGTTTGAACAGTAACTCATAAAACCTAAATATATCATTTTTATTGCCCTCCACCCATCTATTGTTTAGTATAGTATTGCATTTTATATTGATTGTATGGTCTTTTATATGTTTTCAGTTCAATATTGTGTCCACATATTTAGTTTATAATATATTTTATATAATGCCTGTTGCCACTAATGTGATCGATCATACCCCGAGGTTATAAAACTTTTCTCAGATCTCAAACTCGAACTCAAGAAATTCGATTGGTTGATTGTGGGTTTCACACTCAGCTGAACCAATCAGAAGCCTGAGACTGAGTTTGAAATTGGAGAAATGTTTTATAACCTCGGGGCAATGGCTAATAACAGATTGTTGTGTTGTTGCTACCTGCACAATATATGCCATCTCCGTCATAGCCGATAGAACATGGTGCGCATGGGTTTATTCCAGCGTCTGTAGAACTGTTACACTTGCTTTATTCAAAACACGTTGTTGTTCTGCATGGATTAGTTTTGTTCTCGCAGAATGAACCCGAAAACCCTTTTAGACACACACAGTTAACGCCTGTAAAATAAGAAAATACAAAGACATGGCGATGATTCGTCACTGGGTAGGCCGAGTGGTGAAGGTTGTGGACTTCACATAGCTAGGTCTTCACTGCTGTAGGTTCGAATCCCAGCTGGGTGTATCAAGTTAACTGTACGGAAGCCATCATGTTGGATTGCGGAAGGTATGCGGTTCTACACACGGTCTGTTTCCATTTACAATAGTTGAGGATTCACCATATGACATAAGCTGTCGACGTGAAACAAAACAACCACTAAGTAGATGAAAAAGTACGATTAAATTAATGCAGAGGCTGCATAATAATTATATACTAGTATGTAACGAGGATGAGCTAAATAATTATGAGGAGAATTGGAAACGTTTGTAGAATGTCAAGACACATCAAATATCCTAAAGGAAGAAACCACCTATTCTTAAATATGCAGTAACCAGTTTATTTCTATTAAGGTGTTTGTTTATTATAGTGTGCTCCTTTGCTCAGCTACAGGTGCATATAGTCAACTATTGCGAAACAAATTTAATCACTTTCGTTGGCGAGGATGAAAGCTTGTGTGTGGTCGTTGGTGTGGGAGGAACAGTGTCATAAAGAGATACATAAATGCCACGAGAAGGCGTACTGAATCATTCATTCAAAGTAACGTCTGAAGCAATCGGTATAAACCAAAACACTAAAAGCACTGAATATACTAAACATATTAAAACAGTTTGGGAAAAAAACGCTTTAATAACTCATCCTAACATTTTATGGTTTATATCTGACAAACAGAAGAATATCTCAGTAATAGAAACAAGCTCACACTTAGTTGATGCACATGTGTTTGAGCTCGATTGCGACACAAGTTCTTACAATTTATATTAATCACTATCGATAGCTAATTCTTGATGGAATCGATCGCTACGAGGGAGAGAGGAGGCAATGTGGTATTTACCTAAGGACACACTTGTAACGGCTACAACTGGGTGTGACCTCCGGGTCTTGTGCTCCTACATAATGCGCTACCACTGCGCTATCAAGACTTCCCCTCAACCTAATATTCGTTAAGTTAAACTATTCTTCTTTTCGTGCTCCAATTTTATATTTATGATGTTAAAAAGAAAATGGTTGTGATTTAAGTGAATATTCAAGCAAAACTATTAGTCCACTATCCACTAGTATATATGATTTCAATGATAATTACATTATTCTCCTGCCTATTGTATATCAACCAATTGATAGGGAGAAGAAATAATATAAGTTTTCTTTACATGTAAAAATACTGACATAAATAATGTTTACACTAAGCTATTAAATGCAGTATGGATTCATGTAATACAGTATGTGTCTTACGTTTATATATCGTCGCTACCGGTTGCCCATATGAGCTACGCCTCCTGAAGAGATTAGTTATTTTATATTTTGGAGGATAGTGCATGATACAGACAGAGACCCATTCCAGAATCTCCTCTGGTTCTTTTACGTGCACGGTGTAAAGCACCGACACGAGACCTCGGTGTAACGTCCCATCTGAAAGACTGTTAATTGTATTAGGGTCAGACGGGGGATCGAACCTGCGATCCCTGGATTACCAGTCCAGCGTGCTACCACTGGACTACATATCCGTCTGGAACACTGTGTCTCTTTAAACGTATATATAATTTTATATAACAATTATTTCCGCGGTTTGTTTTCATCAAGAAACGTTCAAGAAATGTTAGAGTCACAATCGTGATATGACGACAATCAGTTTTAGTTTAAACATATTTTATTACTATATGCTTTTATGACTTCTATCCGTCTTGATTAATATCCTTCTTGCAGACTAAATGCAGATTGCACAACATCGTTTAAAATAAAACAACATTTCCACTCATATGTGAATTCAACGTGGCATCAAAAGAGAACCTAAGTTTTGAACACCCTTCAAATTTCATGTACCAGAAATGTGTTTCCGGTATATCACATATTTGACGCATGACCTTGTAAAACCAACCATTGGACTTATACAGTTACAAAACTAAACAAATACGTCTGTGCATATACCTCTGTTTACGGGATTTGTATGGTACATGAATGAGACTGATGAAAACATCAATAGTTTCGAAATAAAAGGTAATTATTGATTTGTTTTTCATCATTTTCGTGTTTGCCAGATAAAGCGTCTACTATTATAATCCTAGTACCTGCTACTGACAGCGATGTCGTCTTTTGCAAACAAATTCGAAAACAGGTGGCGTACGGAAATAGGGCGATTGACGACATATATAATTATTATAAAATAAAGTGGATTCGCAGAATTGCTATTTTAAGAATTAAATATACACATTGTTAACATGTCAAGTTCAAATATAAAAAATGAACTATAATAAACCGTTGTTTCTCTTTCACATCATGCAGTTATATTGTTTTGTATGTAAAATGTATCTGTAATAAAAAAGGTTATTATGAATATTACTACACATCATATACAAATAGCTTAATCCTTTCACGAAATCACGAACAACCAATCACTATATTAACAAATAAGATATAACAAAGAGAGACTTACTTTTACTTCCACTATCATGAAAATTGCATTCCTTGGAACCATGTTCGCAACCACAAAACCGCACATGTAGGTCTACGTTAGCACTGTCATTGAACTTATCTTGTACAATGAAAGTTATACTATCAACTGTGACATTTCTTAGTTTCTTGGTAATAGTCCAGTTAAACAAGCCATCCGCTGAAACAGTTTCAGTTGTTTATTAAGAATCTAATTTTACATCACGTGTCCAATAGGTTTCAAATTACGTAATGTTGGCGAATACTTTCATATGAGGACGCTCTCCGCCTAGCTAGTGGAAGGCCTTTGGTGCTACCAGCACGCCTGTATATGAAACAATGCTCTAACAGGTACTTGTTGTTATTAGTTTAAGCATATTTATTCAGTTCATTCAATATATATATATACGGTATAGGAATACACAGGATATCTGAAATGGATTGGAAAACAAGCGGAGAGCTTATGTAAATTCCTTTCCATGAGGATGTTACAATATACAGTTGTTAGCATTGAGAGCGGTTAGTGAGACATGACGGGCAATTTGTAACATGTTTTGTCATCATGTGTGCAATAATTGGTGGTGACCTGAATTGGAAGATATGGAAAATTAGTAAATGGGATGAAATGAAATGGTTGTCCGATTAGCGCAGTGGTTAGCGCGCTCGCTTCTCACCAATCTCACCAATGCAATCCGGGTTCGATCCTCGCACCGGGACGTATGTGAGATGGTACGGTGGTCGCCAGATCGGACAGGTGGGTTTTCTCCGGGTACTCCGGTTTCATATTCATGACCACATATACGCTTTCATCCGACGAGAGTGATTAATATAAGTTCTTGGAACTTGCTTCGCAAACGTTGTAAAATAAATGAAGTTTAAACTAAATGAAATGGGTTGCTGTGACAGACATGAAAGGAAGGATGGACCTGGAATACCCACCCGGTAGCCGGATCATGCATCAAACCTCTTTGTAGCTGCAACGTAAGCCTGGACAGTTAGAAAGATGGATATGTTGTTTTTGAATGGTAAACGATCGGCGCCATACAGAAAATTGTTTGATGTCAGTGCGCAAGGGATATTGGACAGAAGTAGGCGATGAGCATTGTTGTATCGTGGGCATTGCATGAGGTAGTGCATCGTTGTTTCCATTGCTCTACAGGTACAGTTTGGTGATTCAACAATGTTTTTGCGATGGAGGTCGAACGAACTACATCCTTGTTGTAGATGGGCATGGAGAATCTAAAGCCTCCTGGTTCCCACGTCGTATATAGGAGAATATTGATTGGGCTTACTGAGTTTGGATTTAAATTCGGATACATTTATTGAGTTACGGGTGTCATAAGGTAGAGAGTTCCAATCGCGGATGGTTGCTGGAACGTAGGGAGTAGGTTTGAATGGGCTGTGGTGGTGTGATGTCAGAAAGATATGTGGGAGTTAGATTGTTCCTCATTTAAATGAAGATAATACATCTATGCTCTTTGTGTCTCGCTGTAAGTGTTTCCCAGTTGAGATCGTTTGGACTGAGATGATTGAGGTTACAACGCTTAGTAGCACCACTGTCTATGCTGGCTGCTTCATTTTGCACTGTCTCGATGTCGGTGCTGAATGTGTTGGAACAGTTGTCGCAGACAACGTCAGCATATTCTAGGAGAGGTTTAATGAAAGAGACGTACACACGCTGGAGACTCGGGCGAGAGAGAATATATTTGAGGGATCGTAAGATTCCAATTCGTTGCCATGCCCTGTTTAACGATAAAGTTATGTGGGATGACAACGTTCCGTCGTCAGAGAAGGTAAGGACGAGGTGCTTGTGACTTTTCACTTGTTTTGTATGATTTTGATCCATATGATTGGGTGAGGCAGTTTGTGACGCTTTCTAGTGAACAGAACTGACTCTGTTTTGTTTGAGTTGAATGTAACTAACCATGATTCTGACCAAGAGTGTATACGTGTCATATCTCTATTTAGGAGTGTTGCCGAGGATACTGGATCGTATACTATGACATATAGGCTTGTATCGTCAGCAAACAAACATAGTTTGGCTTCAACATCTGTGACTATGTCATGTATATAGATTAGAAACAGTAGATGGCTTAGAATCGATCCTGGCGAGACTCTGGCGTTTACAGGAACCCAAGAAGTGATGGTATATGCGAATACGACTCTCTGTTTCCTATTAGAAAGATAGGACTCGAACCAAGAAAGAAGAGAACCAGATATCCCAATGGAACCAATCTTATGGAAGAGACCTTTGTGCCATACTCTGTCAAAGGCTTTAGAAATGTCGCAGAAGACACCTCGAACTTCGATCCATCACTATGCTAAAAACGAATATATTCGTTTTAGCATAGAGCAAGACCCAGTGGTCGTGTGAAGAATAATTTTGAAATCTCTAACAATAGAACAACCATTTGACCTCTCAGCAGTAATTGTGTGTGACCATAATCATACGATCGACACAAATTGCACAAGAGTAATCCCCTCGTCAATACCTTTGATTTGATATTTGACTTTACTGTATTTTGTCAATATTTGACTACTTGACCACATGTACCACGCACATCTTTGATAATAACTTTGAAAGAGCAATGTACATCGGTTAATAACACCAAGTATCGTCGGAATCTGGCTGGTGGTTCGTGAAAAGAAGATTTGCTAAGAATGTGTGTATATTTAGACTGAGGTCATCTTGGATTTCACCGAATGTACAGTTATTAACCAACAATAGGATGATCGGTTTGTGAGAAGAAGACGTATGAAATATCTCATAACAGATTCGTTAAATACCGACTGGGTTTTGGTGAGAAGTATTTTAATAATGTGTGCTAGTCTTAGACGGCGGCCATCTTGGTTTACACCACTTTAACAATTGTGTAGTCTCCCACAGACCAAAGTAGTTTAATGTCCCATCTGAAAGACTGTTCATTTTAGTCAGACGGGGGATCGAACATAATTTCATTTACTGATCACATACATACTGTTTTCCACTCGTAGCCTTAATGCCACTCGTGTAAATACAAATTTCGGTGATCAATCATTGAAATAAATTCCGATCTTACACTATTAAATCGAAATAACCTCTATTTCTTTCAAATATGTTAATTTAATACTACAAATGGTACTATATTATAGCGATGAATTGGTGTTCAGAACACACTTATTTACAAGAGAGAAGAGCAGTTGGTTGTTGTCATACATACTTAGGGTATAGTCCTCTTTAGGAATTGAGGTTATTACAATAAACCGCAGCACGTCATTGGAGTTCTTATCATATGTATTCTCGGTCAGATTTATGGAGAAACTGCTGTTGTCTCCCATAATTATTGTGACATTTGTTGGCATATTCTTGGTGAACTGTGGAGGAATATTTTCTGAAAAATAGGACATAATGAACATATCATGATTAGACGATATTATTAACTAATATACCGTGCTAAAAAAATATCCATGAAATGTACAATTCCACAATATTTACGAGTTTGTTACACTAAAAACACATAAACTTAAGATAAATCAGGGAATAAATGAACATTCATACATTCACCACTATAAACATAAAATGCTGTTGACATAGTTTCATTAAATAACGCCGGTGTTCTTCATTGATATTATAGCATGCCCAGTAAGCATTCTTTACACACCTTTGTCGCTAGGCAATTCGAGTATACGACGGAGCTATATTTATTTGAATTATTTCGTTTCTGTGCGAATATTTGAATTTTTAAAACGTCAATGGAAATTATAGTTTTAAAATATCTGGCACAGATTACTAAACACATCTTTAAGTTCGATATAGTGTCACTGTTATGTTGTCATATATAGGTCATGGAAGAGAAGTCGCTTTGCCATATATCATTCAGAAAGAATTCCAGCTACGACCAAGAAGGCAGAGAATAGTAACTTGTAATGCAAACAAACAAGATCGACGCATTCTTAACAAAAACGTCTAGTGTGCTTGATCTAATTCTAATAATTTAATGTGTTTAATAATGGTATTCAATACAATGGAAAAATACTGTTGAAGCAAACGCAAAACTACTGTAAAACCGTAAAGATATATTCTTGTTCAACTGACGGTCACACTTTCTAAAAATGGTGCTATCCTGCAATAAGAGACATTGGTCAATTACTGCCCCTGTATACTCCCTAAAAGTAGATAGGTCCTATTAAGTGTTTTCCTCTGCTTTTATCGTTGTGTCCTTTGCACATCATGCTAGCATTTTTATTCCTCTATCGCTTCGTATGATTATCTCCATCAGCAGAATGGGTACTTATTTGTAAAAAAAATGGTATCAGTTAATTAACATGATTTTGATAAAATCACATTTATCATACCGCATCACCGGGTTAGGGAACAACAGTAAAAACAAAGGATTCTAACTAAACTGATCTATTCATATTTTGGAATAAATCAGAATTTACCTGCCAAGGGAGGTAATAGAAAATTAGAGTTGTCTCTCTTTGTATTAGTCAAAAAACCAGTTTTACCCAAGTTTGCAGTAAAGAACACATACCGTTTAAACATCTTTAATGCACTTGAACATTAATGAAAATATTTAATCTTATATAGTTTAAACATGATTTATTTGTTCTGTTACATATATATACATATACAACTATTATAAATGATTGATAGACAAATAGGATCTGAAAGCAAGCTTAATACAATAAATTCATCTCCATCTTATTTGACTATGACAACAACATCCGTGGCGTCCGTGGTCAAGTCCCGGGTTCGATACTCGGTCAGGCCACGTTTGTAGTGCCATTGAGCAAGCCACCTCACACACATTGCTTAGTACTGGTTAATCGCTTAGGTCGGCTAAGCCTGCCCAGGAAAATATGTCTAAGTCCCCGCGAGGTGTTTGACATTAAAGGAACATACATACATACATTTCTCCGAAACAAATTACAAAAATTAAATAAATAACCTTTAGCGTGTTGTATTAAAATTGGTGACATAGAAAAATGGGACATTCACATATAATTTCATTTCGGTTTATATACTATGTACATTTTTATTACAACTACAAAATATGACTGTCATCTGTTAATGGATCACTGTTAGACTGTCCGATTAGCGCAGTGGTTAGCTCGCTGGCTTCTCACCAATGAAACACGGGTTCGATCCTCGGACCGGGAAGAATGTGAGATGGTATGGTGGTCGCCAGATCGTCCGGGTACTCCGGTTTCCTCCCACACGAATGACCACATTTACGCATTCATCCGCGAGAACGAAAGTAATTAATAGTTGTTAAAGCTTGCTTCGCAATCGTTGTAAAATAAATAAAGTTTAAACGTAATTTATGTAGCCGTTACGACTGTGCCCTTAGGCAAGGGATATAAATTCCACGTTGCCTCTTCTCTCCCCCTCGTGGCGATGGATTCCATCAGGAATGATTACGTTATTATTTTTTTTATGTACACATTTATTTTAGCTCGATTGCGAAACAAGTTATTTCAACTTATATTAATCACTCTCGAGACCTATTTAATTAATTTACTCCAGGTTGGGCTGCAGAGATACGTTCCAGACATTCCTAACACGGTTGAGAAATAATTATTTAATTATTGTAAACTAATGAATTATATAACTCTTTCACGTACTGCGCGTACTCAATCCTCTTCACTGTCGCTATACCAAGTGTAGATCGTCACTTCTAGCAATAGCCAACAGGCATTCCTTTTACCCTTTGCATGTTCTGTTGAACATTTCTATATCGGTCATGTTGTGTGTATGCTTTCCCAAGTTGAACAGATCTGTTAGGTTACTAAGGTGGTCTTCAAAAAAAGTTGGTATGTTATCGCTGTCGTGGTAGAAATTAAAACTTGAGTTGCTGATGGAATATGTAAACTTCGATTCCGTCGTATTTTGAAGTCGCCCTTGAACAAAAATAACATGGACAAAATGTAATAATATTAGAATAATATAGAAGAAAAAACCGTCTTCAGAAATAGTCAATCAATTTAATAATACTTTATTGATTCAGTTGCTTATAAAACGATGTCAATGCAAAGTAGAGCAAATAGACACAATGCTTTGTACTGAATTCCATCGATTGTGTTTGTTGGTTTATATTGTGGGGTTTAAAGTCGTGATTCAAAGACAACTATGTAAATAGTGTAAATACAATATTGTATATTACTCATTTCCTAAAAATGAAATTCATTGTGTGTTTTACGTTTATTTATCGTCGCTACCGGTTGCCCATATACGAAATTCAGTCGTGTTGTTACTGTAATATGTGACCTGATTATAATAAAAGTTGTTGTTGTTTTTGTGTTTTCAGATTTCTACATATTTGTTAGAGTGTATGCAACACAATCTGTGAGAGCTCCATATATATGGAGTAATATTTCCATTATTGTATTTTATTTTATTCATTACAACATGATTGATTTCAGTGTACAAAGGTAAAGTGTAAAAATAAATAAATTATTTGAAAATAATATTTATGTCATACGCCAGCCATGTATGCATGTTTTTTCAAAGTCCGTAATACTTAGATTCATATTGCACGAATTTATACTCAGTGTACATTGAAACATTTCAAAATAATTATGTAACCTTCTCCAATTAGTTAAATCAGTTATTAACATGCATGTATTGTTTACTATATTTATTTGTTAATTCACTGTCTGTTCATTTATATCATGCATACATTATCCTCATGGGCTTTTAAGCCTAATGGGATTGAAAATAAACTATCTATTATATTGTAGTGTATTATGTTGGGGTTTTAATATCTGTTTCCATGAAGACGTTCTCTATTTTCTAATAATGTAACGTGCTAGATGGAATTCCCAATAAATGGCTAATGGTAGCTTCCCATTTAAATGGTCGTTCTGAATCAAGGTTAGTTAGAGATCGAGCGTTTGTTTTAAGGCAGGTTCGTGGATACGGATGTTGAGCTATCTGAGAATTACATAAGCGTTGGTTACTTCAGTGCATAGAAAGGATGGACATGGTGTACATAACCTAGTACTTGTATCGGATAATGTAATGTACATAGAGTTGTCGAATGGAAGACATAGTAGTTCATTAATGGACATTGATACATGTGATTCCGGCGACGATCTAATGAACGAGTAATGATATATTATTGGATTCAATTAGCATAGGCTATGTCAGATAATCTGCACGGGCAGCATGGATTGTGGAATAGTTCAATTACTAGTGTGTTATGGCTAGATAGGTACTGAAATACCACACGGATTAGAGGGGTAGATACGAAGTTGATATGTTCTGGATATATATAGAATGTGGATATAGATATTGTGATATTAATAAAACTATATATAGGTCTGTAATGGTACTACCGCAGAACTATAATATGCATATACGCAATGTACATTGTGAACATAGTATGGATAGTTATAGATGTGTATTGATAATATATAATAAACTATAAACACATAACTATTTAGTGTGTGTGCTTTATGTTTATTTATCATCGCTACCGGTTGCCCATACTATTATGAGCGACGCCTCTTGACGAGATAATCATTTTAGAGTTTGGTGGATAGTGCAATGATACAGACATAGACCCATGCCAGAGTCTCCTCTGGTTATTTTATGTGCACGGTGTAAAGCACCGACACGAGACCTCGGTTTAACGTCCCATCTGAAACACTTTTAATTGTATTAGGGTCAGACAAGGGATCGAACATACAATCTCTGGATTACCAGTCCAGCGTGTTACCACTGGACTACAGATCCGTCTGTGTATGTGTATTGATAATGTATAATACACTATAAACACAACGGATAGTATCGACTGGTTATTGAGACTGCCACTTTTCACGAGTCACCAGTGTCACGCGTATTGTGACATGTACACGTAGAATCCTCTGGGTACTCCGGTTTCCTCCCACACGAATGACCATATATACGCTTTCATCCGTTGCTTTCGGCAACGAGAGTGATTAATATAAGGTGTTAAAATTTGCGTAAATAATGATTAAAAAAAGAGTAGAATCCTAGTCGGAGTAAATAAAT